>WOXC01002072.1:1200000-1564759 GCA_011680675.1 Gymnobelideus leadbeateri
GACCTTGGCCACGTCGATGTCATATAGCTTCTTACGGCCTGTTTGATCTGATGCTTGTTGGCCTTGACGTCCACAATGAAGACTAGGGTGTTGTTCTCCTCAGTTTTCTTCATAGCAGACTCAGTGGTCAAAGGAAACTTAATGATGGCATAGTGATCAAGCTTGTTTCTCCGAGGGGGCACTCTTCTGAGGGTATTTGGACTGCCTTCAAAGTCTTAGTGTCTTGGGTCGCTTGAAGGTCGGGGATGTTCAGATCTTCTTTTTGTGGCTATGGAAAGTCTTCAGCACCACCTTCTTGGCCTTCAGAGCCTTGGACTTGGCTTCTGTCTTGGGGGGACAATGGCTTCCTTCTTCGCCTTTGGTGCCATTTTGGGGGAAAAGGTTGTGTTTTGTTTTCAAAGAGGACCAGTGATGTTACGGGGTGAAGTCTTGACTTGGATTTAAGTGAGGCAGAGTTACACAAAGTCATCAGCTTCTCTCTCTCTTCCTTAGTCATTGAAGTCCCGTGGCAAGTTCAGGATGACTGGTGATGGCCTGGGATCCAGTGGATGACCTTGGCATCTTTGATGTCTGACCAAGCTGTAAGTACTTCATGGCATCTGCTTCAGCTGCCTTCATGACTGTTGGAATAAACTGTTCTCACCTGCCCCTTCCATGACTAGCTTGGGGTAGACATCCTCCTAACTCACTGACCCTCCACCTGGTTTAGCCCATCTGCTGAGATGGTGGCCTGCGATGTGGCTACTGTGCATGCTACAGCTTCTTGGAGCCACAGATGAGAGTTGAGTGAGAGGTGGTAGATGAGCAGCCAGGAAAATGGCTTAGTAAGCCCCCCCGCCAGAGGTGCTAGTCCTCCCTGAACACCCCTACACCTGATGTGTTTTTCAATGTATGTAGATGTTCTGATTAATCAAATACAAATACATTTTAAAATGTTACTGAAATAGTGTTTTGCCATACATTTTCCTGATTAACATATAGTAGTACAGTAGTGCAAATTCAATCATATGAGGATGGCTGTAAGATTTTTGACATCAGAAAAGATTCTCATACTTAAAAGTTGGAACACAGTGTCTTAAATATGAGAAGTTCTCATGATACTTGGAATGTCCTCCTTCACCTTGGCCTGTTAAATTCTTACTATCTTTTTTTAATCTTTAATTTTGTATTATTAACAAGCATTTACTTTTTTCTTCCCCACTCCTGTCCCAATTTAAAAGACAAAGAAAAATAAAATCCTTGTAACAAATATGCAGAATCAAGCAAAACAATTTGCTTGTTTACATCAAGCCATGCCCCAAAACATATGCCTCATTCTGTATCCTGAATCCATCATCTTTTGTCAGGAGATAGCCTACCCAGCTTTTAAAGCCTATCTCAAATGCCCTGTTCTCAAATTGAGGAAGATTCCTTGATTTCTGAAGCTGGTAATATGTAGAAATAGTTATCCAAATATATATATCTGTATATGTAATATACACACATACATAAATATACATATATGTGTATGTGCGTGTATCTCTATCTTTCCATCTTTCTCTTTCTCTCTCTCTCTCTTCCTTCCTTCCTTCCTTCCTTCCTTCCTTCCTTCCTTCCTTCCTTCCTTCCTTTCTTTTCTCTCTTTCACAGACCTCTGATTAAGAAGTACCATTAGAGAACACATTTTCCCTTAGTGATGTCACTTGCCTCCACAGTTTCAACTATGACCTCTATGCAACCAACTCCCAAATCTTTATCTCTAGCCCTAATCTCGATCATGAGTTCCAAACCTGTATCTCTAACTGCCTATAGGCAATCTCCATCTGGATGCCCTATTGGATCCTGAGAAGCACCTGGTAGTCCAGGAGGTAGAGTACTGGGGCTGGAGTCAGGAAAACTGAGTTCAAATCCAGCCTCCAGCACTTACTTAGCTGTGTGACCCTAGGGAAGTCACCTTACCTGTTTGTCTCAGTTTCCTCATCTGTAAAATAGGGATAATAATAGCACCTACCTCCCCAAAGTTGTTGTGAGAATGAAATGAGATATTTGTAAAGCTCTTAGAATGGCATCTGGCCCATAATAGGTGCCTATTTCCTTTTCCCCTCCTCTTCCTCATTTAGAATATCTAGAATTGAGATCATCCTTTTTCTTTCCCCCTAAAATTCCTTCTCTTTTTGAATTCTCTGTGGTCCTACCCTTCTCTTTATCTCCCATGTTTGGAACATTGGTGTTAGTTCTGGATCTTCAATCTGTCTCCTTCACCTCTCATATCTTACCAAGTCCTGCTAATTCTGCCCCAACAATCTCTGTCTTGAATCCTTCCCTTTTATATTTCATTGCTCTCCCCCTAATCTGGGCCCCAATTACTACCCATTTGGACTATTGCAGTAGCTTCCTAACAGATCTATACACTTTTACTCTCTCCCCTACTCAGTCTTTCTTGATTATCATTGTCAGAATAATTTTCTTATGCATAAAACTGTTTGTTTCATTCCCTACCTCAAAAATATTCAGAGGTTTCTTCTTGCTTGTTTAATAAAGCAATAATCTTTGGTGAGGTTTTCAAGGCTCTCAATGATCTGGATCTAACCTACTTTTCCAGTCTTGTCTCATATTACCCCCTTCCCTGTATCCTGGGCTCCATCCAAATGGCCTATTCTGTCCCCAGAGTATGGCTTATGCTTTCCTGTTTGTTTTCCTTTCCTTGAGTCGTTCCATATGCTTAGAATAGGTTCTTACCCTCTCCACCTATGAACTTCCTGGGGAATAGAAGTAGCTGAGTTTGGCTAGAATGATAGAGTATGCGAAGGAAAATAATATGTAATAAGCTTGGAAAGTTGTTGCTTTTTGAAGTGCTCCTTCCTCCAGGAAGCCTCTCTGGATTTGCCCTCTCAAATTCACTAACAACCTTTCCCTTCCCTGACTTTATGTGCCACTCTGAACCTCTCATGTCCTTATATAATACTGCTATCTATGTATATGTTACTCTCTCATTCTGTAAACTCCATGATTTGGGCTCACGTACTCAAAGGTTTATCACACAGAGAAAGGATTAGGCTTGTTCTTTTTGACTTCAGAGGGCAAAACCAATAACAGCTGGGGGCAGTCTCAAGCCTATTTAGGCTTGGTGTCAGGAAATACTCTTCTAATAATGATTGTTGTTCAGTCATTTTTCAGTCATGTCCAACTCTCTGTGATCCTGTTAGGGGTTTTCTTGGCAAAGATACTGGAGTGATTTGCCATTTCCTTCTCCAGCTCATTTTACAGATGAGAAAACTGAGTCCAACAGGATTAAGTAACTCTCCCAAGTCACGCAGGTAGTAAGTGTCAAGAGAACAGATTTGAACTCAGGTCTTCCTGACACAAGACCCCGTGCTCTATCCACTGTGCCGCCTAACCACCCTTTCTAATAATTAGAATTGCCCAAAAGTAGAGTGGGCTGCCTTGAGGTTGTGGGTCCCCCTTCCTTGGAGCTCTATAACCTTAGACATATGACTTCTCATCAGGGATTTTGTACTAGGGATTCTTCCATGTATGGGTTGATTTCTGCAGATACAGTGGTCTCTTACAACTTTCAAATTCTATAATTCATAATGCTAGGGACACTGTCCAACTAAGGACAAAGCATAGTGTTAGCACTCACCACAGTCATCTATGTATGAAGAACAGTGAAGTGCCAAGGGAAAGAAAGGAGGAGAAAAAAAAACACATCCACACCCAGTAAACAACTTTCTTACTTTACCAGCTCAAGTAGAATTAGAGTTTTCTTTGCCTGAGGGTAGGGAAGTCAGGAAGCTGGTGACTGTGTCTTATTTCTGTGCTAGTGAAAACTCACCACCTCAGTTTTCTAATGTGGCAAAACTGAGCTAGGTAGGCAAGGGTTCATTACTCATTCTTGAATTAGCATCATGTCTCTCCAATCTCGATTTCTTTTAGGAAATAGTTCCGAACTGAAGGCCAGAGAGGCCATGATTTTACTCCCCTCTTGCTTACTTTGTCATTTGAATTCCTTTGATGTAAGGGCCACAAGGGAACACTAACCTGGTGCCATCAGGATCATAGGTATTTATACATTTCATCTGCATGACCCTTGCTGTCATATCATCCTGTTATGGGTAGCTGAGTTCTCTGTACCCTCCCTTGTGTCTGTATTGTTTGCTCTAGATTGAAAGTTTCTGGAGATCAGGGACAGTGTGTTTGACTTTCTCATACAGTAGTGGCATCAACCTTACACTGATGATCTAATAATAGTAAGAACAATAATCATAAGGAGGAGGAGGAGAAAAAGAAGAGGAAGAGGAAGAAGAAGAAGAAGAGGAGGAGGAAGTGGAGAAAGAAGGAGGAGGAGGAAGAGGAAGAAGGAGAAGACAGCAGGTCATCTAGGTTAAGAACCTACACAAGATACCTTTACACCCCAACATTTTTATTCAATCACAAAAGGCAGTTTTCTCTTCCTGTGCATTAATGCAAAGAACATGAACTATAAAAGAAGATAATAATGGGTGCTTGTTCCAGAACCACTTTTGTCTGACTTCCATAGAAAGAGATGAGACAGATGACATAACAATAGCACCATCAGTCCTCTCTGGCCCTCTGACCAGAAGGTGGAAGGAAGAGCCACTCCCAGAAGCTCCACTGAAGGAGAGTGACCAGATCAGCTTTCTCTTTCATTTCCCATCCTACCCCACTCCTTTGCCTTTTTCCATCATGCTTCCTTCCCCAAGGCAGATACCTACTTTCCCTCAACCTTTTCAATTTCCTTTTGTGTGTTCTCCTCCTCCATTAGATTGTAAGCCCCTTGACTGTCTTTTTCATATTTGAACCCTCTGCCCTTAGCACAGAGCTTGGCATATAGTAGGTGCTTAATAAGTGCTTACTGACTGACTGACAATAGCAGGGTATTATAGTAAAGCCAGCACTGGATTTAGAATTTATGAGTCCTAAGTTTGATTTCTGTCTCTACCATCTATGTGGCTGCGGTTGTCATTTCCCCTCCACTGGTTCTCAGTTCTCTATAATGTGATGGTATTGGACTTGATTATCTGTAAGGTTACTTTCAGCTGTAAATCTATGATCCTAAATTTCTTTTTTTTTTTTTTTTTTTTTTGCTTTTTGGAAGGCAATTGGGGTTAAATGACCTGCCCAAGGTCACAGGCTAGTTTTTGTGTTAAGTGTCTGAGGCTGGATTTGAACTCAGGTCCTCCTGACTCCAGGGCCAGTGCTCTATTCACTCCACCACCCAGCCACCCCTGATCCTAAATGTCTTGGAGGGAGAGAAGGGTGAGAGTGACTTAACTTGTGATTTCATTTTTTATAGTGAACTTCCAGTGAGGAAGTCCTTTCTGTCAATGCAGATTGGAAAGTCCTCTTCATCTTAGAGCTACAGAAGGTGCCTGGGGTGTTGAGAAGGGAAGTAACTTTTCAAGAATCACAGAGCCAGAACATCATAGGTGGGACGTGAACCAAGGGCTTCCTGACTTTGAGATTGCTACTAAATCCATTCCCCCAAGTTGTCTCCTTATAATCTACATTTATGTAACACAGCCACATATATATAATTTCATTTAATTGATGGAACAACACAATGAATGAATGGGTATAAGTACCCATCTTATAGATGATGAAACAGGCTCTGAGAGAACACAGGTCACACTGCTTGTTAGTAGCTGAACAAGGATTTGAAACTAGGTCTTTCAAGCAGACCAGTGTTCTTTCTCTCTACAAAGCTGCCTCTGGTCTCTACTCTTTGATATTAATGATGATATTTTCTGCTAATGTTCACTCAGGCAGAAAAGGCAGAGAAATATAGGAATGGGGCAGAGTGGAGGGGTTTGAGAAGGGAAGTGAACACATATTTATTAAGCCCTTACTATGTGCCAGGCACCATGCTAAGTGCTTTACAAATATCTCTAATTTTCACAACAGGGTGGCTAAGTGGTGCAAGAGCACCGACCCTGGAATCAGGAGGACCTGAGTTCAAATTCGGCCTCAAACACTTAACACTTACTAACCATGTGACGTTGGACAAGTCACTTAACCCCAATTGCCCTTCCAAAAAGCAAAAAAAAAATATCTTCACAACAATCCCAAAAGGATTGTAATTGTAATCTTAAAAGATTACAGAAATAAATAGCGATATATGCCTAATAAAATGTTGGGTAGGCCACCTATAACCTGAATTTTGTATAACTAGATTTTGTAGTTCTGAGGTAATAATGTTCATCTTTCCTAAAGATCATAGACTCATAGATTGTATCGAGGGCCTGTGTCTTGCCACTGGACTCTGATGACTGTAGGAGACAGTGAGGCTGATGACTTTGCACAGCTCTGCCTCACTTAAATCCAACTCATTTACAAGTCAAGAAATCACACTCCTTATGTCACTGGTCCCCTTTGAGAACAAAGGATGAACAGTAACAGACTTAGAGGTTTAGAGCTGGAAAGGACCTCAAAAGCCATCCATTCCAATCCTTTTATTTTACAAATTAGGAAACTGAGGCCTGTGGAAGGTAAGTGACTTGCCCAAGGTCACACAGGAAACAAAACATCTGAATCAGGATTTGAACTCAGGTCCTCTGACTTCAGAATCAGTGCCATGAAAGACCCTTTCCCAAGAAGACCCTGAGCAGTTGTGTCTGGCTACACAAATCTTTCCACAATATCCAACCAGACCTAGAAGCATTTTTTCCCTCCTTCGATATTGCTAGAGCATTTTGTCTGAAACTCCTTTGCTCTAATTCCATTCCACTTTATATTAGCCATCTGTGTCCATGTGTCTTTTTCTCTTCCTCTTCCCCCAGTAAATGATCAGCTTCTTGAAGCCAAAGACTGCCAGTGTGTGTGTGTGTGTGTCCTCATAACTTTGAGAAGCAAGGCATAATGGAAAAAGAGCAAGCCTAGAATTTAGGAACACCAGATTAAAGTTTGGCCTGTGACCCATATTGGCTGGGGAATTCTGGAGAAGTTGTCATTTAACCTCTCAGTATTCTAGGTAACTCTCTTAAGCTTTTAAATTTCAGTAAAGGAGGGGCAGCTAGGTGGCGCAGTGAATAGAGCACCAGCCCTGGAGTCAGGAGGACCTGAGTTCAAATCTGACCTCAGAGACTTGACACACTTACTAGCTGTGTGCCTTTGGGCAAGTCACTTAACCCTGATTGCACTCCAAAAAAAAAAAAAAAATTCCAGTGAAGGCCCCAATCTGGACTGGTAGAGGGAGTTTCCTCATCTGGGAGTTCCCTATTGCAATGAAATCACAGGTGGGTCCCCAGAGCCTTGCACATAGCAGGCACTTCTCTTAATAAATATATAACTAATTTAATTGAAGGAAAGAGGTAGGAACTAGAGATCAGGGCCCTTTCCATTATTTATTTTTTTAAATATGAAATTTAAAAAAGCAAAATAAATTCCTATTAGACCAAACAGGCTAGTTGTGGTGATGAAGGTTGGGGGTGGGAGAGAGGTAAAGGAGGTGAGAAGGGAGTATTATAAGTACTTAAAATTAAAATGGTGTTAAGTTATTCCCTGGTGTGTTTGTGACAGATCATTAAATCCATCAGATAGCTACTGTGCTCCAGGCATATAACTGCAATAATTCATGCCTTGTCTTGCCCTTTACATTGAGGCATGTTAGGGTGTTTTGTGATTATCCCAGCCAGAACCAGAATGCTGCTATGAGGTTACCTCCCATATTTCATACATTCTCTGTCCATGGATCCCCCTGGGAATTCTGTATTTTTGTCTGATTACAGATTTTTTGTAGACAGGACAGAGGGCAGCTGAAGCAGGATGGTGTCTTATGTAATGGTCATTCTTATCAGCCAGAACCTCAATTGCAAAGTCTATTTAATTTGGTGGAAGTTAAATTCCAAACTGCACAGCTTTGTGTTAGATTTCCTCCATGAAGCCTTTATAACTGAAAGTGATTTCTTCTTCCTTGAAATTTATCAGATCACTTTTGCTGGAGGCCTCTAATTTCTCTCTTTTTCTTTTGCTCTCCTTCCTTCTCTCTACCACTTCCTCTGTTTAGATTCTAAGTTCCTGAAGAATAGTGTCTGTGTCTTTACCTCTTTGGATCCCCAGTGTTTAGTACAGTACGTTTTGTACAAATAAATGCTTATTGAATTGAATTGAGCAAGGTTCACAGGTGATGCCAAAATCAATATGCTAAACTTAGTAACCCTGTACCTGAATTAAGTCTTGCAATTACTGACTATTCCCAAATATGTGACTGTAAGTCATCACTTTAGAGAAACCACAAAATCATTTGCTATAGGGTGGAACTCAAACCATTGTCCTATCTGCTTAAAAAAAAATCCTTCAACATGAATGTAAAAATAAAAGCAGATATATTCCTTCCCATTTTGCAAATGTGGCAAATGAAGTTAATTGAGATCATAATAGTGATTTGCTAAGGGTTCAAGCATCAATAAAGGCAGATTCAGGAACTAGAACTTAGTCTTCTCTTAAAAAAAACTACTTACCTATCATCTATATCAATTTATCTATGTTTAACATTAATTTTTTAAAATTAAAATCCCTCCTCCACCCATTGAGAAGGTAAGCAATATGATATCAATTAAGCATGTGAAGTCATACAAAATATATTTCAATATTAACCATGTTGCAAAAAAAGCAAGAAAAATTAAAAAGTGAAAATCTTTCAATCTGTACTGAGAGTTCAATTCTTTTGCTGGAGGTGGATAGCATTTTTCATCACAGGTCCTTTAAAATTGTCTTGGATCATTATATTGATCAGAATAAAAAGTCTTTCACAGTTGATCCTTGTTACAATATTGCTATTATTCTGTATAATGTTCACTGGAGGAACTTAGGTCTTCTTAGTGCTAATCTTCCCTACCAATTTCTCCCTTTCTTTCTCTTTTTTTTTCTTTTCCTGTGGAATTAGTGGATTTAGAATTAGGAAAATTTGGGTTCCTATCCAGTCGTTGAAGAGTACTAGTTAGGTCATCACAGACAAATGACTTAACATCTCTGAAAGTCCATTGTTTTCATCTGTAAAATGGGCATGTTGATAACTTCACTCTACCTCCCAGGATCATTGTGAGACTCAAATGAGATAATGTTTGTAAAGCAATTCACAAACACTAAAGTGTTATATAAATCACAGCTGTTATTATGACAAGCCTGTCTCTTTCTCATGTGTTGAGACCTTGATAGAAGCATAACTGGTCATTAAAACAAGAGTCCCCAGCTTACTTTGTTGGTTCAACATTTCCTGAAGGGTGTTGAGAGGATGTCAGAGTGTCCTCCATAGCTTATGGAATGCTTCATGTGAAGAATGAGGGGAGTCAGGAGGAGAATGATGAAACATCAAGATGTAGGGCAGGAAAGAAAGATAAATAGAGAAGGAAAGACTAAAATTAGATGTTACTAGAATAGGGTGTATGGGTGGGTCAGAGAGTAGGGCCAGGAAAATATAGGGTTAAAGCAATGTTTTAAAAAAAAATGGTAATACTTATTTTTCTTATGTGAATATCTAGTGTCTTAGTTTCAAGGCTTAGTGGAGTTTCACAGATTCAAGAAAGAATCCATTTGGATTTCAGTTGATGGAGTGGGGAACATAAAACTGGATTTTGGTCACTAGACCTTGGTTGTGATAATCTTCAGACCATTTCAAAAGGAGGGTTGGAGATCAGCAGTGGTCCTTCAGAGAGGCTTCCTTTGAACTTGGAACACTGGCTTACTGCCTTTCTTCCTAGTCAGTGTATGAGACAAACCCGTCCTTGTCTCCTCCACATTAGAGCTGTTCGCTGAGATGGGAAAGAACCATAGAATGCCTATATAGAGAGAATGTGGGTTCACTCAAACACATCTGGTTGGTTTCTTCCTCCTCTCTTCCCCCAATCCCATGGCTCAGGCAAGGAAAATGCTAGGTCTTGGTTATTGATTCAAAAGGGAAAGCAAGCACTGGATGTGAAATTTTATAGAAGCAGCTAAAATAAGAAGTTTTAAGGCAGGAGGAAGGGAGGAGGGGGCAGTCCTAAGCACATGCAATCTGTATCAGCTTCATCAGGCCAGTGGGCCTGAGAGAGGCCTGATAGGGGTTTTTTATATTGTTTCTGGTCAAACCATCCCCTTTCTTAAAAACTCTTTAATGGATCTCTATTGTTCAATGAGTAAAGTTCAAATTACTAAACTCCCCCACAAGATGGTACCATCCTAAACTCTCCGGTCTTCTTAATATTATTCCCCTCCATGCTCTTTTGGCAGTGATATAAAGGAAACACATTGCACTTGAAGTCAGGAGAGATCTGGGTTTCAATCTTGCCTGTGGCATTTATCAATTATGTGACCATGATCAAATCACTTAACTTATACCAGCCTCAGTTCTCTAATTTGTAAAAGGTTCAAATTAGATAATATATGAAAAGTGCTTTAAAAACCTCAAAATCAGGGGTGGCTGGATGGCGCAGTGAATAGAGCACTGGCCCTGGAGTCAGAAGAACCTGAGTTCAAATGTGGCCTCAGAAACTTAGCACTAGCCCTGTGACCTTGGCAAATCATTTCACCCCAACCGCTCTGCTCTGCCTTCCCCCCTCCAAAAAGCAAAAGTAAATAAATAAATAAATATTTGGCAAAATGGATAAAATAAAATAGAACATAACATAACATAGATAATGTTAATATGTGATTTTCTAAGTTGATATGTGGCCCACAGGTGTCCTTATATAGGTTTTAGGACCCATTATTATTTCAGTTTGATACTACTGAGCTACACATTCACAGGATACCCTTGAACCTGAGATATTGGGGATATAATCTGCAAACCCTTGGGGAGGTAACGCAGAGGGCATACTATATATATTTTATGTGTAATTTTTTTCTGTACATATTATTTTCCCTCAATGGAATGTAAACTCCTTAAAGGCAAAGGGTTTTGGTTTTGTCTTTGTACTCCCAGCATGGAAGCAAAACCAAATACAGCTAAGACTAGAAGGGAAACAATTATGAAGAAAAAAATCTTTGCAGTGTTTCTCTGAGAAATATCTTGCTTCTAAGATATATAAAAAACTGATTCAAGTGCAATAAGAATAAGGGCCATTTCCCAATTGAAAAAATGGTCAAAGAGGGCGGCTAGGTGGCACAGTGAGTAACAGCGCCGGCCTCGGAGTTGGGATGACCCAGGATTGAATCTGGCCTCAGAAAATGAGCACCCACACATAAATAATGACTGGTCATATAACCTTGAGCAAGTTACTTAACCCCAACTGCTTAAAAAAAAATGGTCAAAGAATATAAAAAGGCAGTTTTCTAAGGAAGAAATTCAAGTTATTAATAGACATGAAAATATGGTCTAAGTCACTAATAATTAGAGAAATCCAAATTAAAGCAACTTCCACCTTTAGATTGGCAAAGGAAAATGACAGATGTTAAAGATGCTATGGGAAAATAGGTATATTAATGCCTTTTCTGATGGAGTTTTGAATTGATCCAGTCACATAGCTTGAAACGATGTCCCCAAAGTCATTAAACTACGGGTATCCTTTGACCCAGCAGCACCACTACTAAGCCTATTCCTCAAAAAGATCAGAAAAGATAAAAAAGAACTCTTAAGTACAAAAATATTTATAGCAACAATTTTTGTAGTGACAAAGAACTAGAAATTAAGGAGGGGTCATCAATCGGAAAATGGCTAGATAAATTATGGTATATGAATGTAATGGAATACTATTGTCCCATAAGAAATGATGAAAAGGAAAGATTCAGAGAAGCCTGGGAAGACTTATATAAATGGAGGCAGAATGAAATGGAGAGAACTAGGAGATACTTTATGCAATAACAACGGCATTGTAATGATAAATCACTTTGAAAGGTTAAAGAAATGATCAACACAATGACCAACTATGAGTCCAAAGAACTCATGATGAAGCGTGCTGCTACCCACAAGTCCCAGTTAAAATCCCACCTTCTACAGGAAGCCTTTCCAGATCCCTCTTAACTCTAATGTGCTTTTCTGCTGTTCCTTATTTCCAAAATTGTCCTATATATATAGCTTATTTGTACAATTATGTGTATATTTTCTCCCCATTATATTATTAGTTCATCAAAGGTAGGAACTGTCTTTTATTTTTTTTTTTGTATTCTAGAACTTTAACCCAGTAACTGACACATAGTAGACACTTAATAAATCTTTATTGAATGATTTATCGACCTCCTTTTAGAAGGGTGATGGATACAGGGTGCAGATTGAGATATACATTTTTTGGACATGGCCAAAATGTTTTGTTTGACTGTATGTGTTGATTATAAGGATTTTGTTTGCCTTTTTTTTCCCACTGGGGGGAAGAAAGTAGGAGAGAAAGTAAAGATTTTTGTTAATTGAAAAATTAAAATTAAGTTTAGAAAAACAATTTCAAAAAAGATTTTTAAAATATGTAAGCCTCTCGAGGGCTGGGACTGTTTTTGTCTTTCCTTTGTAACCACCATTCTTATCAAGCATCTGATCCATAAAAAGTGCTTAATAAATGCTTATTGGCTGATTTATAAAAAAATAAATGTGTGTGGAATTGGATTATATGAGACTTTTTTTTTCAGAAGGCAGTAAATACTAGTAAATAAATACTCTGAAGGGGACATCAATAGTGATCTTTTGAGCCCTCTAGGTTTGAGAAGATAGTAGTGGGATTAGACCAGAGAAGTCAGAAGAAACCTAAACTATCTCTGGAAAGTGTTTTCTAAATAAATCTTCCAGAAACACAAATGTCACATCCATTAACTGACTAAAAATTCTTTTTTTTCCATTTGAAAGCATTTGTTTTTCATTAACAAGTGTTTCCCCAATGGAGAATTCTTCTTTTTCTTCTTTCAATCGTTGTACCTACAACATTTACTTTAAAGGCTCTCAAGATTAGTAAATGTTTTGTAAACATTTAACTAACTTTTTCCTGCCCACATATTTATTGTGAAAATATGCTTGCATATTGCAGCTGAAAACTGCTTTTAAAACACTCTCTCTTTTCAGTAATGCCACTGTTTCTAGAATAGCCACTTGGGTGGATATATCCAAATTGAATACTTTGGGATTTGGGTATGGTGGGAGTCACTGTAAATAAAATAATGTCTGGGTTTCCCCCCCTCCAGCAAGTCTAAGGTAGGATTACAAGAGAGATGACATCTTTTCAGTAGTGACAAGGTGTTTATAATTATTTCTGCATACAAAAAATGGAATAATAAAAATGAAACTCTTAAGAGTATTCACATACTTATGGTCATGACACATGTTATAATTGAAATATTATTTTTGTATGTTTTTCAAGAAAGTTAGAATTCAGGTTCAATTAGACTCCTCTTTAGTGTAATCTGATTTGGGAAGAATTTTTTTCCCAAACATTTACTATCATGCAGTCCCAACTACTACCCCTTCCCTGCCACTACTGAACAATTTAAAAAAAAGAAAGAAAAAGAATAACATGCTTAGTACAACAAAACAAATTCCCACATTAGCCACGTCTAAACATGCATGTCTGAGTCTGGATTTTAAGTCCATGCTCTCTCTGACAGGAGGTGGGTGGGGTGATTCACCTTCATTCCTCTGGACTAATGGTTTGTGAGGGCATTCATTAATCAGAGTTCTAAAGTCTTTCAAAGCTGTTTTTCCCTATAAAGTTTTTCTGTAAATTACTCTCCCAGTTTTACTCATTTTAGTTTGCATCAGATCATAGAAGCCTTCCTAGTTTTCTCTGAAGCAGTCTATTTTGTCATTTCTTAAGGCACAATATTTTAAATTTTTTTTATCATTTTTAATATTTGTTTTTAAAAAGTCTGAGTCTCAAATTCTTCCTCTCTATTCAGCTCCTCCCCCACTGATTGAGAAGACAAGCAATATGATATCAATTATATCTGTGAAGTCATGAAAAAGCATTTCCATATTAGCCATGTTGCAGAAGAAGAAAGAAGAGGAGAAGGGGAAGAGGAGTAAAAGGGAGAGGAGGAGAAAGAGGGAGAGAAGAAGAAGAAGGAGGAGAAGAAGAAGGAGGAGAAGAGGAAGAATAATAAGAAGGAAAAGATGGAGAAGAAGAAGGAAAAGGAGAAAAAAAGGAAGAAGGAGTAGGAGGAGGAAAACAGCATGCTTCAGTCTGCATTCAGAATTCATCAATTCTCTCTTTGGAGGTGAATAGCATTTTTCATCATGAGTCCTTTGGAATTGTCTTCAATCATTGTCTTGATCAAAATAGCTGTCTTTCACAGCTGATCATTGTTACAATATTGTTTTTACTATGTCCAATGATCTCCTGGTTCTGCTCACTTCACTTTGTACCAGTTCTTCTAATGCCTTTCCAAGTTTTTCTGAAATCATCCCCCTCATTATTTCTTATAGCACTATAGTATTCAATCATAACCACAGACCACAAATTATTCAGTCATTCTCTGATTGATGGGCATCCATTCAATTTTTAATTCTTTGCTACCATGAAAAGAGCTGATATATAGGTACAAATAAGTCCTTTTCCCTTTCTTTGATCTCTTTGGGATACAGACCTAGTCGGGGTATAGCTGGGTCCAAGAGTATGCACAGACTTATAGCCCTTTGGGTATGGTTCCAAACTATTCTCCAGAATGGTTGGACTAGTTTATAACTCCACCAATAGTATGGCACAAGAATATTCTATTACATTCACATACCACATACCCCAAAAGAGTGAGCATCCCCTTAATTTCCACATTTTTATTACTGTGAAAAAAACTGTTATAACATATAGTTCCTTTTCATCTTCCATTTGGATCAAAGAGTTTAGACAATTTTATAAATTTATAGGTGGTTATAGTTTGAAATTGCTTTCCAGAATGGCTAGACCAATTCACCAACAATGTACTGGTATGCCTTTTTATTGCAGCCTTCCTACACCCAACATGTTTATTTTCCTCTCTTGTAATCTTTGTCAACTTGATGGCTATGAGGTAGAATCTCATAGCTGCTTTAATTTGGATTTCTCTAGTTATTGATGATTTGGAGCATTTAAAAAATGGATAATTAATTTATTTATTTTTAGTTTTCAACATTTGCTTCCGTAAAATTTTGAGTTTTGAATTTTCTTCCTTCCCCCTCCTCCCTTCTCCCCAAGATGGCATGAAATCTGATATAGGCTCTATTTATACATTCATATTAAACAGATTTTCATGTAAGTCATGATGTAAAGAAGAATTAGAACTAATGGGAGGAACCACGAGAAGGAAGAAACAAAACAACAGAAGAAAAAGAGAGCAAAGAGCATGCTTACATTTACATTCAGACCCTAAAGTTCTTTCTCTGAATGTGGATAGCATTTTCCATTATGAGTCCTGCATTCCTAAGAAGAGATAAGTCTATTAAAGTCAGTCATTGCACAGTGTGACTGTTACTGTGTACAGTGTTCTCCTGGTTCTGCTCATTTCACTCAGCATCAGTTCATATAAGTCTTTCCAGGTTTTTCTAAAGTTCCCCTGTTCATCATTTCTTATAGTACAACAGTATTCTATTACATTCATACACCACAACTTGTTCAGCCATTCCCTAATCCCCTCAATCTCCAATTCTTTGCCACTACAAAAAGAGCGGCTATAAATATTTTTATACACGTGGGTCCTTTTCCTGGAGCATTTTTCATATGGTTATTACTAGGGGGGGTGATGTTTAATGTTCTTTCTTTAGGAAAATATTACTCCTTTGTTTTCCTAGCCCCTAGCACACTGCCCTGAATATAGTAGGAATGTAACAAGTGCTTGTTGAATTGATTTACGGGAAAAAATACCTGGCACAGAGGAACAATCTTTATATTGGGCTTTCTATGGCCCAAGGACTAATTGGCCTCATTGGCCTCTTTCTTCTTTTTCCCTGCCAGACTTTTAGAAAAAGTGGTCTGCACTCATAGCCTAACTCTCCTCAACTCTCTTGTATCTAATCTGTCACTGACTCCACAAATCTAATCTATCAAGTCTTTTTATAAACTTCACAACATACATACATACATACATACATACATACATACATACATACATACATACATACATATATATATATGTACTTATCCCCTTCTCTTCACTCATATTGCTGCCATCCTATGAATAAGAGGTTCTTATTACCTCTTGCCTGGACAATTGCAGTAACTGGCTCCTAATTGGTCTTCTTGCCTTTAGTCCTTTCCTATGCCAAATGAATTAAGCACAGATCTTATTATACATATCTCTCCCTTTCCCCACCAAATAAATTCCAATGGCTCCCTATTACCTCCAGGATGGAACAGAAAATTCGCTGGAGTTAAAAACCCTTCACAATCTGTCCTACCTTTCTAAATCTTATATTTTATTCCTCTCTGCTCATTCTATGAGCATTCCAGCTACACTAGTCTACTTCCTCAGATTCTATCTTCTGTAGTAGGCCTTTCCTGATCCATTCCTCTTCCATGCTTTCCCTCTAAAATTGCTTCCACATATTGTATATGTTTTGAATGTACATAATTATTTGTGTTACCTCCCTTATAAAAATGTGAGCTTCTTGAAAGCAGGGGCAGTATTTTTTTTAACCCTTCTTTGCATTCCCAGAACTTAGCATAGTGCCTGAGACATAGTAAGCATTTAATAAATACTTGTTGACTGACTCCTCAACCTGTCATAACTTAGCCACTAGAGGATTTCTCTACCAAAAAAAACCCCACTTTTTTTCCAAGGTTACCAATGATCTCTTTTTTTTTTTAATTAAACAAATGCTTTATTAACTTCTGGTTTACATCATTCATTTCCACCAGATTATGAGTTACATTTTACCCCCATTTTTTCCCTACCCACCACCCCCAGAACAGCAGTCCCACCAGATATCCCCTCATCCAATCTGCTCTCTCCCATATCTTCTCCCATACCCCCTTTGACTTTGCCATTAGGGAAAGGTGAATCTCTGAGCCCCACTGCCTGACATCTTATGAAACATTTAATTTTAAAACTTCAATTTTCAGATCCATTCCCTTTCTCCCCTGTCACCCACTCCCTCTGAGAAGATAAGCAATTCAGTATGTGTTGTACATGTATAGCTATGCAAAACCTTACCATAGTAGATATATTGTAAAAGACTGCTTATATTTCCCTCCCACCTGTCTCACCTCCCACCTGGTCCATTCCCTACTTTGATCCTGTCCCTCTTTGATAGTGGGTACTTCTAACCTCCCCTCTCCCCAGAATGCCCTCTCCTCCATCATCCCCCCTCTCATCCCCGTTTCCCCTACTCAGGAGAGTGAGTGACGGTAAGATATTCCATTTAGTATGTATGTGATTCTCTCCTTGAGCCAACTTCAATGAGAATATGCTTTTGCCTTTTTGCCTTCCTGTTCTTCCCCTCCCCTACAACTACTTCACCTTGCCTCTTCTACATGAGATGGTTTGCCCTACCCTGTCTCTCTCCATCTCCTCTTGCCACTTCCCTCTCTCACCTCTTGACTTCACCCCTTAAGAATCATTCCTTCCTTGGGGCGGCTAGGTGGCGCAGCGAGCAGAGAGCCAGCCCCGGAGCCAGAAGGACCCGAGCTCGGATCTGGCCCCAGACACCCAACACACAAACAAAAACCCAGCCACATGAACCTAGGCAAGTCACCCAACCCCAATTGCCCTCCAAAAAAAATAATCATCCCTTCCCATCAAATTCAACCTGTGCCCTCTATCCATGTATACCTGTGAACATATGCCATGTACCCTTCTTCAATTATTTTCATAAAGAGAAAGGTTTCATCAAACACAGTTATTGTTTTTCCATGTAGGGCTGTAAATAGTCCAACTTTGATAAGTTCCTTTTGATTTCTTTTCCTTGATTGCCTTCTCAAGCATCTCTTCCTTCTTGTGTCTGAATGTCAAATTTTCTATTCAACTCTGGTTTTTTCATCAAGAATGCTTGAAAGTCCTCTATTCCACTGAATGACCATATTTTCCTCTGAAACAAGATACTCAGTTTTGATGGGTAGGTGACCCTTGGGTTCATTCCCAGCTCTTTTGCCCTCTGGAATATCATGTTCCATGCCCTTCTATCCCTCAATGTAGAAGCTGCCAGGTCCTGTGCCATTCTGATTGTGTTTCCACAATATTGAAATTGTTTCTTCCTGGCTGCTTGTAGTATTTTCTCCTTGATCTGGGGATTCTGAAACCTGGCTATAATATTCCTGGGAGTTTTCTTTTGGGGATCTTTTTTCAGGAGGTGATTGGTGGATTCTTTCAACCTCTATTTTGCCCTCTGGATCTAAAACATCAGGGCAGTTTTCCTTGAGAATTTCTTGAAGGGTGATTTCTAGGTTCTTTCTTTGATCATGGCTTTCAGGTAGTCCAATAATTTTAAATTATCTCTCCTGGATCTATTTTCCAGGTCAGTGGTTTTTCCCATGAGATATTTCACATTGCCTTCTATTCTTTCATTTGTTTGAATCTGTTTAATAGTATCTTGATTTCTCATAAAGTCACTAGCTTCCATTTGCTCCAGTCTAACTCTGAAGGAATGAATCTCCTCAGTGAGCTTTTGAGATTGTTTTTCCATCTGGCAAATTTGGCTTTTTAAGGCATTCTTCTCCTCATTGCCCTTTTGTGCCTCCTTTGCCATTTGAGTTAGTCTATTTTTTAAGGTGTTATTTTCCTCAGTCAGGCTGTTGACTGTCATTTCATACTTTCTTGCATCTTTTTCATTTCTCTTCCCAAATTTTCCCCCACTTCTCTTATCTGCTTCTTAAGGTCCTCTATGGCCTGTAGCCAGCTTGTATTTTCATTTGGGGTTTTTGGTGCAGGAGTTCTGACCTCACAGTCCTCCTCCATGCTTTGAGCCTCTTTGCCCCGAAAATAGGAGTCCAATGTTGAACTTTTCTGTTTATTTTGTTTCATTTGCCTAGGCATATTGCCACTTAATTACTTGATTTTTGGGCTTGTTGCCACAGTAGGACTCTGCCACCAGACAGAGGAGCTTCCGCCCAAACATGGGGTCTTCACAACTTCCGCCAGTTGGGTGGCCTCTGTAAAGTCTCCACCCACTCTGGCAAGTTGGATACCCACCCCAAACTTCCCCCCCAGACCACAATCTAGATCCAGGAAGTTTAAAGCAAAAGCGATTAACCCCCAGACTGATTGCTGGATCTTCCTACAGTTAGCAGACCAGGAGCTAGAGCCACTAGTGACGCTGCAAAATGGCTTCTGTGCAGCTGTTTCTTCAGCAGCTTTTTGCCCCCAGGGGAGGAAGCCACGTGTTCCCCAAATACTGGTCCCAAAGTCCATAGGGCACTAACCTCTCACTTTGTCCTAGGCATATCTGTGCTGATAATTCTGGAATCACCACAGTTGCTGGTGTTCTGGGGTTCCACCAGCCAGCTGAAGGCCCGGCCGCCCTGGGGCTAAAACCGTGGACCTGGGCTCAGCTCTGCGGGCTGCGCTGTAGGTTCCCAGCGTGCTGTGCTGCCTGCTCTCAGAGCGCTGCGCTGGCTGCTCCCTGCAGGGCTGCTGGGCTGTCCTCAGCAGGAGGTTAGTTTCTCTGTGCCGTTCTGTGGGTGCTGTGGCTCCAGAAGTTGTTCGGAGCTCCCTTTCACATTGTTTGAAATTTGTGTGGGGCAGAGAACATTGGAATACCGTTTCTACTCCGCCATCTTGGCTCCGCCCCAAGAGAAGACCCAATGATCTCTTTATAGATAAATTTGAGAATCAGTATGGTATTCTGGAAAAATAATCTCAGAGTAAGGAAGATGTGGGATCAGCTTCTGTCACATACTGGCTAAGTGTCCTTGGGCAAGACACCACCTCTCTGTACCAGGCTTCTTCCAAGATTACGTTGCAGAACAGTTGCCAATCTGAGTTGGCAGGAGGACTTTCCCTACTAGAAAGTCCTTACACAGATGAAATAACATCTATACCAAAAAGGAATAAGTCCAATTGTTTTTATTCTGTCCTCAGCTACTTTTACCAATGACTCTGTTAAAGGCATAGATGGTGTGCTTATCAAATTTGCAGCTGACCCAAAGCTGAGAGACATAACAAACAAACTGGACAATAGTCAGGAGTTGAAAAGATTCTGACAAGCTAGAATTCTGTCTTGAGTCTATCAGGATCCCCATGCCAAGACCATCCCTTTCTTTTTACTATTAAGGGACACCGTTTTCCAGAGTTAAGGCCCATAAGCAAGCTGTGCCCTGAGTTTGGCATCACAAAAATCCTTTGCGCTCACCCTCTAGAGGAACACAGCAAAATCCCAGAATTGTTTCACACCAGAACCACATGTTCTCTGAGCTTGGATAAGGACCTGTAGTACCTGTGCTCCAGTCATGAAGTCCTGCTATGAATCAAACTTCTCACATTGTTGCTGTTATCCCTCATTGTCAGGGCTACAGCTCACTAAGTAGTCATGAGTATATGTATTGAGATTTACCCACACTAAAGCAGGTCTCCTACTAGAGGTGGCCCAGGCACATGTGTCTAGTTTCCCTCTTCCAATGGAATAAAGCAAGCTTTTGTTTATGACCACTGTTATTTCTTTGGTTTTATTTTTGTTTTATTTTACTTTTTTTTTAACTGTGGTTTTAATGACCTGTGTGAGCTCTGGGGTTGTTTTTTTTTTTTTTTTAAGCAATTGGGGTTAAGTAACTTGCCCAAGGTTACACGGCTAGGTTTTTGTTTGTATGGATTAAGTGTCGGAGGCCGGCTCCGAACTCAGGTCCTTCTGATTCCAGGGCCGGCGCTCTATTCACTGCGCCACCTAGCCGCCCCATGTTTTTTTTTTTTTTTTAGAGTTAATAGCAGTTGCAGAGTTGCTGTGGCTTTCTGGTCATTTAGTTAGGGTTAACACGTCAAATGAGTTGAAATTAAATATAGATAAATATAAAGTCTTACAACTGGGTTGAAAAATCTACTTCATAAGTACAAGGAGTAGGAGGGGAGGAGAAAGGGTTAAATAGCAGTTTGGAAAAGATCTGGGGGTTCTGGCAGGCTTTCAGGGCAATGAGTCAACAATGCAATAAACCATAGAGAAAGAGGGCCCAGGACAAAGTCTTGGGATACATCCACAGTTAGTAAAACTAAGAAAGAGCAGACTCATATAGGAGAACTAGTACCATGAAAAGTAAAAGGATAGTCAGTGGGGTCAAATATTGCAGAAAAGCCAAGACAGATGAGGAAAAAATTGTCTTCAAATTCCAACTGAAATTTAGCATATCCTCCAATTATTTAAAAACATTATTCTGAGAAGGGATCCATAGGCTTCACTGGACTGCCGGAAAGCTATATAACATATAGAAGGTTCTGGCAGAATGTGAGATCCTTGAAGGCAGCCACTCTCTCATTTTTCTATCTGTATTCCTAGAGGCTAGCAGGGAAGATGCATAGTAGGTAGTCTTTTCTGTTTTAGCTCCCATTTAGCTTCCTCATTTTATTTCATACAATTCTTTTTAATATACTCCAAATTCTAGTCAAACTGGACTGCTCTCCTTCCCTGTTCTGGTCCTGCCCTCACTTTTTGGATGCTTTAGCTTAGACCTATTTCCTATGCCTAGGACAAATTTCTCTCTCCATCACATCTGCTTAAGTTCCTTTCTTCCTTAAAGTTCTATCAAGTGCCTTCAGAGTTCTGAGAGGCTCCACTACCACCACCTACCCTCAGAAGAAAGTTTACTTTCCTTCCTCAAATTGTTCATGCTACTTTGTCTTCTGTACTAGAATGTCTGCTCTTTCAGAGTTGGTTCTCTGCCTTGTATTTCTGGAACTTAGCACGACATCTTGAATATATTAGGCACTTAATATGTTTGCTGAATTGATCAGAAAGTTGGTAGAACCAGCCATTTCATAGGTTTTAGAACTGGAAGGAACCTTAGTGATTATCTGATCCAATGCCCTCATTTTACAGACCAAGAGGGCAAAAGAAATTGCCTAAAGTCACATGTGTATTAAGTGGCTGATGCAGAATTTGATTCCTGGTCCTCTTTCCACCACACTCTATGCTTGGAAGATTTATTTAAATACTTCCTAACTTACTAGTAGCCCATCAGTTAGGAAACTCCTTGTTGGTTTGTGGGGGGGGGGGTTATATAGATTTTCTTTTAGCTAGCCATAGAGGTATGAAGGTGAAAGCAAGTGCCTATTTAATACTTATCAGGCATTCTGGGGTGATATACTTTCTTTTTTTTAAATTTTTTTTTCTTTATTTCATTATTAAAATTTATTTTTAGTTTATGGAGCAACAAGCATTTCCATAACATAGAAAGATGGTTGTGCGTGAAACTGTAAATCTAGTATGTACAACTTGCTATTCCTTTCAAATATACTTTTAAAAAACATATACTTTTTAAAAATGCTAGAGGCACTGCAATCTTTGCCCTGATAAAACTGGTATTTGATGAGACAATTGTGGTAACAGTGCACATAGTTGTTTGCTAGACTGTCCCTGTGTAGGTCCTTACCACCTCCCTCTTGGGCTGTTGTAATGGCTTTCTGATTAGTCTTTCTGTGTCCAGTATTTCTACCACTCAGCTGTCAAATTGATCTTCCTAAAGTGGTCTGACCTCTACTCACCTTCCACTAATCTCCAGTGGCTCCCTATTACCTCCTGAATCAACTGGGAAATTCTGTTTAGATTTTAAAGCCTTCAATAACCTGGCCCCCTCCTAGTTCCCGCTTTGTATACCTGACTCTTCTCAACACTGTCATGCTTGGAATGCTCTCTCCTCCTCTCTGCCCCCCTTTCCCAGGCGTCCTGTCAGGTAAAATCCCACCTTCTACAAGAAGCATTTCCCAATGCTTCTTAATCTCAGAGTTTTTTTCCCTGAAATCATCTCCACATTACCCCTGTATATCTGGTTTGGGCAGAGTTGTTTGCATAAATCTCTTCATGGGCAGGGACTGTGGATGAGTTTTTTCCCCCCTTTCTTTGTCTTCCTAGCTTTTAGCACAGTGCCTGACACACAGCAGGCCCTTAATAAATGCTTACTGATCTACTCCTGGGGCAGGATCCTTCCAAGCAGCTGGGTGAGGGGTGAGTTCAAATCCAACCTCAGAGACTCATTAACCCTGCGGGACACCATCACCTGGGTCATCCTGAAGGAAAGCGCTTCATGGACCTGCTCCCCGAGGGTGCCCTTCTGTCACTGCTCCATTCTGGGCATCCTCTCTGGTGGTCCCCCGTGCCCAGCAAGTTCTCCCTCCTCATCTCTGCCTCCTAGCTGCTGCTTCTTTTATTTTTAAAGGAATCTTTATTATTTTTTTTAAAAGGTTTCTCTTTTTGCTTTTTGGAGGGGGGAAGGCAGGGCAATTGGGGTTAAGTGACTTGCCCAAGGTCACACGGCTAGCTTCTTTTAGGTCCCAGCTGAAATCTACACCTTTTACAGGAAGCTTTTCCGGTTCCTTCTGAATTCCAGTGCTTCCTCTGTTAACTATTTCCTCGTTGTCCCCTACACACCGTGCCTCGGATAAGCTTGGTTGGGAGTTGTTTCCCTCCAGAGACTGTAAGCCCATTGTGGGCGGGCACTATTTTTGGCCTCTTTCCTAGCCCCTGCGCTTGTCATATCGCCAGGCATACAGTAGGTGCTTAATAAATGCTGACTGAGCCTTAATTCCAGTACCTTCCCTCTGGATTATCTTTAATAGCGTCTGTAGCGTGCTTGGTATACACTCCTAAGCATGCTGTCCACCCTTGGCCCGCAGGGCCTCTCTTCAGCCTCTTTCTGTATTTTCTGCGCTAAGTCAAGGCCTGGCACAAGTAGGCGCTTAATAAATGCTCCCTGCTCGGGGACAATGACAATGGGGGAGGCCGGCCAACGTTGGCTTCCTGGGGGACTCCCGGGCCGGGGCCCTGGAAATACCCCACCTTCGGCACGGCTGGGTCAGGGTGCTCGGGGGCCGACGTCGTGGAGGGTGAGCGTGCTTCCGGCCCCGGGTTCTGGCCGGGTGTCCGGGGCGGAGGCCCCCGCTCGCTCCCCTCAGTCGGTGGCCACGCCTCCCCTCCGTCCGCCCCGCCCCCCGGAACTGACGTTAACAGCTACAGAGGCCGGGAGGGGTCGGCCTCGGAGGAGAGACGCGGCGGCCGCGGGGCCGAGGCGAGGAACGCTCCGAGCGCGAGCGCACGCCCCCGCCCCCGCCCATCCGCCCGCTGGCCGGTCGGTGAGGGCGGCTAGCGGCCCGACTGCCCAGTTCTGCAGCCCAGGCTGTGCGTGCGTGTGCGTGCCGGAGGACGGAGGACGGGGACGGGGCGGGAGGAGCCGCGGCGGGAGATGCGGGCGACTGCGGGCGCCCGGCGGGCTCGGCTCGGCCGCCGCCGCCTCCGCGGCCGTAGCGCCCGTGGGCTGCCCGCGTGAGGAGACGGCGGCGGGGGGTGGCCGCCGCGGCTGAGCGGTAGCTCGGCGGCGCCCGAGGGAGAGGAGGACCTGAGGGAGACCCCCGCGCCCTCGGTGAGTGAGCCTCGCCCCTGTCCCCAACCTTCCCTCCTCGGCGCCCCCACCCAGCGCGGCTCTCGTGGCCGCCGCCCACGCCGCGCGCAGGAAGCCAGCGCCCCCTCCCCCCCACCGCTTGGGGGTGGGGCCGGCGGGGGCGGGATGGGGTGGGCGCGCTCCCCTGCAGTCGCCCCCCCATCTCGCACCGCCCCCAGCCAGCTCTAGTCCTCGCCCGAGGAGCCGCATTTCCCCTTCCCCCCATCCCCGCCCACGACTGCGGGATGTTCGGAGGAGCATCCTCGCGTGGGTCCCGAGGGAGCAGCCCGCTCCGGCGGAGGCCGCATCCCCACCCACCCCCGACAAAAGCATCATTGTCTGTGCCGTTCGGGCCGGGAGGAAGGGAATGAGTTTGATGTTATTGGGTGGCAGGAAGTCGGAAAATGAAAGTGCAGTTTCTGATGACTTGGAGGCCGGGAGGTGCTGGCGCTTCCCAGGACTTTGATCTCCTCTGGGGCGCGGGGCGCGGGCTGCAGCCGGCCGCGCGTCCGGCGCGGTTTCCTCTCTTCTTGGGACCACCCCTGATTTCCCTTTCTGCCCAAGTTCGGCCGGGCCGGGGCTGGCGGTAGCTTTAGAGGGTGCGGGTCGGGAGCGATGGTTTTGTCTCTGCGATCGTGCCCCAGAGGGCGCCCTCCAGGTTCGAGGGAAGCCAAAGGGATGGTATCCTCTGCCCCTGACCTCGGGAAGCACTGTGATGAGTCCGTAGGGCAGGAGAGTTTGAAGAAGGAAGCAATCACTGATCCCTGATCACTGATCGGTGGGGACCCGTGGCAGGGCTGGTACCTGATCTGCACCATGAAACGAGGAAAAGGGACGGCTTATTGGCTGATACGGCCCAAAGAGACACTGCTGCGCTTTCTCCTGCTTTTGTTTTTTGATGTTTATTTTGTAATTCTGTCCCGTCTGACTTTTCCTGACCCCATTTGGGGTTTTCTTGGCAAAGAAAATATTTTATGTATTTAAATAAAATTAATAAGGTGCTATTGCTTTTTAAAAAATGGCGCACAAACTCACTGTCAGACCTTTAGATTGCTAGGTCATGCCCTTTTTAATGGTTTGATCTTTTAGGAAGAATCATTTTACTTCTAGAAAAAGTATCGTGGTGTCCTGGTTCTGAAAGACGTAGCTGTGTGACTCTGGGCAAGTCACTGAATTTTGCTAAGTCTCAGTTTACTCGTCTGTCTCTTAGGAGCAATCATTAGGTGGCTTGGCATAGTGGACATTGAGTGGTGACCATTGTCTGGAGATGTGGGGCAAATCACTCAAGCTCTCAGCCCCAGGCAACGCTTAAGACTAAACTAGTGAGAAGATGCTCATTTACATTTGTAGTGGAGGCACCTCTTTTGGTGCTCCTTCCCCTTAAGAAATTACAAGTCCCTCAAAAAAATCCTAGTACAAATACTTAACCTGACTGAATGATGAAGTGAGGAAAGTGCATCATAAACTTTAATGTACTATAACTCATTTTTGTTTCTCTAGTGACATCTTTATTAAAATGCTTGACAAATTTTTGATTTTCTATCTTAATCTTCTACCCCTCTTGTAGTTCAATTTTGTTTCAAAAGTGTTTAAGTGGAAATCAGTTACATTGTTAATAAAGTATGATTATATTTTCCAAATACTGTTATTTATACTATTTTGCTATAAATATATTTCCAATACTATTTGAGTACACTCATATTAGGTTTCTTAATTTTTTAATGATCATAATTCACTACTAATTTTGGTGCATTTAATGAACTGAGATAATTTGAGCTATAGTTGAAGTTTTTTTAAACTTGTTTTTTGACAGTTATGTTCCGTATCACCATAGCAACGAGCGTATTGTAAACATGTTTAAAGTGGAAAAGGTCTCAATTAAAGACTTCCTTTTCATAATAAGAAAGTATTAGCATTACACTATGATATAGATATTATCCTTTATCTCAAAATTAAGAAATCATGCTTCGATATGTATTTTCTCAAATTATCAGAGCTTTGAGATGTTCACTGCAGATTCAGTTGCAATATATTCAGCACCCCACTTGTGTTAATACCAACTCGTTTATTTTGAGAAAAGATCATTATATTTCTCCTTTTGTCTTTGTGCTGAAGAAAACACAAGTGTCCCCTCTGTCAAGCTTTATTTGAAGAAATCTTAAAATAAAAATAAAGCATATTTTCCTTTTTGAGCCGCAGTGACAAGAATAAGAATCTTTGTGCTTTTTAATTTAAGTTTTTTTTTTACTTTTTTTTTTTTTGGAGGGCAATTGGGGTTAAGTAACTTGCCCAGTGTCACACGGCTAGGTTTTTGTTTGTGTGTGTGTTAAGTGTCTGAGGTCAGATCCGAACTCAAGTCCTTCTGACTCCAGGGCTGACGCTCTACTCACTGCACCCCTAATTTAAGTTTCTTAATATAAGCTCTAGAGAGTTATAAGATAATAGTTTTAGAGCTGACAGGGTCCTTGGGCCATCTTGTTCACTTTTATTATTTTACAGATGAGGAAACTGAGACTAAGGAAAGTTAAATGACTTGCCCAAGATTATATAGGCAAGAGGATTGGGGTGGGCTTCGAATGGAGGGCCATGGACTCCAGAGCCAATAGTTAGCTCTTCTTCTCTTCCATACTTCTTCTGTGAGTTTTTTTTTTTCTGTGAGTTTTTTTGACAGTTGATACCTTATGTATATTTTGTATTTATATGTATACAGATGTTTATGTGATGTCATTCCTCATAGAATGTAAGTCCCTTGAGGGCAGAAAATGATCCATTTTTGTCTTTGTACCAGGGCCTGGCACATAGTAGACAATAAATGTTTGCTGATTGAGTAGAATGTGTTAAAAACAAGTTGTCTTTTTAAAAAAGATATTACTGAAATATGTATTTATACCATAATTTCAGGAAATAGTATTTAGGAATTAAACAAGGAATGAGTAGCCAACTAAATCTTGGCTAAGATGTCAACCAAAGAATAGCTTGATGTCCTAATTGATTGGGATACTACCAATTGAAGCAGCAGTCGCTTAAAATTATTCACTTCAGTATTGCTATGTTCCTCTTTCTTTGACTGTTCTCAACATTTCCAATTCCAAATGCATTAGATGTGTTTGAAGTCATTCAGTGCCCAGAGAAAATTGATTCTGTTAAATGGCTTCTGCATTTGATATACTGACTGATAGACTCAGTAATATTTTAGTGATGTTAACATTACTAATTGATGACAAAATGTGAATTTATGCCTGTAGCTTAATTTCTCATTATTTAAAAAATAATAATACACTCACATTTAGATAATGATTTAAAATTTACAAAATATTTACTACATATCTTTTGAAGTAGTTAGTGTAGGTATTATTTATCCCCATTTTACTGGTTAGGAAAATGAAACTTAGAGAAATTAAGTGATTTGTTCATGATCACATAGCTAGTAAATAGTAGAGTTGGGATCCAAAACCTAGATCTTTTGACTCAAAATGTGTTACTCTTTCTTTTTAAAATCTTATTTTATTGATGTTATTTGTTTTTACAGCATCTTTTTCTCAGTAAATCCTTTTTTTTTTGCCCCATCCAGCAAGCTACACCCCCCCACTCCCTCCCCTACATTCTTTCTGTGATGCTATTTGACTTGTCATTTTGAGAATATCTTTCATCTTAGAAACTACTCTTTTTCAATCCAACATTTGTATGCTAAAATGGGCAGAAGATTATGCTTTTATTTTTGTAAATGTAGGTCAGTCATTATAAATTTGAGGTGCAGAAGCTTTAACTCAGTGAGTCATTCTTTCATTAAGCATGAGCAAAACATTGGGGGAAATACAAAAATAAATAAGATAGAATCCCTACCTTTAAGGAGTTTATAATCTAGTAGGAATGGTAAGAGATACATAAAAACTAATGTAGAGCAGGCTATAATTTTATTTAAAAGGTGATAATAAGTTGTCATTTATATACTGCTTTAAGATTTGCAAAGCACTTTACACATTATTTCATTTGATCCTCATAGCAACCTTGTGAGGTAGGGACTATTATCCCTATTTTATAGATGAGGAAAACTAAGCCTGAAAAAAGTTAAGTGACTTGTCCAAGGTCCCACAGCTAATATGTATTTGAGGTAAGAATATTTGAGCCTCAGTTCTCTCACAAGATGAGGGATTGAAGTATATGACCTCTTTAGTTTCTTTCTAGCTCTAAAATTGTATGATCTTATAAAAGGCTACTATAAGAGTTCATAGAAGTGGAAAAGAACACTTCTCACTTGGTAAGAAATCAGGGCAGACTTTTCTGGAGGAGGACATTTGAATTTGGGCTTTCTAGTATAAGTAGAATTTCAACAACTGCTTATGAATCTTAATGTGGAGAGTTCCAGATACAGGGAGAAGTGAGCAAAAGTGGAAAACTGAGATGCTTTGGGAGAATGGTGAATAGTCCAGTTTGTCAGGAAAGGTAGGTTGGAGCTGTGATAAACACAGAGACACTGCTTTTCATCTACTTCCCCACAATCGCCTGTAGCATTCTTTTTAGGAAACTGATGAGTATGTGGAAATCAAGTTCTTTAGTTAAGTATTTACTAGGTAGAATGAACAGCAGTTTTAACAGGCCTTGTCTGGCAAATATTTGTTTAAATGGAAGCCCTGTGTATCTCTTAAGGCATAATATCCTGAAGAACCATGGTTCATCATTAGAAGTATGGCCCAAAAGAATATGAACCTGGTAAATATGACGTCCTAACTCATAAAGATATGCTTCTGCCTTAGAACTGTTCCAAACATAGTTATTTATCATTGTGGTAGTACCGTTGTAGTCCTTCACGGGTTACTGTTAGTATCAGTGCTGGAAAGAGTTTTGGTAAATGTGTAAAATACTTGGTTGTCTAAAAAAAAAAAAAACCTTAGCATATACCTCTTTGGTTGACCTCGTATGTAATTTAGAAATAATTTTTCCTTTTTCTAGGCTTTAGTACCCCTTCTCTGCATAGTGGGGCTGGCGGGACTTCTGCAGAAACACCTTCAGCAAACTTAATGTTTTGCTACATTGTGGACTAGTTAGAGAATGTTAGCACTTTGAATTCTTCAGAAAGAAAGTACAACAGGGTGTCCATCAGTTGGGGAATGACTGAAACATGGATTTTACATGTAGTGGACAACTGTTGTACTATAAGAAATGATAAGATGGTTTCAGAGAAATCTGGGAAGAATTGTATGAACTCTTGTAGAGAGAAGTGAGTTGAAATGAGACTATTTTAGACTATTTTAACAGCATTGTATAAAAGAACAGTTTTGAAAGACTTAAAGAACTCTGATCAGTGCATTGATCAGCCATGATCCCAGAGTTCCAGTGATGGAGAATTGCTAACTACATCCTGACAGGTGATGGACTGAATATATAGAATGGGACAGATTTTTGGACATAGGAATTAAAGGAATTTTTGTTGGACTATTGCTTATTTGTTACAAGAGGTTTTTTTTTGTGTGTGTAAAGGAAAAAGTTGGAGGGGGAAAAAGCGCTTGATAATCCAAAAAAGTTTAACTTGATTAAAAAAAAAAGAACAAAATAGAGCAAGTCAAGAATGTTAACCGTCTTTCCCTGATATTTGCCTCTCTTTACAGCACCTTGCATTGGTGTCTTGCACACAGTGGATGATCAATATTTTTTGAATTTTACTTTGATTATAACTCAGGGACCCTAAGGAACTTAATGAATGACTTGAAGCATTAAACTTCCTGTACTCTACTTCAGGATAGTGTTAAGTGGTAATTGATAGATTTGTTTTTTTAATTTATGTTTAAACATGTTGATGATGTTAACTTGTTCGGGTTTTACTTCTAGATGGTGAGAACAAGGGTATTTTGTGCTCATTTAGCCTTTTCTAGTTATTGGCTTCCTGGGAATATATATATTAAGCCTGGGTTTCTTCTATAAAGAATAAGATCTTTCTAGCAGACTGTTTTGAAGTTTTATGGTATGAATAACATCATGGGAGAATTTCTAAGTTGCTTCACCATCTAAAGAAAGGGGATTGTCATCACAGTGAGATCTTAAAACGTGAGGTTTTGAAGTTTTTTTTTCTCTTAAAAGGTTCAGATGATCAAATAAAGGCCTTTTCATATTTAAATTATGATCCTTGTGGAGCAGCATAGAATGATTGACTTTATGAAATAAAACTCAGGAATATGATGTTTGAGTCACCTATGCTGCTTGTTGATCCATAAATGACAGCTGTGACACTTGAGGGGGAAGGGAATTAAAGGGGAGTGTCATCGACAGTTATTTTTCTCAGTATATTTAGTAAATGTGGAGACTAGATCTCTAAAAAGACTGCTAGTGAGATTTTAAGCTAGAATTTATAGCAGAAGCTTTTTTCTTTTGGTAACCATTATTCTAATTCCTATAATTTGTAGAAATAATGTAATTTTCTTTCCCTATTGCCTGTTGGAAAGGCAAGGAGCTTTTTCTTACATCATTGTATGTCTTACCTATCTTTTTTTCCAGCTCACTGCTATGGACAGTGCTATTACACTGTGGCAGTTCCTCCTTCAGCTCCTTCAGGAGCCTCAGAACAAGCATATGATCTGCTGGACCTCTAATGATGGGGAGTTCAAACTTTTGCAAGCAGAGGAAGTGGCTCGACTCTGGGGAATCCGCAAGAACAAACCTAGCATGAATTATGACAAGCTAAGCCGAGCTCTCAGATACTACTATGTGAAGGTAATCTAAATCCTAATTCTTGATTGCTTAAACAATCCCATGAAGGATTGTTTCCTTAATTTTTTATGTTTCCTTTAAATAAGTTCACGTAGAACCTTTGTAGTTTTAAATTTAGATTAAGGGTCCATATATTACAGCTGTATTTCTGTAGACTTTTACCTTGTATTTTCCATCCACAGATACTGTCAGTACTGATTGCACCTATGTTTAAAAGCACAAAGCAAATGTAAGATTAGAATACAACAGATTTGGGCTCTTGTAGCTTGGTAATTTTTTCTTTTCAATTTTACAACTTGATTTTTTTTTTAGTGTACTATGTTTGTATCAGCATTTGACTTTTCCTTTAGTTCTTTAATCCATAGTGTATGGAATCAGTACATTAATAAATGCCTATTAATGACTTTATGGAGTTACCTTCTTTGTTAAAATATATTTTTTATTTTATATATACTTATTTAAAATACATTCCACACTGAGATAAAATAGTTGGATCAAAAGAATAGTTCAGCAAATGTTTACTAAGTATCTACTTTGTGTTAAGCAATGACCTTTATTTCATTAACCTCAAAACAAATGGTTTGTTCTTTTGCTCCTTCTGTGTAATTTTACTAGATAAGAAATTACTTGGGTTTTTGAGGTAAGTGGGAACCTTAGCAATAGTGTAATGTTTTGATTTTGATGACTTGGTTTTTACTTTCTCAGGATAAGTGTAGTTTGCATCTATAGAATTTTGTCATCTGAAATCTAGCAGTTTTTGACTTATGCTTTGCATGGTTGGGAATATTAAAATATTCCAGCCTTTATGCAGAATGTCAGTGGTATTATTACATAATAATTCAGATGTTTGTATGTTTTTCCCTGTCTTGGATTTTGAAATGTCCTAACTTTTCTACTGGGGAATCTCATGTATCTAAGAAGTATTTTGACAACTTGTCCTAAGAGGAATAGCAACTAAATGAGGGGGGTATAAGAATGTGCTTATTTTATTTATCTACAGAATATCATCAAAAAAGTGAATGGTCAGAAGTTTGTGTACAAGTTTGTCTCTTACCCAGAGATTTTGAACATGGATCCAATGGCTGTGGGGAGGATTGAGGGAGACTGTGAAACTTCGGGCTTCAATGAAGTCATCACCAATTCAAAAGATTTGGAGAATGGAGGGAAAGAGAAGCCACCTCAGCCATGTGCCAAGGCCTCTAGCCGCAATGACTATATACACTCTGGCCTCTACTCTTCATTTACTCTCAACTCTTTGAACTCCTCCAATGTAAAGCTTTTCAAGTCTATAAAAATTGAGAATCCAGCTGAGAAACTGGCAGAAAAAAAATCTCCCCAGGAGCCAACACCTTCAGTCATCAAATTTGTGACAACACCCTCCAAAATGTCATCAGTTGCACCTATTCCTTCTACTGTTTCAGCTGGCCCAACTATTTCTACAGCTTCAGAAGAAACCCTCCAAGCCTTGGAGACTCTAGTTCCTCAAAAAATGTCTTCTCCAGAAACTCCACCTTCCATACCCTATATTATGACCACTTTTACCACCACACCTCCTGTTTCTTCCATATCTCCCTCTTTGCAGGATCCTTCCAGATCACCTTCACCACCCTTGAGTCCTAATGCAGACCTAGACATTGACACAGATATTGACTCAGTGGCTTCTCAGTCCGTGGGCCTCCCTCAGAACTTTTCATTGGAGCCCAAAGACCAGGAATTAGCACTGCTAGAGAAAGAGAGCACAAATCCTTCATCAAGGTCCAAGAAGCCCAAAGGGCTAGAGCTGGCACCTACTCTGGTGATCACAGGCAGTGATCCAAGCCCCCTGGGAATATTGAGTCCCTCTCTCCCTACGGCTTCTCTTACTCCTGCACTTTTTTCACAGGTAGCTCTTCCCTTCTTTTAATGTCAGGATTGTTTGCTTTTACATAACTTAAACCAAAAAAATTTAGCCATAATTTAAGCACTCAGTCTGCTATTACCTTTTGATTTGCTTTATAGTTACCGAAAAGGTTTTTTTTTTTTTTAACTTAAGCAACACAGCCCATAAAAGTTCTGGTATAAAAAGAGTGGCAGATACTGTTTTAAAGGCAAGCAGCCTCTTTGGGTTCCCTCCCCAAGTAAATAAGGGTCTTTTTCTTTCTTTCTTTTCTTTTCTTTTTTTTTTTTTTTGCTATGTAAATTTGGATGTTGGCAAAGACCAAGAACACTAATTGTGTTTTCTAACATTGAGAGTTTTTTGTAGTTAAGTTTCAGTATTAGAAAACAATAGGTACTGAGAACTCGTAAAAATTCCCCGTATGATGTTGTGTAACAGGTTTGCACAGTTAAGTTAGATATTCATTAACTTGCTCATCCCACATAACATTTTTAATAGGTGAATTACTCCCATGTTAGTTTCAGGCTTTCTCTTCATTAAGGAGAAAATATGCTTATATGAATGAGTCTTACCTTCTGTTCTTTTTCACTTGGAAAAAAGAACCAGTGGATCAGAATCAGTTTTCTTACTTGGGGAAACCCCTGGAAAGAAAAAGAAAGAAGTTATTGTTGTCTTTATTTTTCTTGGGCTATTAAAGTGGTGATGGGGGTTTTGCCTTTTGTGTATTTTTCAGATTTGGAGAAAGATTTGGACTATTATGTATGTGACACTATCTGGGATATCAGTGATTTGATTTGGTAAATATTTCTGTCTTGTTTATTACAGACTCCTATCTTATTGACACCAAGTCCCTTGCTCTCCAGTATCCACTTTTGGAGCACTCTCAGTCCTGTTGCTCCTTTAAGTCCAGCCAGACTGCAAGGTGCTAACACCCTTTTCCAGGTAAATTATATACTGCATTTCAGAGTTTATATAATGTGGCAAGTCTAAAATTGAGAATCAGGGCAAGAATACAGTGTCTTATTGTTCACTTTGTAGCTTGTAATTAATACATATGTTTCTGAGTCCCAATTCTTGTTTGGAGCTCTATTGTTAGTCTTATAAAGTAAAAGAAAACCAGCATCTATGATAAATATCTACCTTATAGCAAGATTCCCTTTTTTGGTTGTTTAATATTATATGAATTTGAATTAGAGCTGCAGTTGTTAAATACTTAAATGATGACCCTTCTCTAATCTCTCCCACCATTTTAAACTCTGAAAGGAGCCAATTTTTGGTGAATATAACCAAGTGTACTTTAACAGATTGAATGTAGTAAATATCCTATTAGTTGAACAGACAACAAGCTCTTGAGATCTTTAGCTTTTATTCTGTTAAAAAGGTTTTGCTTTCTGTAGTTTCCCTGAAAGAATAGATATTAAACATATTCACTCACAGATCTAGAAATATGCTTAATTCATAATGATTAAGGAATTGGTTATCCATTTTAAGGACTATCCTGTCTCTTTACCTCTTTCTTTTGATCATTTAACTGCTTATTTATTCTTTTTGTTTGTTTTTTGGAGGGGGCAGGGCAATTGGGGTTAAGTGACTTGCCCAAAGTCACATGCTAGTAAATGTTAAATGTCCAAGGCCAGATTTGAAATCAGGTCCTCCTGACTCCAGGGCCAGTGCTCTGTTCACTGTGCCACCTAGCCGCCCCTGCTTATTTATTCTTTTAGTGAGTAGATGAAATAAGGAAAAGGAAATAAAATTAATGCAGTCAATAGTTTTATCCTTAAGAGCTTTAAAAATAATAATTTTTTAAAAAAGCTTTTAGATTGCACTAAGACTTTTGGAACACCCAGTATAAAACTTTAAAGTTTGTGGAGTGCTTTAGATATCTTATCTCCTTTGGTCATCACAACAACACTGTGAGGTACTTTATTATACCTATTTTTAAAGATGAGGAAAATGAGACAGATGGGTTGAATGACTTGGTCATATAATGTCTGAGGCAGGATTTGAACCCTACATGTCTGTACATCCAGGGCTTTAGCCACCTAGCTTCCTCCCTTAAGTTAGTAAATGGACCATAAATTATTGACTGAAATTAAATTCCTGGAGATTGTTTGTATTCTGTTTATCCATATTTCCTTGCCCTTTATTAGCAGAGATAATTGAGAGTTTATAGAATGGTCTGCAAAGTACACAGAAGCCTTCCTGTATCACTTTTTTCAGGATCTATGACATAAAAACTGTAGGCAGAACTTCCTTATAACGAAGTACTTTTGGTACCTCAGTAACTAAACCCCCGCAGATGGATTCTATTATTAACATTTTACCAAATTCTACTCTATAGTGAAATATATTTTATTTTATTTTTGCCTTTTTTTTTTTTGGAAGGCAGTTGGGGTTAAGTGACTTGCCTAAGGTCACACAGCTAGTAAGTGTTAAGTGTCTGAGGTCGGATTTGAACTCAGGTCCTCCTGACCCCAGGGCTGGTACTCTATTCACTGCGCCACCTAGCTGCTCCGTGAAACATAGTTTTGAAAGTTTCCATTGCGTTTTTTTATCTTTGTTAAGAAAATAACCTTATGGAGCATCGAGGTGGTGAAGTAAGCAGAGCACCAGCCCTGGATAACTGTGTGACCTTGGGCAAGTCACTTAACCCCAGTTCCCCTGCCTTCCCCCCCTCCAAAAAAGAAAAGAAAAGAAACTTACGTAGAGGGAGACTATCTGAATGTAGGTTGTATTGTTTGCCCAAGCCTGGCTTATATAAAAGCTTGGTGCAACGTATAATATAGTAGACTTGGTTTTTTCCCCCCATATACATATCTGTCTTCCTGGGTATGTTTTTCCACCTTCAAAAGAGGACGTTTTTGGAGAACGACCTAAAATTGGACCAGTGTATTTGTGTTATCAGTTTCCATTATAGGATAATGGGTTAGAGTGTTGACCGTTGAATTTTATGGAAAAAAAAACCAAACTTAATTTTTATAGATAAAGTTTCTGTCGTCAGGGCATGTACTTTGATGATAACCAGTGACTGTCTTTGGCAAGAAGTTGGTCCTATTAGCCACTGCAGAAGTTATTGTGCTGCAGGGAGTTTAGTAGACAGAGAATGAAAGTTGAAATTGAATATTAAGATTATAATGTGTTTTATTTTCTTTCTCAGTTTCCTTCTGTCTTGAACAGTCATGGGTCATTTACTCTGTCTAGCCTGGATGGACCATCTACACCTGGCCCCTTTTCTCCAGATCTGCAAAAAACATAGCACATGCACTTGTGGAAGGAGAACTAAGGAACAAAGTGAAGAAATAGACATTCAGCATTATCATATTTAAAATGAGCAGTTTGTAATTCCACAGTGCTGATAATGGACTATTGTGATTTTTGCCATTCCTATTTAAAATGCCTTTTCAGAGTTTTCTTTGATAGGACTCGAGTTGGGACTGTGTATGGAAACGCCTTAATTGGAGTCTAGACTCCATATGTCCCTTTTGCCTCTCCTTTTCTTTATCCTCCCTCTTCATTTTGGGTAAAAGGAGTTTTTTTCTTTTTGCAAAATACAGAGATGGAATAGTGTTTTGATATGAACAAATGAGAACAAAAATAATATTTTGGCTACTGACAGGAAAGAGATTCACAATTGGAATAGATTATTTCAAGAAACCATCAGTTGGATGAACGTGGCCACACCTTGAGACTCTTGGTATCCTTTCCCACCATGAAGAATATACTGTCAGTAATAACTGTTAAATGGTCATGACAAAGAAGTGTTCCTCCTTCATTCACAGTGAGGTTTTAACAGCACTGTTGGGGAGGCAGTTTTGCAGTGAATTATAGTATATGTAAGCAACCCAGAAAGAGGCATCTAGTTTACATTTCTTCAGGGTGAATCTCTCAGTTACCATAAGCCATGTGTGATCTTGTCTGAACCTGTCAACAGTGGGATCCTATTTTTCTGCTTCACCCTGAGGGGGACTCTAAACCTGAAGTGATGGGCACTGATTTATAAGACAGTGCTTGGAAGACTCTCTGAGAAGATGAGACTCTGCATCCAACATAGAAACATTGACTATACTGCATTCTGGGTGGTATAGTTGTACGCCCACTGAATACAGTACTGTGGATGGTGAATAGGCTATATTGTGAGGATGATGCTGCATTATTGAAAACTTAGGACATGTTTAGTTAAGATGCCTAATTGAGCAACCTGAAAGAACATTTGTGGCTTTTTCAGTCAAGAAGATACCCAAAGTACAGGACCCATTTCTGTTCATAGTAACTCAGGTTCTGCCGTGCATTGTTTTCTTACTTGCTTTTAAAATTTGAAGTTGTGATATTTTTGAAGAATTAAGAGAAAGGTGAAAAGTGAAGTCCTCAAAATCAGCATTGAGGTAAAGAAGTACTTATTTTGTAGGAATATTTTTATCTTAATGGGTGGGGAGTTTACTTGAGAATACCCATACTTTGATTTGGGGTTGTTCAGGTAATGAGAAATGCAGGCTTTCATCTCAGTCACGGAACTTACTTTAATTTGCCAAACGTCAGCTGTGTGGTAGAAATCATTCCTTGTCCATGTGAGGTGAATATAACTTTTCCAAATTCAAGAAACTGGACTGAGGCCAGCATCATAGTTGGGTACAGTGTTGATATTTTTGGCCTGGAAGTCTAGATTCAGATAACCTCCCCAGATTGAATTTCTCATTCATTTCTAGAGATAGCATAGAATTGTATTACACTGATTAAATGGGATGAGGGAAGAACTCGCATGCTTACTGCTTGTGCTGGGGATAATGAAACGAAGGATTCCAGATGACAATAAATCAACTCAGCACCTTCCAGCTGCACAAAATTCACTTTAAATTTGTTTTTATACTGTATAGAGATTCTTATATATGAGACTTTAATTAGAAGAAAGTAGCTGGCTACATAATTTTGATATAGATTGTATTCATAATAACTCATGTAGCCAGAGGTCACAAGATTTTGTAACATTACTTGCTTGCCCAATTTTGGTGTGGAATGGTGTCTTTTTGTCTTAAAATAGTCTCTTTCTGTGCCTAGTGGATCAATTTTATATGTAGCTTGATTGACTGGGAGTGGAGGGAAAGGATATATTCAGGGAACTGCCTTCATATATTTTGAAGTTTTGGAGGTTATGTTGCTGGCTCATTTGTGGAGCATCAGCATAAGGAACCCATCCATTCCTGAGATGTGCAATAGCAATGCTGAAAGGTAGATGTAGGTAGTGACCAGGAACAGTCATTTGGATTATTTAGTTTGTACATCTCTTTGAAAATTAAACCTCCAATAGCACTTTCTGAGCTAATATTCTTAGTATAGTTACTATTTTGTACTTTGTAATATAAATAGATGCTGGGGATTCAAGTTACCTGGGAGTTTTAAAATTGTTAAGCACTAACAAAAAAATTATTTTCATGAGGAATGAAGCCATTGGATTGTTTTCTAAGATCTCTGTGCATTTCCTGTCTTTAAGGATAGGGATGTTGGGGAACTAGATGGCACCATTAAAGGCAACTTAATGGAAACCAGTTTTATCTGATTTTCTTCAAATATATCTGCCCCTGCAACTTTAGAGAGGTATGTAGCCATAGCTGGGTGATTGTGATCTGCTTTCTCTTCATGAGATCATCCTTATTTGAGGAAAGATTAGTGATTCTTTGATCATTGAGAACCTTTCTGTTTTTAAAAATGAGACATTTCCAGGTGTAACTCATCTGAACAAGGCTATCATGATCATCTTGTTCCTAACCTAGGCAAAAGCTCAGTATCAGAATCTTTGGAAAAATAGAAATATTTCTCAGAAAGTTAGCATCCCATTTAGGATCAATGGTCATTGAGAAGACTGATATAAATGTGTAATAGTTATGTCTGATTATCTATTGTGTTATTAGGATGAATGCTATTAGCCAACAGTAACCTAAGTGAAAGAAGGAAAGCTAGTTGAACTGGGTAGTAGGAGCTCTGCTGTAAGACTGACTTTCTTATCTTTTCTTTGCCATCTGACCCATATTACCTTGCAACAACTTTCTAATCATTTTTCAAAGTGTTCTTCCTCATTAGAGATATTATGCTGCCTTACATTGAAAACCAAATCAGTCTGTTGCTAGTAATCTTTATTCTATGTATTGCAGTGATTTGGGATTGATACATATATATAAGATGAAAACTTCTACTAATTCATTTTTCATAATCCTGAAATTGTGAAGGACATACTCAAGGTAATTTTGCTTGTTCTCCATCCTCCTAATAAAACTGTATCCAAATCATGTAAAATATATGTTCAATACATTTTTAAAGCTCTTCAGGAAAGGAGATTTGACAAATTTGTTAAGTATTTTTAGGAGTCTATATACTGTACAGTATTTCTTTGGCATCACCTAAGGCTTGGACTCTTTTCTCCTGGTGCCACATCCAGGGCACTTTGTGGTTATTTGCTTCCTTGGATAATCTGGTTCTGCGCGAGGTAGATACTATAATATTTGTTTTTTCTAGTTCCATGGAGAGAGCTTTGAATCCCTAGGATTGTTGGTTAAGCACTTTCAGAGGATATCTAGTCAAACCCAGGAAGTTTTCCTTACATTTTGGAAGGAGAAGTAAGTTCAGCAGCCTCAGAAATACATACAAGGAATATTAGAGAATTGACTCAAGTTTAACTGGAAAAGCCCGTTAAGGGCTTAGGCCTATATATGTACTGTTGATACAGGGAGAATTCAGAGCTCACTGTAGACTACTTACTAGTTATTTCCAGACTCTCAGTAAGGCTTAGAAAGAAAAACAGAACCCTAGAATTCCAGAACTTTAACTCTAGGGAATAGCATCACTTCATTTATATTCACACCCAGTATTGAATGATGATATGTTGTCCAATAACTTTGCTTTTTGCTGATACTGAAGCACTGGTTTCCTGATTCTGTGTTCAGATAGTGAGCTATTTATGTAATCAGTTTAATGACACTCATAGACATTCATGCAGTATTGTCCTTAAATATATTACTTCCAAGTGTAGCCTTGAAAAAAATCATGTATGCTTTTTATGATACAGGGGGTAGGTTATTCTTGTATTAGGTTTTTCCTTTTATGCAAATATCTCCATAACAGATTTGGAATTTTGTATATGAGTGTGCTATTAACTTCTATGAAACTTAGCATTCTCTTTAAAAAGTTGCCAAATAAGGCCCAAACGAACTGGGTAAAATAATGTAAGTTGGCAATTGACAGTTTATGTTCCCATTTCTTCCTCCTCACCATTAACCATGTGACTATAATTTTCATTTTACTGGTATAAATTATTTTTAGCCTTTATGTAATCATTTTATTAAAAATTTCAGGATTGTTTCAAATTATTTTACTGTATACTTATGTGTCCTATTTTCATGCTTCATTAGAAGATTTTGTTTGGATATAAGGGAACATTTTTAAGTTCTAAAGGGAAGTTTTTAGGGATAGGTTTATGCTTTTAATTCCAGTTTGATTTGTTTCCCTTTTTCCTTTTGTCCTTAATTCTACTTTCTGAAGTGCCATTTTTATGATGTATAACTTTATGTATAAAAAAGAATCGATGGGAGTGGTAGGTCTTTGTCCCTATTAGATGAAACCTAAAGTTGGGATGAATTACAAGACCACTAGAAAAGCAGGAAGGATACCGATAGTGTCTTCTGTCTAGGAGTCATTTCTCAAAGGGACTTGTGTAGGGTAGTTTGATGGAGTTAATTTTCCCATCCATAATAGCTTAAATGAATTAGAGATTAACTTTAATTTTTCTCGTCAGTGAACTGGTTGGACAATATGCTCTTTAAAAAAAGCATCTTGTTACATATGCCTGCTTGGTTTTGTGTCCAAAATAGGTTGTGTGGGTGGTTGTTTTTCAAATGTTGCTTTTACTTCCTAAAACAAAGTACCCTGCTCTGCCTCTTAGATTATCAGAAGAACCATCACTGAAGCTTTTGCACCTTGAAATCTAGAATTCTCCTGTGTGGGCCTAGTAACCAGCAAGGAAAAGGGATGGTTCTGACTTGATTTTTAGTTATTGGGTATAGCTTCTTGGTAAGAAAATCTTTTGGCTTGTAAACTGAGCACATTTGAGGTGCTGATGTAGAATAAATATTCCCCTGAGAACTACCATTTTTGCCCAGAGCCACCTTTTTGAAAAGATTTTAAGGAATACATCAACAATCTACCAGGAAATTGTTATAGTTGAGGTGTTGACATTTATATTTCCCATTTTGAAAGTGATTTGTGAGAGGTAATATTGGCTTTAACTTAGGAGCATCCTACAAAGAATAGGAAATTCAAACTTTGTTAAAATGTGAATAAACATATTCAGTGACAGTAACTCTGGTCTCCTAGGTATAATATACATCTGACAGTTTTGTCAGTTTTAAAATTTTATTTTTTAATATTTGAGAGACTGGAACATTTCCTTCCAAGTCATGCTGGCATATTGGCTAAATATGTGTGTATATATAAATAAATATATATATATAAAAATCTATTTTTCAGAGGGATATATATTATTCATCCTTTAGACTAGGATGGTTCCTAGGCTATATATTTTATACTAAAACTAAAATTTTGCTGCACTTTGCAGTTATCACATCACTTTTTAAAAGTTTAATGCCTTGCACATTTCAATTTCTTATTTTAAAAAATATCAGTAAATACAAAGTCATAGGCCTTAATATGGACTATTGCTTGCCAGCTTAAAAAAACCCAGTGCTATTATGACATGTAATTTTGAAAAATCATCATATACTCTTGTCTGTTATATTGGTATAAGATTGGGCAAACAGAATTTTTAAACAATAGTCTTCATTTATTTTTGCTTTTCTGTCGAGACTCTATTCATCAGGTTGCTTGCAGCGTAATTATAGAGGTTTATACTGAAACTACTATTCTTAAAATAGAGAAATGTGACCATGGATCGAAAGACTAGGAGTTGGCCTTTATTGCTTGATTTAACCCTTTGAAGAGTGCATTGTCAGTGGAAGGAGAAATTCCAGAGTAGAAAGAATACCTTGAGATGAGTGCTGTTCTCAACCTGCCTTCCTTACCTTGATCAGTCAGGTAATGGGACCCTAGGAGGGTTCTGTTAGGGCAGACTTACGACCTCTTGGATTGAGGATGACCTAAAGCTGGGCCAGAACTCTGGCAAACTAATAACCTAATATGATTAGATGACAGGGGTAGGATGCTGTTTGCTTTCTGATGCAGATCCATTTGTTGTGCTGTTATGCACCATTATTAGCACTGTTTTCGTAACTGGAAGCACTTAATTTTTTATTTGTTTTAATTTTTAGTTTTTCGACTGAAGGCTTCAGAGGATCAGGGAGTGGAGGTTATTACTATTTTATAATTTCTGGAATTTGTACTGGGGGGGGCAAATGGATTCACAAATCTGATTATTCTACTAGGCTTTTTGAGGTGTTGTATTTTGGCTAGAATGTTTTTAAATATACAAACTTAAAATTGTGCTGTATAGAATGTGATTTTTATGATTTGCCTTTGATGGATTGCACAAAACTTTTTAATGTATCAGGTTTCAAATTTCTTCTCTGTGTGACCATTGTTACTTATTGTTCCTTGTGGTGTGGAGGGAAATTGTGTCCCTTCTAAAAAACATTTCATATATTTTTGTTTATTGGTGCAGTGTTACCAGATGGCCTTATGTACATTACATTCATTGCTTTTGTGATACAATAGCATATTTTATGTACTTCCCTGTACAGTATTAGTGAATCTATCAGTGAGATGCATTTCTAAGAGATAGCAAATAAGTCAATATAGTTAATTCTTGATTATTCAAAGGATCTTTATTCAGTTTATTATTAGTACAAATCCTACATCCAATCTACAACTGTTTCTTTTCCTTCTGCCTTTGGACAATTTCACTTATTGTGACTAGGGGAAATTAAACAGATGAATTCATAAATCAATTTTTATACCTGTTGACTTAAGAATTTGGTATGAGATTGATAATATTCACTAAAATGAGGCTTTAAAATTTCTTGTTTTTGTATTTTAGCTTTTCCATCTCTTGTCTCTTATTCTAATAGATAATCAGGAGTTGGCTAAAAAAATAAGACTATATAGAGATTTACTTTGTGAAGAACAAACTAGTAAATTCTCCGTGGTCCTTGTTTTGTTAGATCAACTAAAGAGCACTTTTGTGTCTATGAAAAGTATTTGTATACAAGAGATGGTTGGGACTGAGTAGTTAATGGGGAATAATTTTAATGTTCTTTGGAGAAATTACATTGGTTGAATTATTCAGATGTTAGTAATATGTGTGATTATGTCTTTGATGAAACTAAGAACTTAAAATTAGCTGAAGCTAAATAGATTTGCACTCTTGGATTTCATTCACCCAGTCCACGGAGTGGATTTTTTAAAAAGCATTATCTACCTGTGAGAGTTTTACTCTGTAAACACTGGCAGGTTTTACATCAGAGAAGATCCATAATTTCAGAAACAGTTCTTTAGTTTGGGATTTGTGGTAATGAAAAATTGCCAGAGTGCTTTCTTTATACTTAAATCAACTTAACTGGGGACAGTTGCTTCTTTGTAATTTTTTTTCCTTGTTCATTTTATTGAAATTGTATCTAATATCTAGTATCTACTGCCATTGTAAAGAAATAATGCTTGTGTTGCTAGTGTATAATGCAAGTACATATGTAGTAAGAACAAGACAAAAAAGCTCGATAACTATTGAAATGTTGATTAATCCCTGGTCTTTATTAATCCCAGTACAATTTACATTAGAGAGACCTTCAGAGTTTTACAACATGAAAAAGGTTGGAAAGTGCAAAAAATATTAGTGCTGATGGTGCCACTAGAGAGAAACTGCCATATCTTCTGGCTGAGCAATACTGATGCACTGTGGGGAACTAATAAAGGGATGATCTTCAAGGTTGATCAGGACTATTGGGCAGCTAGAATTCAGAATTTTTGTGTTTAAACATAGCAAAGAGACTTTATCACAAGGATTAGATCAATGAGGAAAAGGTTTGTTTTTGCACTTTGAGGACTTTAAAGCGTGCTGCTTTTAAAAGAAAAAAATATCATTGATAACCAGAGTATCTCCCACTCTTGTGAGGGGCTGCCCTGAATAATCAGGTGATTTTTAAAAAAAAATTTAGTAACTTCTGTGCCCGTAAGTGTGCACGTGCATGTGTGTATGCACACACACATATTATAGTGGCAATGTGTACCTTTTTAAAAAAATTAAATAGGTTTTAGAAAACTTTTGTGTAAGAACTGACAGAGGGATTTGCTTTGTATAATGCAAGCTGGCTTTAAAAAGCATTGTAGCGAATTTATTCAAGTAAAAAAATCATGCATATATGTTAATAGTTATATGTGCAACCAGACATGCAAAACAATTGTATTTTTTTAATAAATATTTTTAACAAAATGTTTTCCTGTATATATTATTTCTTTATCTTATATTAGTCATTGGGGCCAAGAATCCAAAGTCAAGCTTGCTGATTTATAGTTTGAAATTTTTACCCTCTTCCCTTCCTTGCCCATTCCTAAACCTGTGGCACTGTTCTCCATGATCTTTCAAAGGTGATTCCTGTGACTGTCGTGGCTTTCAAACTCATGCTGATGGCCTCTTGTCCCCTGGCAGTTAGGATGTTCTCCTCAACACTCCCTGCATGATTTCCCCTGGAATCATGGCTTCCAAAAGGAGTAGTTCCTTGTATCATTCTCCAGAGGTCCTGAGATGAACCGGTTTTACTATCTCCTGGTCACACTGATGAAGACTTTTGTGGGATAGGGATGAAATCTGGTCTTTGGCTACTGTAGTGATCAAATCCTATGGTTTCCTATCAATCAACAAGTACTGATGAAGAACTTACTATATACTTGGCACTAGGGATACAGATAGAAAGAATGAAAAAAATCCCTTACATTCCAATCCTCCTGTCCATGGTTCTTCAGAGGGTCAGTCAAAAGATGAGGAGCATGAACTTGATTGAGTTTATGTTGGAGGCAGACTTCATCCTAGCAGGCTTACTCTTCCTACTTATCTCAATAATTTAGCCCCAGCAAATTCAGTTTTATTAGGTACCTTATTATATAGATTTCATAGGAAAATCTATTTGGTATGAGTGGGGCACAGGAATTTTCATGGATCATAGATTTGAAGCTGGAGGGGACCTTTAGAAGTCATCTAATTGATCTCCCTCAATTTATAGATGAGGGAGACTAAAAGCATAGCAAGGCTAAGTGATTTGTCCCCAAGTCCCACAGGTACTAAGTAATGAGTGACAAATGGGAAAGTCAGGATTTAAATCTAGATTCTTGGAATTCCAAATCCAGTATTTTTTTTTCTTCCCACCTCCAGATGGACCCTTAAGCAATAACCCATGGTCTATGGGAAAATGTTATGACAAAGACATCAAATAGTAACTTCCCATACACCAAGGCTAATGGCAGCCCTTAGGAATATGGAGAGCATCAGGATGGAATGGGTTAGGAAAATCCTTACTTCTGCAATATTTCTGCCATCTGCTACCTCCTTTTCATTAGATATCTTGGCTGATTTTGCCTTTAATTCTTTCCTTCCTAAACAGGATCATTTTCCAAGGTATATCTTTTTAACCTTGCTAAAAGACCTTTAGTCTTGGTAAAGACTGAAGATGGTTGCTTATTGAATAGAAATACTCCTCAATCTAGCATTCAAGGCATTCTATAATTTTACTCCAGACTACTTTTTCAGCCTTATTTCCTTCTACTTCCCATTCCACTCAGATTGGACCACTCGATTTTTTGTGGTCTCATCTCACTTCCACCTTCTCTTGCTTCATGCTTTAGGCAGGCAGTGCTCCATGTTGAAAATTATTTCCTCCCAATATAAAAATGATTTCCCCCCCACTGTTCAAGTGCCACTTTCTCCAAGAAGTCTTTCCTGATCCCCTCAGATATGTAATCTCTCCCTCCAGTTATCTCATACTACTCTAGACTACTCCTATGCCCTCATTATAGTGTAACTTGTAACCTGCCTACAAAACTGGAAATTCTTTGAGGAAAGGAACTGTGTCTAATTAATCTTTTAAGCTCCAGCACAGTGCCTTGCATCTAGATGGTACTTAATAAATGTCATTTGGGTCTTTAGATATTCTATGTGAATTGGACGTTTTAAAACTATGAGTTGAACAGTTGAGTATTTTAAATCTCTACATACTTTTTCTTATTAAAACTGGGGGGGGGGGTGGCTAGGTGGCTCAGTGAATAGAGTATCCACCCTGGAGTCAGGAGGACCTGAGTTCAAATCCAGCCTCAGACACTTGACACACTTACTAGTCATGTGACTGGGCAAGTCACTTAACCCCAGTTGCCCTCCAAAAAGCAAAACAAACAAACAAAAAAAAAAACAAACCCAAACTTTGGTGGGATTTTTTTATATTGATTCAGATTTTTTTGTTCCAGTCCCTATAAGCATTCATAGCTGCTATTTTCCAGTTGAGGAAACATCATCTCTTCTCTGTACTCACTGAAATGAGAAACCAAGGCTTGGAGCAGGCAGTGTGTGGAGTTATTAAACTTACACAGAACTGGATAATCCATTTTAGGAAAAATAGAATTGATCACACAGTCATTTCAAAGATGACTATTTTAACGGGATGGCTAAAAGCAAACAATAGAATGTAGGCAATATTTGGGGCGATTTAACATATTTACATAGCACTGCTTACAATTATTTTTTTTAACAAGCCAACTCAGTTTAACAAATGTTAGTTCAGCTTGTATCTGCAGCATCTGGTGGCAGCAAACATTGGTAACCTAAAATAACATTCAACTTGGACTAAACTAGATATGTGGTCATCCCTAGCAATTACAATGTTGAAACAGTAAAGATGATGGTGAATCACTATACTGTAATATATCTGGTAGTCAAAGAGAGAACAAGTGACATGACCCTAGAAAGGACAAGAAAATAATAGCAATTCCATGACATTAAATTGAACTGGGGTGATGGTAATTGTTTTCATTCATACTATTGGGTCTTAAGAGGACTTATGAAGTCACTTAGCCCAGTGGTGTCAAACACAAATAGAAATAAGGACCATTAAACTATACATAAGTATCCTGTTAGGCTTGACTTATTTGTAAGTATAAGATGTATTGACTTAATTGTAAAATGTAGTATTACCTATGTTTTATCATATTTTTATGTCTTTTGTTAAGTATTTCCTGATTATATTTTATTTTGGTTCAGGCTACATTTAGGAGTGCTGTGGGCTGCATGAGGCCTGTAGGACACCTCTCATCTAGCCCATTCTACTTATTTTATAGATGGGCAAAAAGGCTTTACAGAGGAGTAAGTTACTGGGAGGGCTGGGATTAGAACCCCACTTCCTTGGTTCCCAACCCAGTGCTTTTTCTGCCACCCCACACTTAGAGGCATGTAGAACTGGAAGACACCTTAGAGGTCGTTTTGCAGGTAAGAAAACAGATCCAGTGAGATAGAATCTTTTATACTCTTTTGGTGATCTCATCAGTAACCATGGTTTCATCTGGATGCAGATAGCTTCCAAATCTAGATATCCACTCCTGTCTCTCTCCTCTGATCTCCACTCTGGCCTCACCAGCTGCCTGCTAGACATTCTGCCTGGATGAACCACTTCCAACTTGGTGTGTCAAAAACAAAACTTGTCAACAACCATCCCTTCCCCTCATTTAAAAAAAATCTCACTCCTCAAAACTTGACAGTTTCTGTCTTGAGCACCACCACCCTTCCAGTTACGTGGGTGACAGTGCCTGGCACATAGGAGGTTTTTTTTTTAACATAGTTTTTGATTAATTTGCAGTCACAGAGGCACCCTCAAATCTTTACTTTCCCTCCCCCTCCCTCTGAACAGTTTCCAAGTTGTGATAATTCCACTTCCGTAACATCTCCTGTTCTCTGTCACCTTCCCTGCATTCACACAGCTACCACTCTCTTAACCATCTCTCAACTTTACTAATGCAATCGTACTCATTGGCATCTATGTCCTAGTCTCCCCCCTCTCCAGTCTGTCTTCCATGTAGCTGCCAAATTGAAATCTCCAAAGTACAGGTCTAACCATATCACTCCCTTCCTTAAGAAGCTTGAGTGACTCCCTCTTCTTCTAGTATAAGACACATTTTTTCTGTCTGGAATTTAAAACCTTTCATAATCTGGTTCCAACCTATTTTTCCAGATTGACTGCCTGTTATTTCCCCTCACACACAACCAAACCGGCCTACTTGCTGTCCCCTGTGTATGTCAGTTAATCTAATGTTTCCGTGCCATTATAAAGGCTGTCCTTTATTCCAGAAATGCACTCCTGCCTCACTTTGCCCGTTAGAATCCGTAGCTTCTTTAAAAGCTTAGCTCAGTAATTTGGAGCTGTGGCCAAAGGGCTATAAAACCATGTATACCCTTTGACCTAGGAATAGGTCTGTATCCCGAAAGAGATTAAAAAAAAAAAACGAACAAACAAGGAAAAGGACCTGTGTGTACAAAAGTATTTATAGTACCTCTTTTCTGGTGGCAAAGAATTAGAAGCTGAGGGAATGCCTATCAACTGGGGAATGGCTGAACAAATTGTGGTATGTGAGTATGATGGAATGTTATTAGTACCGTAAGAAATGGTGAGGATGCTCTCAGAAAAACCTGAAAAGGCTTACATGAGCTGATGCAACGTGAAATGTACTATGTACCAAGTAACAGCAGTATTATATTGTGATCAGCTGGGAATGATTTAGCTAGTTCTCAGCAATATAGTGATGAAGAACTTATGATGAGAAATGCCATCCATCTCCAGAGAAAGAACTGATGGTGTCTGCATATAGATTGAAGCATACTTTTTTTACTTTCTTGAGTTTTTTTTTTTTTGGCCTACGTTTTCTTTTGCAACATGACTAATATGGAAATGTGTTGTATGACTACACATGTACAATATTGAATTGCTTGTCTTCCCAGTGGGAATGGGGGAGGTAGGGAGAGAATTTGGAATTCAGAGTTTTAAAAGTATATGTTAAAAGTTTTTGTGTGGAGCCAGCTAGGTGGTTCAATGAATAGAACACCGGCCCTGGAGTCAAGAGGACCTGAGTTCAAATCCATCTGAGACACTTAATACTTACTAGCTGTGTGACCTTGGACAAGTCACTTAAACCCAATCGCCCTGCCTTCCCTCCTCCAAAAAGACCAAAATAAAAAGGTTTTGTGTATAACTGGAAAAAATATTAAGTTAAAAACAAAAGCAAATTTTTAAAAATGAAACACAACCAAAGCTTAGCGCAGGGCCCATCTCCTATAGAAAGCTTCTCCAGACCTACCCACCCTCCAACCCTGATGATAAGTGCTCTAAATTACTTTGTATATATTTATCTTTATTTGTACCTATCTTTATTTAGTTTCCCCCTGCTAGAATATAAGTTCTTTGAGCTTAGGGACTTTTGCTTTTTTCTTTGTATGCCTGGGACCTGATGCATAAGCTTAATAAGCTTTTATTGAATTGAATTGAAAATGACTTGCCCAAAGTCATAAAAATGGTTAAGTGGCAAAGGCAGGATTTAAACTCAGATCTTATGATTCTCTAAATCCAGGACTCTCTAGGATTCTGTAAATTCTTCTAGTATCTAGTATACTATGCTAGTGGAAAAGCAGAGGAATTGTCGAGATCACTATAGCCCTTCATATAGCTTGATAATTCTTCATGTTCCTAGAATTTATCATTATCAGACAGTATGAGACAGATGGGTGATACAGCAGATAGGTAGATCACATCAAGCTTAGAGTCAGGAAGACGGGGTCCAAATCCAGTCTCAGACACTTGTGTGACCCTGGGCAAGACTTCATTTTGCCTTGTCTCAGCCTCAGTATCCTCATCTGTAATATAGGGATAACAATGGCACTTACGTCATAGGGTTGTTGGATAAATCAGCTGAGATACAATGTGAAGTATTTTGCAAACTTTAAAGTGCTATGTAGATGAAAACTCAGTTTTACTACGTTGATCATCTGGAGTTGCTGTGGATGGACACATCTTATCTCCAATTTGTAGATCTGAGGTTGTGATAAAAGGATGGCTCTCTGTACAGATTATCCAGGAAGGAGCAGGAAAGAGTCTACAGGATATTCCCTAGTTGTTGTATTTCAAACTCTAGAGGGAGGAAAGAAAGCAGACCCAGGAAGACCATTAGAGTTTTCCACTAGCTATTTCTGAAGAATGGGTTCCACCCCTCTAATCCTGATTACAAGTGGAGGAAGAGTGAATGTTAAGCTAGTCACCCAAAAGGATTTTTCCTGCCTCTGAAACACCACCATCTGAGTTCATAGAATGTGAGAGTCCTATCCTGTGGCAATAAGAAAGTTAGCCTTTGTTTTGGAGCTTATTAGAGGATTAAGGCGTACTCTATGCCATGGGATGACACACTCAGAGCTCAAACCACCTCAGTGGCCTTTTTTCAATAAGCGCATCCTTAGATGTGGAAAGAGAGATAGATTTGGAGACAGAGGACGTGGTTTTAAATCCCTTCTCTTCCACTTTTTAGTCGTGTGACCTCAGACAAGCCCTATTTCATATTTCTGGATTTCAGCCTCCTTATCTATAAAATGAGGAAGTTCAATGACTTCTAAAGTCCCTTTCAGCTGTAAACCCATGATCCCTTAAGGTATAGATTACAACCGTCCCAGATTGGTCAAGTGACATTTTTATTTTGCTCCTGATTTCTCCCTTGAAACACAATATAAAAACATGCTACAGTTTAATTGGATGAGGAAAGTACAGCTGTTTTCTGTTGATTAAGGGCAGCTTTTCACTACAATTAGATTGTACAATTAAGTTAGAGTGAAGCCTAGGACTTATTGTATGGATAAATTGTTTTGGTTTTTTTTTAAGCATGGATGTCCTTAACTGCCCTCTGGTAGAAGGATATGCTATACCCCAAGCAACCATTTTTCAGAAAACTAGCACTGTTTTCATAATAAATGTCTTTTTAGCCTATTTTTTGCATATGAACAACAGTCAAGTAGATTATGTATTCTTTGGCTTGAACTGGCCAATCTGTAATAGATGTGAATCACAGACGAAATTATGGGATGTCACAAAAGTATTCAGTCTTCCATTTAGGTGCGTTTGTATAGGCTGTCTCCCATGTTTGAAATATTCTTCATCCTCCCTCACTTCTTTTTCTTGGAATTTCCAGCTTCCTTCAAGGCCTAGCTCAAGTGCCATCTCCTAAGTGACACCTTTCTTGGTTCTTCCCAGTTAGTGCTTTCTGTTCCCTACCAAAATTACCTTGTGAATAGTATTTACTTAAATACATATTTTTCCTCTCAGAAGAATGTAAGCTCCTTGAAGGCAAGGACTGTCTTAATTTTTGATTCTGTATGCCTCACAGTGCATGGGATATAGTAGGCCCTTTTAAAATGATTGTTGAATTGAGTGAACCTGATTGTGGATGATGGTTGATTGATAATCACTGTAGTTTTAATAATAATGTTTGTATGTAGACACACCTATATATACATATAAACATATGCTTAAGCATACATATAATATGTATATTTTACATAAAGTACATACAAATATATATAAACATATGTAGATGTAGATGTATACACACATACACACACACACACACACAAACACAAACACACACAACCTGTTGATGCATCCAGAAAGTGCAAATAAATCAATATGCAATCAGTCACTGGTATCCATTGCTTTAAAGAAAAAAGAAAGAGGTATAGTTCTCATCTCTCATTATCATTGGTACTCTTCTATTTGCTTCTCCAGTCACTACTTTTAGTATAGCTCACAGCTTTTAAAAGCGCCAGGCAGTTCCTGCTTTTACCTTTCTTCAGCTGTGCCCTATACCTTCTTGATATAGAGTAGAAAGGGAGATTTTTCTAAGTAGAAGAGGTAAAAGCACTACGCCTAACGTTTTGAAAAACCCTCACTGCTATTTCTGCTGATCCCATAGATATCCAGCCACATGCACCCACACATCCACGAAGTAAAGGAAAACAGAATACATAACATTATCCCACTCTTCTGCTTTCCTAGACTAATCATAGATTGTTCATATCCTAGAGCCATCAAGATTCAACTTTCCTTCTAAAGTTCTACAATGAAGATGAATCACTGAGTTTTGGGGGACCATCAAAATCAAGAATCCCCTAGATTTTGGATTGGTCCCAAGTAAAGCACAGTAGTTCCTTCTGGGATATAGAGCATCAGGAAATAACCCAAGTTCACCTAGGTTAATTTAAAATACCACATTTATCTACATTTGTCAGGTTTCACTGAGCATCATGTTTTCAGCTTGGCTCTATTTCTCTCTTTCAGACTGTATCCAGCATTGAATGCCAAAACCCTAAGGGTTCAGTCCAGGAGGCATCAGAGTTGTATGAATACATGTATTCCTTTTCTCCCTGTCTGGACACCATAGGCAACTCTTAGCAGCGTGAATCAGGGAAACAGGCAAGGAAGGGGAATGGAACAGGCTTGTAAGTTGATTTGCCCTAAGAGAAGCTAGTGTCCTAGAGTTGATCTAAATTATTTTTTCTTGAACCCTACCTAATACCAGAGGAGCATTTTAAACAACATTTTAGACCTCTCCTCCAGTATTATCAAGCAAAGGTGGGGGATCTGTGTTGTGCTTCTGGGTGAGGGGTCTCCTTTGGTCTTCTTCACCTGACTTTTACTGATGGTAGACTTCAGAGCTTTCTATCCCTGGCGGTTTGTCCAAGGTCAAGACTACAAAGGGAAAAAACAGATCATGTTATACAGTCAGTTCTCTGGTCAGGAGGCAATTGATTGACCTCTTTTGGGGGATTACCTAAGCTTTTTGCTTTTCTTCCCTGCCCTCATTCCTTTTATTTGAAAGTTCAGTTTTATTTTATTTTCAGTTCCAAATTCTCTCCCTTCTCCCTCTCCATCTCCCTCTTCCATTTATTGAGAAGTCAAGAAAAATGGAACCCCTTACTTGTGTATATAGTCAGACAAACCAGATTTCCTTATTATCCATACCCACCCTCCCCCACAAAAAAGAACAGAAAGAAACATGCTTCAGTTTGTACTCAAGTTCATCAGTTCTCTATCATCACGAGTCCTTGTAATTGTGCTTGGTCACAGTGTTGATTAGAGTTACTAAGTCTTTCACAGTTGATTTATCTTTGCACTGTTGTTGCTACTGTGTAAATGGTCTGGTTCTAGTTCACTTTGCATTAATGTATACAATGCTTCCCAGGTTTTTTTTTTTTTTAATGATCCCCCTCATCATTTCTTACAGCACAGTAGCATTCCATAACAGATAACTTGTCCTGCCATTCCCCAGTTGATGGGCAACCCCTCAGTTTCCAGTTCTTTACCACCACAAAAAGAGCTGCTATAAATATTTTTGCACATATTTTCCCTCTTTGACCTCCCTAGTTGTGGTATTACAGAGTCAGTTCAGTGGTTTTGGGGGCATAGTTTCAAACTGCTTTCCAGAATTGTCACAACCAGTTCACAGTTCCACCAACAATGTACCTGTTTTTCCACAGAGGGCACCTAGTCCAATCCCACCTGCCACCACCACCCCTCATTTTACAGATGAGGAAACTGAGGCTTAGTGGCAGGATCACATAGCTAATAAGGCAGGATTCAAATCCAGGTCTTCCTGACTTACCCACAGTGCCTTTGCACAAGGTAGCTGATTGTTAAATGTTTGAATTGAACTGAATGTTAGAGGGAAGGAGTTTTGTTTTAGTGCATCCTCCTCTGAGAATTGGCTACAACACTCCAACTTGGAGGTGGGCTGGAGAAGGGAGATTTTTGAGAACTCTGTTAAAAAGGTATATGAGAGTACAGGGCTGAAAAAATAGCTGTGGGGACTCCCCCTGCCTGGGGTCCTAGAGACTGAAGCTATTCCTGGGAGGCATTCCTGCCCTGAAGGAACTTTTCTTTGCAACTTGGCATAGAAGTTTTCTTTATGAAAACAAGATTTGGAACAGTCAAGTCCCTGAACGGCGCAGAGACAGCCAACTAGGCCCCTGGGATGAGTTTCAGCCAGCAGAGGCGGGAACCAGCTTCTGGTGCCCTGAGTAGGCTGGGGACGGCTTTTTGGCCAGGCATTTCTCTATCAGGGTGGGGTTCCTTGAGCTGAGTTCACAATTGATGCCCCCCTCCCTTTTTTTCAGCTGAGAAAGCATGCATTAGCCTAACCTGGCCTTGCTCACCCTGAACACCAACAATTGCATGGTAAGCCAGGAAGAGGGGGAAAGGAAGTAGCAGAAAAATAAACATTTCCTTGCATTTTGCTTGGAACAGGGTACTAGCTATGGTGTGCCCTCCCTTGTAGAAAAATAGATCCTTCCCTTACCTGATGAGGGCCTAGAGTATATCCTGTGGAAAAACAGGAGCATGATGTAGAAAGTAAAAGCCAGACAGCCAAAGATCACACCGCAGACCAGGAAGCTGTATTTGCCCAGCACTTGGATAATCTGCCAACGGGAAAACACACAGACATAAGAGCCATTGAAACATAGCCCTGAAGTTGCGTGGGAAGAAACATCTTTCTTGAGCCTTTGATGAGATTTTCAGTCAAGTTCAGGCTTATTTCCCTAACAAAAGCAATAGGGCTGGCAGGGAACTTTGCCCTGCTTTTAGAGGTGAGGATCCCAGTGAGGTCCTACCCTGATACACCTGGTCCAAGGGACCTCCTGAAGTTCCTCCTGCTTGTTAGCACGGACCCCAACTCACTGCATGAAAACCATTCCCATCAGTCAATTAAAAATCACATTGACCAGACTGCTTTATGGTGTGCAGAGAGCTTTTCTTACAATCCGCAAGCCTCATTATCCCCCATCAGTCATTTTCAGTTGTGCCTGACTCTCTGTGACCCCATTTGGGAATTTCTTAGAGATAGTGGAGTGATTTTCCATTTTCTCATTTTACAGATGAGGAAACTGAGGCAAAGCTATACAGACTTGCCCAGCTAGTATCTGAGGTTGGATTTGAACTCAGGCCCTCCTGACTCCAGAGCTGGCACTCTATCCACTTTGCTATATAGCCATCCACTCCCTAGCTGCTATTACTATTTCCACTTTGTAGATGGGAAAATAGGGGCTGAGACTTGTCCAGGGTCACTCAGCTCAGAAATGTCTGGAGCAGAATTTGAACGTGGCCCTTTCTGACTCCAGCTCCACTGCTCTCTGTACTAGACCATCTAACTGCCTTGATTTTTCCTTGTCTAGTTAAGTGTTAGAACCAGTTCTTGGATCCTTTCATGTTTCATTTTAAGATTTATGGGAAGTAGGGCTTATTCTTATGAAGTGCGAGTCTTATGCTTCATGCCTCTTTTTCTGGATGGAGGCTTAGGTCTCACAGCTAAGAAATATCCTAGTCCCAGACTCCAACTCAGGTCTTGTGACTCCAATGTAATTTTCTTTTCGTTGCTCCAAGCTGTCCATCCAGTATCAACAGTGATATGCCAGCCACATTCCAACCCACTACCCCATGACCCCTCACTCTAACCGAGTTGTGTCTGGTGTGTCTGAGAGCTGCTCCAAGGCTGCCCCAGGCTTGTCCACTGTAGCAGAAGGGAAAGAGACCCCCACCTTTATTGCTAAGTAAATGGGATTAGAGTTCATTTGAAGGTAACTCTAGTTGGATGGTGACTGATATCTGAACAGGAGCTGAGTCAGGAAGCCTGTGTCCTTCTGGAGAACTGGCCTAAGAGCTTGTCAAGGAGTGATTTAAAGAGAGTTCCAGAGGGCAGTTTTAACGTGTGAAAGTGAATGAAATTTTAAAAAAGTGAAAGCATTCCTTCCCAGGTATCCTCTTATGGCCCCACTGCCTTCCATTGCTGCCTGGTCTTTCTCATGGCTCTCTCTTCACTTTGGCCTTCCACCAGAACCTAGTTCAGTCCCCACACCTGCCTTTGGCACAGCAGTGATAGGGTGGGCACTGCGCAGGCAAAGAAGAGTCTTGCTCACTCTATGAGACGAAAATCCCAGTGAGAAATCGGGGGAAAGTGATGGCATAGAACGTTGTAGAATTTGACACTCAGAGATCATTTAGTCCAGGTGCTTCATTTAGGTAGCTAGGTGGTACAGTGGAGAGACTGACCTGAGTGTGTGACCCTGGGCAAGTCACTTAACCTCAGCCTCAGTTTAGATGGAGATAATATGAGCATCTACCTCAAAGGTTTGTTTGGGAATCAAATGAAATTACATAAGCAAAACACATTGTAAACCAATATAAGTCCTAACTAATATGATAGATGAAGAAGCTAAGATTCCTAAAAGTTAAATTACTCACCCAAGGCCACACAGGTAGCAACTAAGTGAAAGAACCAGGATTGGAACCCTGGTGTCTGACTCCAAATCCTGAGCCCTTTCACTACACCACAGTCTATTCTGAGGTTCACTGCCCAGGCACCCCCTTCTTCCCCTGTCCCACCACCACATACCGAACCGATGAACAGCTGGAGTGTCATCTCACCAATTCCTGCTCCTGTTACTAGCATTGTGGTTGCACAGCCTGGCACAGGAAGAAAGAAAAAAAAAACCCCAACAGTAATTGTTAGACTGTTTTCACAGGCATCCTCCTTCAGAAATGGGAACTGGGCGTTAGGTTCAGCTGTGTTCACTCTAAGACAGAACAGGATCAGTATTCTCATCATCACTAAGGTTGTCCTGGTATACGCTGCAGGCCCTACCCCCTCTCCCCACATGCCATGCTATCCAGACAGGGGAAGGAGGTCTAAGGCAAACACCATTGTGCTAGGAGCTCCTAGGAGCTCACACCTCTGCTTGGCCGACTGAACAGAACAACTGTTTCTCTTTCCTATTTACACACTCCTAGCTCCCAGGTAAGCTTCTGACTGCCTTTCTACCTACTTCCTAACATCCTTAAATACCCATTGTAAGAATGTACTCACTCCCCTTTCCTGTTGCCCGAATGACAGAGAGGGGTGGGGAGGGAATCTGCCTCCTGCTTCTAGCCCTGCACTGTCTGAGGCTCCTGGTAGTAGAAGGTAAGTCAGCAGTCAATGCAGGGACTTCGGGCTCCCTCTCTTCCCTTGACCATACTTTTATATTGTTTTCTTCTGCTACTCCCAATTCAAATTTTTTTTTTGCTTTTTTTTTTTTTTTTTGGAGGGGGGAAGGCAGGGCAATTGGGGTTGAGTGACTTGGCCAAGGTCACACGGCTATTTAGTGTTAAGTCTCTGAGGCTGGATTTGAACTCAGGTCCTCCTGGCTCCTGGACCCGTGCTCTATTCACTGTGCCACCTAGCCACCCCCCAATTCAAAAAATTTGAATGATTTCCTATAACTTACAAAATAGTGTCTAAATGCCTAAACTTGGCATTCAAGGCCCTCCACAATCTGGCATTGATTTATCTGTCTAAACTAAGTTCTCAGTAGATGTTTGTTAAATATTGTCTAAGCAAGGCACTGTTTGCTAGATTCTAGAGATGACATACCTGAAAATATGATAATCCCTCCCTCAGGAAGCTAGGCAGAGAAGTGAATAGAGTACCAGGCCTAGAGTCAGGAAGAACTGAGTTCAAATGTGACCTTACTAGCCAGGTGACCCTGGGCAAGTCACTTAACCTCAGTTTTGTCATCTGTAAAATGGGGACAGTAACAACTGGGTCATTGTGAGAATCAAATGAGATCATTGTAAATGGTCTGGCCCAGTGCCAGCCAGACACACAGTAGGTGCCTTATGGGAGTAATGATCCTTCCTGACACCTGCATAGCACTTACTCAAGGCCAGGCCCTGACTTAGCCACTGGAGAAGCAGGTCAGAGCTCAAACGGCCTCCTGGGATCGTCTTGGGGTTTCAGTGATCTAAGTTCTCCTTATTTCATTATCGTGTATGACTGCCCTGACTGTCTCCAGGCCCTCCAGCCTTCTCCTGGCCAGCCTGTGCTTCCTGCCCCTCTCCCTGCCAAAGAAATTACTCATCTTTTCACTGGTTCTGCAACGGTGCAGTGTGGCTCCAATTGTCTCAAAGGTTATCATGAAATTTTCAACACAAGATTAATCTTGATTGACTTATAAAAATAGACAGTAGCCATTTTTTTGTGGGGGGAAGAGTAAAGGGATTTTGGAATCACAACATCAAAGAAACAATGATAAGGCATCCTAGCCCCCAAATAGCCAGGACTTATAATTCTATTCCAGAAGTAAGGATCCCCTCTGTAGAAACTGGCACCTCTCTGGAGGGAGACTTCAGTTGGATGTTGAAGGATGGGTAGGATTTTGATTTGGAAGAAAAGTAAGGACATTCCAGTTGTGGGCAACAGTGTGAACAAAGGCACAGACGAGGAGAAGAGAGCTTGGCGTATACCGGTGGCATTCATTTATTTTTTCATTCACTCAGCAAATATTTATTAAGCCCCTGCTGTGTGCAAAGAGCACTAAGGAAACCAAGCGGATTGGAGTGAAGGGTATATGTTGGGAAGCAGGGAGAAATAAGGCTGGGCTGGTGAGACAATGGAGCTGGGTTTGAAGGCCCTCAAGAACCAAGCACAGGAGCTCAGGCTTGATGGGAAACATCAAGCCGCTGAGGAACTCCCAGTCACAGCCCAGGTCTTAGAAACATTTACCTAGCCAGGGCATAATAGTTCTCATTTATGCAGGTTGGTGGGTTTTTTGTACTTTGTTTTCAAGGAGGACAAACAGTGTCACAAGGATGATGTCTTGACTTGCTTGTGAATTGGGTTTGAATGAGCCACAGCACAGTCTCAACAACTTTCTGAGAGGTTATAGTTAAGGAAACCGAGGCCCTGGGGAAAATGGTTACTGGGACAGCAGGCATCCGAGTCAGGACGGAACTTGGCTCTCCCAGGGTTTTTCCTACAAAATAGCACTTCTCTGGATTTATGGAAAGGGAGTAAAGCCTGGAGAAGGAGGGGCTGGACTGAGACATTGGGGGTGAGAATGAAGAGAATTGGGTGAACTTAAGAGATATATCAGAAGAATGTGCTGACAGGGTGCATCTAGAGGAGGAAGAAGAAGGAAGAATCAGAGGCCTTTTAGTTTCCTAGCCGAGCAGAGCAGAACAGCAGCATCGGGGCCAGAACTGGGAAGTCCAGCAAGCAGTGAGGATTTTTTCCTGACCTGCCTTGGATATCCCCAACACTCACCATTATATTGGAGGATGTCTTCAGTGTAGGCCAGCATGCTGGGGAAGGTGCTGCTGAGGAACAGTCCCAGACAGGCTGTGCCCACGAACAGGAAGACCACGCTGTAGTAGAAAAAGAGGAGGACCAGGAATGTGGCCACCACTCCCACCTGTGGACAGCGAGATGGAGCCGAAGGAAGGAAAGGCTGGTAAACACGTTAGGTAAACAAAGTCACAGCGGGAGCCTCCTCCCTACTCTGCCCCCGCCCATCTGAAAGCTGTTTGGTCAAGCACGCATCAGGCAGCTTCCTGGGACCTGGGGAGGGAGTCTCCTGGAATACTCAGAGGCTCCCACCTCCCGAGCTCTCCTTATGCACCTGGATACGGGCAGGAGCAGTGTGCAGTCGCTCTGCCACCTTGTGGGCATGCCTGGGAACTTCCAAGGAGAATGGAGAGATTTAGAGACAGAAGGAAACCTAGTTTTATCAATGAGGAAACTCCCATCGGGAGCCGCTCCTGGGCTCGGGCTGGGAAAGCAGGGGATCTGGGGCCATGGAGGAGGGTGGGGTCGGGCACAGACCTGACTGTCACCTGACCCATCATAGAGCATGGTAGAGCTGATCTGCACAATAACCCTGGGAAGTAGGTGAGAAAACTGAGGCAGACTCAGTTAAGTGACATGTCCAGGGTCACACAGCTAGTTAGTGCCTGAGGCCGGATTTGAACTCAGGTCTTCCTGACCCCAGAACCAGTGAGCCATCCTTTTCACCAGCTTAACACCTAAGCCAAGTAGTGAGTGCAGAATCTGAGCCCAGCCCCTCTGACTCCAACGCCAGCGTTCCTTCCATTACTTCCGTCACACCAGATGTCCTCCCCGTAATGTCATTAGCAACACTGCCTGTAATTCGGTCCAAGATTCCTCAGCTTCCTGCTTTGGCAGGCCAGGCAATCCCATTGAAAGGCCAAACTTTCTTATGAAAAGAAATGAACTTTCTAAAATTTCTTCCCAAGTCTTAAGCTCATCAGGGCCGAGAGGACCGGTGGGAAGTCTTTTTTTAGGGGAAGAGAAAAGGGGTACTCAGAGTAAAGTCCCTGAGCAGATGGAGGAAAGAGTTACTAGCAGGAAAAGAGTTATCCATCCGGGCCGAGAGCAAGGGCCGTAATGGAGAGGGGCTGCGACTAAGTAACTTGGAGACCTTCCAGGTAAGACTTCCAGCTTTATCAGTGAATTTCCTGTTACTGTCTGGGAATTCTAGAGGTGGACCATAGTGTCAAAAATTTAGAGCTGGAAGGGCTGGTGGAGGCCACTGAGTCTAACCCCTTTATTTTACGAATGAGAAAATTGAGACAAACAGAGGGTAAGTGACTTTCCTAAGGTCACACCTATAGTAAATGTCTGAGGTAGGATTTAAACCCTAGTCTTCCTGACTCTTGTTCAGTGCCTTCTCCAGTATACCACAATACCTCCCAGTGGGATCACAGGGAGCCTGTCACACTGAATCTTTCTTTCTTTCTTTCTTTCTTTCTTTCTTTCTTTCTTTCTTTCTTTCTTTCTTTCTTTCTTTCTTTCTTTCTTTCTTTCTTTCTTTCCTTCTTTCTTCCTTCCTTCCTTCCTTCCTTCCTTCCTTCCTTCCTTCCTTCCTTCCTTCCTTCCTTCCTTCCTTCCTTTCTTTCTTTTTCTTCCTTCCTTCCTTCCTTCCTTCCTTCCTTCCTTCCTTCCTTCCTTCCTTCCTTCCTTCCTTCCTTTCTTTCTTTCTTTTTCTTCCTTCCTTCCTTCTCTCCTTCCTTCCCTCCTTCCTTCCCTCCCTTTCTCCTCCCTTCCTCCCTTCCTTCCTTTCTTGACTGGACCACTTTATCTTATTCAAGCTGGAATGTAGAAGCCACCTATAGACCCAATCCCACTATGGATCTGCACAAAACTTTAATTTAACTTGCTCCTTTTTCTTTTCACCTGGGGATAGTTTGCTCCTCCTTAACTAGTAGGTAAAGACCCTTCTACTCCTGGAGTACTTAGTATATTAATGCTGGGCTTAGTACAATTACCAAATCGACTGTAGCCCTACCGAACCTCAGAATTCTCAAACTCAAGCAATCCACCAGCCTCACCTGCTCCAGCAGCAGAAATTACAGGCATGGGCCACCACAGCTGTTCCTATTGAAATTTCATTAAAAATAGCCTTAATTTTCCAACTCCCTAGGAAAAATAATCATTCTGTCTCAATTCAGAAGAGGTTCCAAATGAAAATCCCCTCTAAATAAGTTTTAGATAAGTATTTTCTACATTTCTGCAAAAACAACAGGTAATAAGAGACCAGACTTCCCAGTGAGAGCATCTATCCCTAGGCTAAATGATAAGTGATCCTGATATGCATTCCATAGCTTTAGAGGAGGATGTTTAGAAGTCACCTTGTTCCAAATCCTTCATTTCACAGAATGAGAAATGGAGTCCCAGAGAGGTTAAGAGATTTGACCAGGGTCATACAGCAAGGAAACAGCAAGGTGCAACTCGAATTCCAGTTCCATAACTCTAAATCCTACATTCCTTCCACTGTGCCCTGTTAACTCTTTCATGAAAAAGATCAATATTTTGATATCTAAATCAGGTTTGGTTGGAATAAGGGTAGGAGGTCAGGTGGGGAATTTCAGAAATATATAGAAGAAATGGGGAGACAGATGGAGGCCCAGAGTGGAGAATGAATTATCCAATCAGTGGCAAAGGTGGCAACAGGTCTCAGGTCACTTGGATCCCAGCCTGGACCTCTATACCTTTCAGAGTGAGCCTGTTTATGAGACAGAGACAGAAAGAGGGGAGAGAGAGAGAGAGAGAGAGAGAGAGAGAGAGAGAGAGAGAGAGACACACACAGAGACACACAGAGAGAGAGAGAGACACACACACAGACAGAGAGAAAGAGACATAGAGAGAACAGCCTGTAATTTAGGTATTTGTGCATTTTACATGTGAAACTAAAATGTTTGAGGACAAGGGACATGCCTCCTTCCTTTCCTGGCAGGATGTGAGCTTTGGGCTTATAATGCTATAAATTGTCTTATACAAGCTAGTGTGAATTCCTTCCCTGTTTTGCACACATACTTCTCATAGCGTCATAGATCATGGGATTTAGAGTGGAAAGAAAGCCTTAAAGAGTATCTAGCCCAACCCCCCTCATTTTACTGAGGTAGAAACTGAGACCCAGTGAAGGGCAAGTGATTTGTCCAAAGTCAGAGTCAGTAGATGGCACGGCTGAGTTTCAAACCAAGGTCCCCAGACTCTAAATCCAGTGTTGCTTAGGGAACATTAGAGCTAAGAAATTGATTGCAATGATGTAATTTTGGGAATCCGGGAAAGAGAAATAAAAGGATCTGCCCTGGGTCTCCTAGCTAAGTCACCTTTTTATTTCCCCCTCTCTTTTCCACTCTTGCATCCACCATCTACCCCAACATATCCATCCCAACATTGTTGAAGAATTACACAAACAATATGTGTGTGCAAGTGGTGGGGTTTGGAAGCTGGAGGAAGAAAGAAGAGGTCATTACCAGCCTCCTGACCTGTGAACATACCAAGTTGATGAAGACCATGGTGGCTGGGCTCATTCGAGAAGAGATGGGGATAGAGATGAGTCGACCTAAGGTAACAGAGCCCCAGAAGAGGCTGGGAAGGTAGCCAGCTACCTTATGTCCTATGAAGAGTGGATCATCTACTGCATACGTGTATACAAAGGCAGAATATTCACCCTGTGGAGAAACCAGAGCAAACTGAGTGAGAGCCTACTATCTTGTCCCATTAGTACCCCATACCAAGAACCTCAGGTTTCCTCATCTGTAAAGTGGGGATCACAAGAGGCATCATAAGAGCACCTACCTTATGGAATTATTGTCAGGACCCAAGCAGGTAATCTTTGCTTTTTTTTTTTTTTTGAGGGGGAAGGTAGGGCAATTGGGGTTAAGTGACTTGCCCAAGGTCACATAGCTAGTTTTTTGTGTTAAGTGTCTAAGACCAGATTTGAACTCAGGTCCTCCTGACTCCAGGGCTGGTGCTCTATTCACTTTGCCACATAGCTACCCCTAGAGGTAATCTTTATAAGTCACTCTGTAAACTTTAAAGCACTACTTGAGTGTGGCTAGCATTACTGGTGAAGACCAGTGATTTCATTGGTATAGGGAACTATTGGTGAACCTGCTTCCTCCACCAGTGAGCCTGGGTAACTGGGAAGATGGTGGTACCCTTAACAGTAATAGGAAAAATTGGAAGAGGGCAAGGTTTGGGCAGGGTGTGGGGGGAATAACAGCAATTGTCTGGAGTTTAAGTTATCTGCCCAGAGTCACATATAGAGGATGTGGCAGAGCAGAACCTGAATCCGGGTCTTTCTGGCCTCAAGGCCAACTCTCTATAACACACTGCTTATAATCACCACCACCACCACCACCATCAGCCCCCATTCTCAGGCTACCAGATTCTTCAAGGATATCTCTTCCTAAGCCTAGAAATTTCTGACCTACTTTTCCATCTTCCCAAGATCCTCCTTATGCCTTCCCTCTCTGCCCACATTTAGTGATGTCAAATTGGAAATTGACTGCCTTTTTTCTACCTGTATTCTCATCTGTGACTTATTACTTGGCAGAGAGCCCCTTGGGAGCCGAGAGAGATACAGAGACAGAGAGAGAGAGAGAGAGAGAGAGAGAGAGAGAGAGAGAGAGCAGGAGAGAGACAGAGACACAGAGAGAAAGAGAGAGGGAGAGAGACAGATAGACACACACACACACACACACACACACACACACACACACACACACACACAGCACCGAGGGTAGCTTTGTCCTTGAAGATCTCCACTGGGCCTCCTCCCCTCAATGCCTAATCTTGGATGGCTGACTCTGGCTGCAGAGGTTGCGGTTTACCCCAGACCCTGCCCGTCCAGAGCCTGCTCACCATGATTCCATCGGTCATGAATAGCACCAGGGCTGCAGTGATGTGAATGGCAAAGAAGGAGCAAGGGGCGCCTTGGAAATTCTTCTTTTGACAGCAGATAAACGGGTTTCCATGCCCTGGAGGAATGAAATACAGAGAGGTGTGTAGGAGGGAAGAGACATCTACCAGCTTCTGGTCCTTCTTTCAATCCCTTCCATAGAAGAACTGATTCAGCAAAGAGGAGACAAGCCTGGGATCCAGTCTGACCACGTCCACCCACTTGAGCTCTTCTTTGCCTGCACAGATGATCCCTTCTCTCCTTCACTGCTGGGGCAAAATGGAATCTCAGGGAGTTTAAACAACTTTCCACAGGTCATATGCATAATCAAGAGTTAGAGAGTGTTGTTTGTAATACCTGTTTGAATGCTTCAGATATACATGATTTATAATCATTTGGGTAACCCCTCCATCAATATAGATCACAACCTTCCCATGCCTTTGTAACAAATCTTAATGAGTTCCTCTGGCTGAAAATGTCTGTTATCTGGCAATGAGCTTTTGTGATCCTGTCTCCATTGGGCCTCAAACAACAGGCATTTAGTGCCCAGAGCTGGTCCTATACCTATACCTAAAAGCCATTTCAGCTTGGTAGGACCTGCTAGGACTTGGACTGGACCAATATTGCTCATGAAGGATTGGAGACATAGCAGAGGGCTTTAGTGGGTGATTATTTTAACAGTGATAATAGAATTGCAGAATCATAGATGATCAGAGTTGAAAGGAACCTCAGAGGTCATCTTGTCCAACCCGAGTACGAATTTTCTCTGCAATATCCTTGACAAGCATCTAAAACAGGGACCTTTTTGTGTTACAGACCATAATCTTTTTTTATGTCTTGTGGACCCTTCTGTTGTTTCTCTGAAGTATACAGTCCCCTTCTCAGAACAATGCTGCTAAATGCATAAAATAAAACACCTAGCATTGCAAAAGAAACCAACTATACAGAAATACTATTATCAACATATATTGTTTTTGAAAGTTCATGGGTTTCAGGTTAAGAACTTCTGATCTATCTATCTTATCATCTATCTATCTGTCTATCTGTCTATTTGTCTATCTATCTGTATGTATTAAGCACTGATTAAAAGCTTACTACATGCTAGGCACTAGCTAAGCCTTAGGGATGCAAACAAAAACAAAGACATGATCCCTGACTTCAGGAAGCTTACATTCTGACCACAGAAGATAATCCAGGGGGAGGTGGTTAGAGGAGGGAGGTCTACAGGCACTGCTTCATGTTTTGGAGCTATTTGGAGGTAAGGAGTAAGATAAAGCAAAAGCCCTATCCTTTGGATAGTGGAAGAGACTCAGAACTCAGCATAGTTCCAGGGGTAGGCTGTAAGTTTCTGGTGGGGAGGAAGTAGGGAAAAAGACTAGAGTGAAGGTGGCACGGCTTGGAGCTGGCATCGACGTCAAGACTGAGATGGAAGGAGGATCTGCAATAGCTGTGATTATCAGAAAACTTTCCTCATGTAGGCCTTGTATTAAATAGCCCTTAAATGGGCTTCATATTGTGTGGATACCAGCAGAACAACCAAGCTATTCCTTGGGTATCCCTCACTTTCACTAGGTCATTGGCCTTACTTTTTTCCAGGCTGATACTTCTCTAAAGACTTCAATTACCTTGCTTCTCCTGGGTCATTATTCATTGGAAGAGTGTTTCTGGCTGCTTACCTCACCATACACCTCTTCATTACCCTCTGAGTGATTCTCAACTTTAGCTCTTTGGAGATAGTTATATTCCAAGATTTTTGGGTTATATATCACCAGAAATAAAATATTGGTATTAAACAGATAGGCCTTTGTTTCAGGATCCTTAGGAGAATGATGTAATTTCCTACAGGCAATCCAACCTCTCCTCCTCATGTTCAGTTCTGGACCCAGATCATTGTCCATTTTCAGTGTCTGTCCAAGATAAACATACCCATGGATGTGCTCCATAAGTTGTCCATCTAATTGCTTGTCATTGTCTGGGCAGTAGGCACTCCTTATCCACTTTTTCCTCATGGGGGTAGTTAGGCTGAATTCTCTTGAGTTATTAATGGATCTTATTTAGGAGGCTCTTTTGTGTTTGATAACAGTTCATGTAGTAATCTGCAAAGAGGAGATTCTGGAGGACTCCATTACCTATAAAGAATTCCCCTTCAGGGGTGGCTAAGTGGCACAGTGAATAGAGCATCAACGCTGGCGTCAGGAGGACCTGAGTTCAAATCCGGCTTTGGACACTTAACACAAAAAACTAGCTGTGTGACCTTAGGCAAGTCACTTAACCCCCAATTGCCTGCCTTCCCCCCTCCAAAAAGCAAAAAAAAAAAAAAAGAATTCCCCTTCAATTTGGTGTCTACACTGTGCCTCCGCCATGACAATGGTGAACACCTCTGGAGAGTACTGCTTCATATTTTACTTGATGCATGTTAATAACTACAAGGTCACCAGTTATTTTTTGTTACATCTTTCTAGTAACCTTGTAAGGTTATGACATATTTATGGAAGACAGCCAGTGACATTTTGCTATACCTAATCAAATATTTTTTATAGATAATACAAATAAGCCTAGAGGGATCTCCTCGATCTTTCAGTCAGTTGTGTAATAGTAAGCATGTGCGTGATCTATTGTGAAATATCATTTGTGATATTTCCATTCCTTTCTCTACCTTTATCAAGGATTCCCTCAATGTGTGTATGTGTGTGTGTGTATAAATATAATTTTCATTAAAAAGTTTACAGGGTAGATTATAAATACTGCAAAGTAGATATATGGGTTGGTATTTGTTGATAGTCTCTTGGTTACTTTTTTTTTTAGCAGTAATAATAAGGCCCAATTTTTAAAAATGTATTTTTCCCTTTTTAGACACCTTGGAAATTGATTTTTCAATGCCTTAAAAAAACAGCAGTTGAGTACAGCTAGGTGGCACAGTGTATAGAGCACCGGCCCTGGAGCCAGGAGGACATGAGTTGAAATTCAACCTCAGACACTTGACACACTTACTAGCTGTGTGACCTTGGGCAAGTCACTTAACCCCAATTGCCTTGCCTCCCCTCCAAAAACAAAACAAAACAGATGTCCTCTATGTATATTTGCATATTTGGTCTAGTCTTGCTGCTTTTTCCTCCTTGTTTTCTTCAGTGCTGTTTGTGGTAAAGAATCTTTATAGATCTTCTCCATCCTTTATTCATTTGTTGTCCACCTCTCAGTTTCATCTTTAAATTCTCTGGGGATGACTTTGCTTAGTTGAGTATTCTGCCAAACTTTTTTTTATATGGCTTTTCTCTCCACTCTTTTCCCTGTTTAATGAGGCAACTGCTCATAATATTTTGCCATCATTTTGGGTAAGATAAATTAATTTATATTCTAAATAGGTGCTACCCTGAGTTGCCATAACTCTTCTCTTGGCAAGATCATGTGTTTTATTGGTTGGGCCCATATCTAGGGCTTTGTTCTCCTTGGCAGTTTCTCTAGGATTATGATTATGATAGATTTCACTATCCATTCCTTCATTCCTCATTTTTTTAGCATCAGTAACTTGTTTTAAAATGTCAGATTAGAGTTGTTTTAATTGTGTGCCCTAACTTTTTCTCTTTTCAATTCTTTCTTCTAATTTTGTATTAGTTTTTATGTTTGCTCCATTGAATCAGTGATCTAGATGCACACAGACAGATGATTTAGGAATGAATTGCACATCACTAACAAGTCTTTTCCTGCCTGTTAAAAATAATCATTTTTGCTTTTTGTGATGTTATTTGGTGCGTGTTCTATCTGGTGCCTCTCTTGTCTATGTTTATGCCATAAAATAGTGATGTTTCAGAGGAAACTAGGGAGACTTCTATGAACTGATGCAGAGTAATGTAAGCAGATAGGAGAACAATTTACACAAGGATAATAACATCATAGAGAAAATCATACATGAATGACTTTAGAACTCTGAACAATGTAATGATAAAATACAGGTCTAGAAGACTGAAAATGAAACATGCCACTCTCCTAACAGAGAGGGGATGAACTTAAAATGCAGAGACATACATTTTCAGGCATGGCCAATACAAGAATTTGTTTTGATAAACTATGCATTGTTTAGAATGAGGGTTTTTTTTCCTTTTTGTTCAGTTGGGACTGGAGGGTGTATGTGTCATGAAAATGGCAGATTATTATTGCATGTAAAAATAAAGACATTTATTTTTTAAAATATTGATCAATGAAACATTAAAAGCATAAACAGAAGAAAGTTCAGGAGATTCAGACAAGCAGGGGAATTTGTATTATTAATGTATTAAATTTAATTGATATTCAAAAAACAAACTGTACATAATAGAAGTTCACACCTTATATACAGCCCTCTTTTCTTCTTTATATATGAAATGTTCATGTTTCTTAAATTTGGGGAAGGTGTGCTGGAGCCACCTTGAATACGCTCTCAAGAATTGATTGTTAAATTTTCATTGGGATCATTTTTGCCACCAAAGGCTACAAATCAGGTCTTGACTGATTTGGTTGATTGTCTAGACTTAAAAGAGCGATGGAGAAAATGTTAATAATGCAGATTAAATTTAAAAGTGTCCTGTGCGCATATATATATATATATATATATATATATATATATGTGTGTGTGTGTGTGTGTGTGTGTGTGTGTGTGTGTGTGTATGTGTGCATAAATCTGTATATATATATGTATATGTATATCTATATGTACATATGTATTTCCCCCTTGGAGAGCATATTGTTAAATATTTTCCAGCATACCACTGGTTAAATTCCTTTTTTTTTTTTTAAAGGAAAGTGTAAAAAAGAATAAAGTATATGATATATGAGCCCCTAGGTGGCACCATAGTGTGCAAGGCACAGGGTTTGGAATCAGGAACACTCATATTACTGAGTTCAATCTGGCCTCTGACACTTACTAGCTGTGTGACCCTGGACAAGTCACTTAACCCTGTTTGCCTCAGTTTACTCATCTGTAAAATGAGCTGGAGAAGGAAACTGTAAACCACACTAGTATCTTTGCTAAGAAAACCCCAAACGGGGTCACAAAAAGTCAGACATGACTGAACAACAACAAAAATGTGATGTGTGCTTGAGACTTCTGTGTATTCTCAAGCCTTTCTCCTTACTTATTTCCAAGTCACATTTCCCAGTGTTTTGCATTCCCTACCTCTGTGCCTAGTTTTGTATTGAAGTAGTTGAATATCAAAGTTTTGATCATTCAGTTTGGAAGGTCATCTTATTCTTCAGGGAGCTTTTCTAACTCTTTGTCCTCTGTGATTGATATCAACACAAATGCTATAACTCTTTGTAGGGTGGCATTTTTGTAAATATGTAAGTATAATGTGATGTGACCTAATGTCTCATAAAATAATCTTTGGTTACATGATAAAAACCATCTTGCCAACTCCTTTATTTGCCTCTCCAAGGAGAGAGCTTATAAGGTACCCTCTATTTGGCTCCAACTTCCTTTAATCTTCTGGTTTAATTTTAGTAAGTGTGTCAAGATCAATATGACTCACTTCTGCTAGGAATATGCCCCATTTGTTGGTCATTGGACAGGGATCATATGTAACTTGGGTTTTGAGCTAAGCCTAAGGAGTTTCTCACTCTGGGGCATTTGTAAAGGGAGATGTGAATCCTAATTGGTGGAAAGAATGCTGGTGTAATACAGAGGTGCTGCCCCATTGTAGGAAGTAATTGCTTCCCTAGGACCCTTCTCTGTTGACTGTTTCTGCCCCCTCCATGGTGAGGTAGGTGCCTCCAGTAGCCTTCTCTTAAATGCTCTAAATAAAAGGGTCTAAATAAAAGTCACCAGCAGTGACTGGTCGGTCACTCTCTTCTATAAAGCAACTCTTTGAGTTGCTGAAGCAGACACCAACAGCGTTTTGTTTTGTTTTTTTTTTCATTCAATCTACACTGCAGTCTTGTGATTTAGGTTGTGCAAGTCTTGTTATACTAATTTACTGAGGAGGAAATGGAAACTGAGAAAGTGAAATGACCAAGACCACACAACAAGAAAGGAATGTCTCTCACCCTCCAGTTCTCTTGGTTACTCTTCTCTCTTTCCTAAGAAAGGGTTCTGAGGCTAAGAATGAGCCATTTCTCTGAGTGTGTCTGGGGATGCTCCAACTCATGGCTCTGAACCTATGGAAGGACCAGTAAAGCCCTTACCTCTCTTTGACTGTGCTTTAGTTGGCAGAGAAGAGGAGTCTTCCTTCTCAGGTGGCTCCATTTGGAGGGAAAGCTCATCAGCAGTTAGGAGTGGAGGTTTCTTCCTTGGACAACAGGACACCATACGTTCCTTGGACAGCAGGAACAGAACTGAGATGGGCACTGGTAGCTGGATTTAGTGGTGGGAGAGAAAACAGTGATAGTCAGGATGGCATGGGAAGATCCCCACCTTCCATCTGTCTTCTCTCTTCCCCTATATATTCACCATCCAGAATTTCCAGGCACTTGAACCCCTTTAAGAATCAAACTTGCAGGCTCTTTGCCTTTGTTTTGGCTGTCTCCCACACCTAGAATGCATTCTCTGCTCATTTCCACCTCTTAGGATATCTAGTTTCCTTCAAAATAGAGCTCAAAATTCACCTTCCACATGAAACCTTTCCTGATCCCCTATATTTATTTGGTAATCATCTATATGTTTTCATGTGGTGACTAGAGAGTTGTCCTTGGAGCCAGGAAGAGACCCAGGTTCAAATCCCTCTGGCAACAGATCCCGGCAGTGTGACCCTGGGCAAGTTATTCACCTTCTTCCTACCTTAAGCAGTTCTCTAAGATGATAATTTTCAGAGAAGGTACCAAACAGCATTAGCAGAGGGAGTTTCTTCATCTGAGAATTTCCTGTATTCTTAAATCAGTTATTTCACAGATCCTGTTCCCATCCCTACCCCATCCCGATCATTATATGTGTGTGTATAAACACACACATATGTATGTATATATGTATGTCTCCTTCAACCCTCCTAAAATGTAAACTCCTTTCTCTGGACTTTGTCACCATGTCCCAGTTGCTGTCTCGCCTTGAAAGATGCCTCCTCTCCTTAGTGACTTCCTCCTAGAGCCGCCATTTTGAGGATGTGTCAACCACGCCAGCCAACCTATATGCCTCTCCCAGTTCCATTCCTGACTCTTTGGGTTTCTCTTCTCAGTGCCAATTCTTGAGAGCCCCTTTTCACCTCCCTTTTATGTGCTGTCCTCCTGCATTAGAATGTAAGTTCCTTGAGGACAGGGGTAGCTATGCTTGCTTGGATTTGTATCTCCAGGTAAGTCTTAGCATAGGGTTTGGTACATGCAGTAGATGCTTATTAAGTGCTTTTTGGCATAGTAACCTGACTTCACTTAATATACTGAGGTATGTTCATTTGAAAACTAGAGAGTTGTAATTATTTCCACCCCTGTACTCACCCTCTAGGATCTCAAGATAATTTTAAGGTGATGGACTATTTCAGATATAAACTCACCTTCCACAATATGATCCCCTGGTCTGGCGAGTAGCTGGTTCTAACTCTCCCCTTCCCTTACTGTATCCCCTTCCCAGAAGTAGTAGGTCCCTTTCCCATGGGTAGCTTGAATCTAGTTACCCAAACCCAGGCATTCTAACTCCCAGGCTGTGCTGTTGGCTTAAGCTTCCTCACTCACAGGAGACTGAAAAGTCTGTTTAATCCATTGGGTCAGTCATCACCACCATCCTCATGAGTCACTCCCGGTGAATTTTCTCTTAGGTTGGTTCAGAACTTTATGCTGTACAAAGCAATTCACAGTTATCTCTTTTGATCATCATAACTGCCTTGTGAGGCAGGCCTGATGAGATTATTACCCTGTTCTCCAAAGAGGGAAGCTGAGTGTCAGACATGCCTTACCCCATCTGCCCAAGGTACCACCAGGGGCTGGCATGTTGGTATACTGTGATTGGGCTGGAAGGAGGGGAAGAAGTGGGAACAAGGGCTCCCACACCTGTGGTGCTCTATAACATAAAACACTGCCCTGCCCTCCTCCCAAACAGAATAAACTAAGACATGCATGAGTACACACAAGAACTCAGTGACATAATAAAAGTATAAGCATTTATATCACAGGGCTGAGAAGCTAACAAATCAGTCCTCCTGCCTCCGGCAGGATGACGTGTCTCCTCCCCCAGGACTAGGAGGAGCTTCCCACCCCCACCCCCTCTGATCTTCCCTGCAGGGTTCTAATCCACCTCCCCATCAGGGAAAGTGTTCTTCACGTTTCATCTCAGTTCTTCCTGCTGGTAAATTTATGCTTACCTCCTCCAGCTTGCTGGCTTCTAAGAGGATGGAATTCTCTCATTTCTACTGGGCTTTATGGATTGCAAAATGCTTTACACACAGGATCTCATTTGATTCTCCCAGCTAAGTAACAGGACTATTATCATTTCCATTTTAAAGATATGGAAACAGGCTCTGAGAGCCTGATTGACTGACACCAAGTCACAGAACAGGTAAGCAGCAGAGCTGTCTCTCAAACCCAGGACTCCAGGTCTGTTGCTCTTCCTATGAAATCATACAGCTCACTGAGCCATTGGGAGAGCAGGAAGCCCTGGGAGCGCCATGTTTCTCAGGGTCTTGGGATATAAGATAGTTAATTCAGTTGCTCTTGGCCACTGGACAGACTAGGGAAAGACAAAGCACTCAGGTTCAATTGAGAAGAGTTGCCCATCCCAGGCCAAGTATGGTACCCATCTAGAAGCGATTCTGGAAGTAGGCACAACTTCCTGGGGACCTCCTTGGATGGAGGTTGTTTGGTTGTTGTTGTTTGGTCCTTTCAGTCATATCCAACTCTTTGTGATGCCATTTGGGACTTTCTTGGCAAAGATACTGGGAGTGGTTTGCCATTTCCTTCTCCAGCTCATTTTACAGATGAGGAAACTCAGGCAAGCAGTGTTAAGTGACTTGCCCAGGGTCACACAGCTAGTACATGTCTGAGACCCTACTTGAACTCAAAGGATGAGCCTTTCTGATTCCAGGCCTGGCACTCTCTCCATTGTGCTACTCAGCTGCCCAAGGCCATCTTTAACAGGCACATAATAACTTAGAAAACCACATAATCACAGTATCTGTGTTATACTTGTATTTATTTTGTTAAACATTTCCCAATTGAATTTTAATTTGGCTCAAGCCTGACAGACTGTGACACCTCTGATCTGTACCAACACCTTTATTTTGTAAATGAAGAGACTGAAACCAAGAGAGACCAGGTAAGTGATGGTGTCAGGATTTGAACGCAGGTTCATCTAGTTTCAGACCAGGGCTATTTACACTATTACTACACTGTTGCCTCTTCTTTATCTTGCAAGCTCTCAGTGTGACAGGGGCTCTCAGGGGCAGTGGGGGGGGGAAAACTGCACTCATACACACACACACTTCAAGAACTAGTGATCTAAGTTAGTGACACAGAGTTAAGAAGTCATCAGAGTCAGTGCCACCCCCCCCCCCCCCAGAAGACTTCCTGGAACTAAGAGTAGAGGGGGAATTTTGAACAACCTTGAGAATGATTGGGAAGGTGGGCTGGAATGGGTAGTCAAACAGGCAGAAAGAAAAATCACTCTAGGAATCAGGGTTTAGGTCCCAACACTGTCACTTGCTTCCTCTCAATTGTGGGTGTGTGGGTGTGTGCTTGGAGATAATCGGGATTAAGTGACTCACTCAAGGTTGAATAAAAAGTGTCTGAGGCCAGATTCGAAGTCAGGTCCTCCTGACTCCAGGGTCATTGTGCTATCTATTGAGCCACCTAGTTACTCTTACTTTTGCTCCCTCTCTTACTTGGAACAAGTAACTTGATTTCTTGGGGGTGGGGATGGGGTGCCTCAGTCTTCTTATCTGTTTACTGAAAGAAGCAAACTAACTAGATGAACTTTACGGTCTCTTCCACTATCCAAAGGATAGGATGGAGCTATCGGCCTGGAATATACCTGGTCTACAAGATTCAGTATATGTGTGTATGTGTATATATATATATATATAGGTACTATATATATTATAGTATCTGCCACATGTATATGTATACATACATATACATATACGTGTATTTATTTAGTGGCAGCTACACAGTGAATGGAGTGCTAGACTTGGGAGTCAGGAAGACCCGAGTTCAAATCCTTCCTCTACATGGCCCTGAGCAAATCACTTACCTGTCTGCCTCAGTTTCCTTATCTGTAAAACGGGGATATTAATAGCCCCTATGTCCTAGGGCTGTGGTGGTAGTAGTGAAGAAGGCAGTAAGGCATCTGGCCAATTTCAGAGCACAGCACAAATGCTAGGTATTAAATAAAACCTCAGCGGCCATTCTTGTGCCTAACTGCCTGCCCACAAGGCAGGATCTTCCTCAGCTCCATCGAATGGCATTTATGGCTGCATAGCTCCTGGCAGGCTGCAGAGGGCTATAAGATGCCAGCGTGCCTCTAAGCCCAGTACCTCCAGCCGAAGTTCAGGACCATGGACTTTGGATCCTTCCTAAAACGCAGGCATTTAGAGACCTGGTTTGTGCTGGTGGTGAAAGGGGTGGGAGATAGAAAAGGGAGCTTTTCCTTTAGGAAAGACAACCAAGAAAAAGTGGAGGATTGTAAGAGTGGGCGGGTGGGGATTTCCATTTCCCCTGTGGGAGGACTGTTTGTTTTCTGACTGAGCCAATGGAAAAAGCCCGGAAATCCTCTGGCAAATACATAACAAAAAAAGCCCAAATCAAAACAAACACAAAAAATAAAACCCTAGGGTCTCACCACCTTACCTAGCTAGCAAAAACGGAGCCTGGCCTTTGTAACTAAAGCTTCCGGCTTCCTGACCACTGGAGTTCCAACCTTGATACTTTATTGCAATGGATAGAGCTCCTTCCTCTCCACCATGCCCATTGACTGGACTGGCTGATGGAGTTATTGTTTCCAGAACAATGGGTAATATGGGGTGAGTGGTGGAGCAGGGAGAGGTAGAAGGGACTGTCCCAAAGAAGCCCAGTGCAGGTGCTGACCAGAGGAAGGGAAGAGGGAGTCCGGAGGTGGGTGACAAAGGTGGAGAAGAGGAAGAGGAAAAAGCCAGCCCCAGAGATGATTGGAGATGGGAGGGGATAGCCCTGAGATGGCTAGTTGCCCTTGCCCAGCTGGATAGGCTTCTGGGGTGGGCGTGATGTCTGTGGCTCAACTTTCTAGAAGGGAACTAGCAACTCAGTCTACAGCTGGTGGGGGCATAGCAAGAGAGGGCAAGGGTAACACTGGTAACACTGACCCACAGACTCTCATTCAAAGGACTCCTTGGTCCTGAAGGTGTCATTCTGTTGAGGTTTAGGGATGTTGGGACCCCAAAATTCAAGGGCAAGTTATGTGCGGGTCCTTGCTCAAATGAATTTGACTTGAGCCTTCTTTCAGCCAAAGACAAGGTTTATTAGAACACCTGAATGGGTGGGAGAAATTTTAAAAATCCACAGTATTGTGACACTTATTGTATTGGCAAGTGGACAAGACTCTTAAGGAATCTAAGCATTTTGCATTGCTGATGCAAGTGGGCCAGATCCTTAAGGAATCTGAGAAATTTAATTGGGGGGGGCACGCAAGATGAACCTTATATACAGAAGGACCGTGGGAAGGATCTAGGAGTGGTCAAGTAGTCTGGGGTGACTGGGAGGTAACAAAGGATCCCAAAGGGCCTGGTGGCTCAGGCAAATACCAGGGACCTGGACCATAAGGAAAGGGTCTAGATGGAATCAAGGAGTGGTGGCCCAGGGTGGGGGCCAGGTGCAGATACAGTGAAAGGACTATTAACTGGGAAGGGTCTGGTGCCCCAGGTGAACGCTGGGACCTGGCTCAAGTGGGAAAGTCCGAAAGTCCAGCGGCTTTTCCTTTTAGGGGTTCAGATCCCATCCCCATCAATTCTGTCCATCATTCTGACAGCAAGGCTCAAATTCTAACTCAATATCTGTGTTTATTTTGGGTAAATCACTAGATCTCATCTGTAAGATGAAGTGGTCAGGCTAGATGATCCCTAAGCATACTTAAACCCCATAACCAAGGGGATAACGTAGATGATGAGAGCACACATTTATATAGCACTTGTGGAGGTACTTTCTCCTCCACCACCCATTTGACCTTTTTAATGGAGGTAGGTGCCATTATTATCCCCATTTTATAGATGAGGAAACCAATTCTCAAAAAGATGACCTGTCCAGAATTATACTGATAGGAAATAAATAAACAGGACTCAAGCCAAACTCTTCCTGTTGTCCAGCACTAAGCCTGAATGCCTTCCTGATTTAACTAGGTAGCCCCAAGATCCCAGCATCCTATCCCATCTACTAGCTTCCCACTTTGTGCTGAGAGAGCACACCAAGAAATAAGACCTGTCCCCAGGGTCCTCCTATGTCATCTGGCATCTTTCTTCCCCACCTAGGCTGAAACCCAGAGAGGAATGTTTGTAGAATGTCAGCAGCGGTGAGGCCAAGGGCAGAGCCAACACTCTGCCCCACAAATAATGCAGTAGGTCAGCCGTGAACCTGCCTCTCCTTTGGCATCATGGTTCAAAGGAGAGGGTGGAGAGGGCAGAAGTATTGAGGTCCTATATTGTAATCTCCATTCCAGTCTGCACAGTCCCCCTTTTCCAGCTCCCCATCATTGCAAGCCTTCCCAGAAAGAATTTCTTTTGCCCCTGTCCTGTACATATATATATATATAAACATCCTGGTCAGAGGATCCTGGAATCATCGATTTGGAACTGGAGGAGACGTTGGAGGTCATTTAGTTCAATCCCTTCCTTTTACAGAGGGAGGAACTGTGGTCTAGAGACATCAAGTGACTTACCCAGAGTCTCATGGTAGTTCAGTAGCAGAGATAGAATTCAAACCCAGTGTCACATACATTTCTTTTGTACTTAATAGGGTCTCACCCTTGCCCAGAAGATTGTTTTTTCCCTCTGTGCCCTGTTTCCCATCTACCCTAAATCCCTTTAGCTGTCCCTCCTTTTCCTAGCCATGGCAGAAGAAAACCGTAGGTCTCTGTCTTCTGCAAAACAATCTTCCAGAGCTCTGAGAAGAGTTTTGAAGTGATTATTTTCCCCCCAGGTGCAACCACCTTCCCAGCCTCCTTTCATATTTTTTCTCCTCTATGATTTAATCACATCACTGCCAGCTATTTCCTTATCTCCATTCCCCATGAATTTATTGAGACCATCCTCCACACCTGGACTGCACTCACTCTTCACTTTCATTGGAATCATCTCCTCCCCTTCCTCCTCCTCCTCCCCTCCTCCTCCTCTTTGCCTGTCCATGAAACCTCCTCAGCTTCCCCTTCCCCCTCTTTTTTCTTCCCTGCCCATGTCTCAGCCATGAATGATATTTTTCCTCTTTGAATTTTCCTAAAGACATTGTCTCCTTTGCCCTTATCACCTTGTGTCTTGTAGCATGTTTATTAATGGACTTGTTTTATCCCCCATCCTAGAGGCTCCTCAAGGACAGAGACCTTATGGTTTTCACCTTAGCACTTCCATGATGCTTGGCACAATTTTATTTTATTTTGTTCTAAGTCCTGTGAATTAATCAGCATAGAGAACTTCCAGTGAAAAACTCCCTCTAACAATTCTTTTCAGCAACTATTCTGCACCTCATAATCTTAGAGAGTTGTCCAGACCACAGTGAAGTTAAATAACTTGGCCAGGCTCACACAGCCAGTATATGTCAGAAGCCACATAGGCAAGACCTGGACCCAGATCTTCCTGAGACCTCCATCAGCTGTGTCCTGTATCTGTTCTCTATGTAACCAATAACGTTGAATTTTATCGTATTGCACTGCGGTGAATTGGGTTAAATCCTTCCTGATCATATGTTCTCATTTTCTAAGCCTTTCTTCATTTGGGTTGAGAAAATTGCAGGAACTGAGGGGATTGGCACAGCAAATAGTAGTGGGAATTGGGTAAACCACACTGCCTCCATCTTGTGACTCAATTCTGGAGCTGACTTAGTTCCCTTTCTATTCGATTTTAGGTCTAGTCCAATTTCTGTCTTGTGAGAAAATTTCATTCAATTGTGGGAATTGGGAGAATTGTTTGAACACAGCCCTGCATGGCTGGAAAGCTGGACTACCCTTAGCTGCTGTTTAGGGACCCTTAACCAAGGACCCAAGTTATATTGACCAGAAACCTAGTCGGATCCAAAGACTGATGCAAGGAGTTTTTTTTTTTACAATTGTACATCTCAAGAAGCCCATGTATTTTATCTGAAAAATGGCCCTGTACTGATCAATTAGTTATTGTTTTTCATGTTTCTTTGATTGTTCACAGACACTTGGGAAGGAATGGGACTCTTCCTTTTCTGATTTCAGGGAATTGTACCTGTTCACTCTCTCCCTCCCAACTTAGAAAATCCTTTCCTCCAACTAGAAATCAGATTGCCTAATGTTGTATCCTATTTGTTTCCTTTTAATTAATTGGCCTTATCTGATGAATTATTTTTAGTACATAAAAGTCTGTCTCCCCCTGTATTCAGGGTCCAGGTCTAAGCTGAGGAGGTCTGGTCTCGGATTATTGGGCAATTGCCACGATTAATAAATTGATATGCTTAGAAGATCAAACCTTTGCTTCTTTAGTTATTTCATCTTTCCCCCATCACAGAGTGCTACCCTCCTAAAAGCACCTTCTACATAAATCACAGAAACACAGGCTGTTAGAGCTGCCCCCATCTCCAGGGTGGTACTCACATTTATCAAGGCCATGATCCAGAAGGCATAAGACATCTGACTCCCTACCCAGGCATGGGCAGGCAGCTCATGGTGGGTCAGGTTGGACAGAGGATGGTGGGGTGTCAAGATATTTTGGAAATGGGGGTTGCCGACTCTTTCATGGTTCGTGGCATTGGTTGGTACACAATCAGCCTCAGAAAGGAAGGGGTCAGCGATGAGGGGGCTCAAAAGGGCACCAAAGCCCACGAAAAAATGGAGAACCTGGTAGGAAACAGTGGTGAGACAACCAATGTACAAGGGAACTTAGTCATCATCTTTGCCAAGCTTCACTAAGCTCTGGGCATCTCACCCTCTCCCAACCCCTACAGGTTCATAGGATTTACAGGCAGAAGGAAGCTTGAAGTATGTCTGCCTTAGCCCACAGAGGGAATGTGACTTGCTCAATGGCCACCCAGTTAATAAGCAGCAAAGGTGGGATTTGAATGCAGGCCCTCTGACTCTGGATCTAGCGCTCTTTTTGCTGTATTGTGTTGCAGAATGGGGATTCCTGAAGGCACTAGAGGTTTGGAATACGTGACCTCTCAGACTCCTTCCAGTTCTGATATCCCTTTAGGGAGACTGTCCCCTGGTGCAAAAAGAAATAAAAATTCAGAATCAGGAGTGGGTGGAATGGGGCTGTCTGCCTAAGTGATGGAAATCCCTTTCTTAGTATGCCCCTGAAAAACTACCTTATGTGTGAACCAGGAGCTCAGAATGTTGGCCCTGAAAAGCATCTCAGAGGCCTGGTAGTTTAGTTACCACCTTGTACAGAGGGCTCAGATGGGAAATGACTTGCCCAAGGTCTCATATTGAGAAAGTGGCAAACCTGGGATTCCTTGTCTCCAAGTGTTCTTTCCATGACACCAAGCTGTGGCACCCACCCACATTTGGCTAAAATTTGCCTTTTAAAATAGAATCTTTTGGCTTTTGTCTCCTTAGTCTGAAATTGGGGGAGGAGAGTCATAGCCAAGCTTAGTAACTGGTTAGCTTCCCTAGAAGAAAAGACCAATGCAGGGGAGGGAAAATAAAGGCTACTTTGATTTGGAACACCTGAGTATTTGGGAGGAGGATGGACAAGGTGGGTGATGCAGGAGGGGGATGAATGAAGATAAAAGCTGGTTAGGGGAGAAGTGATAAAGAGCACTGACTTTGGAGTAAGAAGGACTACAACCAAATCCCATCTCTGCCTCTTACTGCCTGTATGACATTGGCCAAGTTGTCTCACTTCCTCGGAAATCACTTTCTTTATTGATAAACTGAGTTGGGTTTGTTGATTTCTAGGATTTCTTCCAGCCCTTAATTTTTATGAGTGTGAGATAGATGGGGACTGGAGAGTTGGGTGGGGAGGAGAGATGGGTTGGGTTGGATGGAAACGGATTGTGTAAGGGCCCTGTTCCTCATCTGTCACCAGGCTCACCTGGAGGAAGACGGCAGAATCCTTTTGGTAGATCTTCACCAACTGCATGTTGGCCACTGTGTCTATGAATCCCATGGCCAGACCAGCTATAGCTATGACTGTAGCCAACACCTTCACATCTTGGCAGAAGGGAATGACAGCAAACACTAGTGAGATGGTCAGAGATGAGGTGAAGAGGACCCACAGTGACTTGGCCAGCCTGGGTAGGGAAGTATGTGGGGAGTCAGTGAGGTAGAGAAAGTCCTTCTCTGGGCATTCCCCATGAGGACCATTGTCCTTGATGAGAACCAATGCCCAGAGGGACCCATGAGCTGGTGTTCCACCCCCCACTTGCAATCTTGGACAGATCATCTGACCTGGGCCCCATCTGTATGAGAGGGGAGAAATAGATCCTACATCTCCCATAGAGAGGGTGGGGAGGGAAGGTGATCTGAACTCCTGGATGGACGGTGCCAAAGGCAGAAATTAGAAGGGGAGGTCTGGGTGGGAGCAAGAACCAAGCTGTCCTTGAAACTCATTCTTCCTCTCTGGATGGTCACCTTCACATTTCCCCAACCCCCATATATCAAATGCAGGTGGGTGCCAGGGAAAAAATAAATGTAGTACTCTGGGTGGGAATAGAAGGCATAATGGTGGGCATGAAAAACTCCCTGTTCTTATCCAAGGGTCCATCCAGCTGCTCACATACAGGTCTGGTTCTCAGATAAGATCAGAATAATGGATCACAATTACAAAGCATTTTAAGATTCACATAGGCTTTCCCTCACAACTCTGTGGGTTAGGTAGTGAAAGCATTGAATATTCCCATTTTATAGAAAAGTAAAACTTGGAGGTTAAGTGACTTGCCTAGAATTACCCAACCAGCAAGAAGTACTAATAAGATTTAAATCCAGCACTTCTGATTCTAGGGCCAGTGCACTTTCTATTATGTTTCTGCGTGCCACAGTCTATAATAATAAAGATAATAGTAACAACAATGCTAACAATAACGATAACAGCATTTATTTAGGATTTTCAGGTTTGCAAAGCACTTTTCAGAGTATTTTACCCTCACAACAATCCTGGGAGGTAAGGACTGTTAGTATCCTCATAGAGACAGAGATGAAGTGACTTTACACAGTTATATGGCTTTTACTCCACTATCTTAGCTCTGAGCCCCCACCCCTCACCTTACATAGCTAATAAGTGCCTGAGGTCGATTTGAACTCAGCTGTACCACCTACCTTTCTCTCTACAACAAGATGCATGCTTTACAGCATCATAGACTTAGAGCTAGAAAGGACCTTTAGAGGCCATCAAATCTGACCTCCTCATTAGACAGATGAGGAGACTGATCTAGAGGGAGGTTACATGACTTGCCACCCAGGGAGTCAGTGTCTGATGTGGGATTTGAACTTCCTTACTACAAGTCCAGTGTACTCTCCATCAGGGTCTGTATCTGGAAAGCTTCCTTTCCTGTTCTTCCCTTCTCCTTTGGCACACACTGAGTGCCAAAGACGCCCCTTGAGATGGATAAAAGTCTTCACTACCAATGTGAGGAAGCCTAAAATGAGCTGAGATAACAGCAGTAGAGAATGGAGCAAGACCAGGAAAGGTGGCCAGGGCTGGAGGCTGGGGAATGGGGACCTCTGAAGGGCACCCAGTGGAAGAGGGATGAACCAGCTAATCTCTGAAGGCTTTGGAATTCCCATTCCCTGAGGAGAAAGTGGGACCACGATTCTTTCCAAAGCTGCAGACTGCCTGTGTCCCCCTGCCTTTATCTGACAGTTTTCTACAGTTCCCTAATCTCTTCCTTCTTCTATTAAACTCCTTTATCTCAACTGCCCCACAAACTGGTCTGCTTTCCTCTGCTGATAGCTGCCATTTATTATTTTCTTGGGTTTGTTTCCAAGCTGGTCTGATGGAGGAGATTACTTATCATGTGCCCTCCCCGCCAATTGGTGTGCTGAGTGGGAGTGGAGATACCTTCTTACCAATCCAAGGCTTTAAAGGAAAGCGAGGGTCTGTACTCTTGTGAGGCCACCTGGGAACCAAGCCTCTTAGATTGTCACAGGCTGAGCTGGCCTTAGGAAACATGTTTAATGTGCATGTGCCCTTTCTCTTTGGGGAGAGATAAGAGCCTGGACTATCTAACCAGTGCCCAGGCTGACATTCAGCATGGCTGTAATGCAGAAATTAATCTCCAGTGTCTAGGTAGTATTTTAGAGTTGGCAGGGACCTGAGAGATCATATCTAGTCCAGAGGCTCAACATGGGGTCCATGGATAGATTTCAGGGGATCCATGAAGTTGGATGGGGGAAAATTACATCCTAATTTCTATTAACTTTTAACTGCAAGTTATCATTTTTCTCAATTATTAAATTTTTAAAAATTCCAAGAAGGGTTCTATAGGTGCTACCAGGTTGCCAAAAGGGTCTGTGATGCAAAAAAAGGTTAAGGACCGCTGATCTAGTACAACCTTCCCATTTTATAAAGGAGGCCCAGGGAGGGGAAATGACTTATCCAAGGTCACACAGCCATTTCCTTGTCATTGCTTTCATCCCTATCTGCCCCAGATGTGTGTCTTAGCATTTAGCCCTATGTCCTGCATATAATAGGTGCTTAATAAATGCTTACAGAGGGGCGGCTAGGTGGCGCAGTGAGTAGAGTGTCAGCCCTGGAGTCAGAAGGACCTGAGTTCGGGTTTGACCTCAGACACTTAACGCACACACAAATAAAAACCTAGCTGTGTGGCCTTGGGCAAGTTACTTAACCCCAATTGCCTTCCAAAAACCAAAAAAAAAATGCTTACAGAATGAATAAACAACTGTAGCTACTTGCTGCTAACCAGAGTCTCTATGGTGATCTCAGTATAGGGACAAAGCATTTGTGTACAACTGCAAGTTCTGAAAATTGGACCCCTCCTGTCCATTGGGAGACTGAGCCTTCCTGGTGAAACAAGCCATGATTTTTTACAAAATTAATGTTGGCACTGAAAAATCTACACATTCATTTGTTGCCCCCTCCCAACTGGGCTTCTTGGAGGCTATATCTATGTTACCTACCCTTGGTTCTAGTCTTTGGCAATGACAATCCAGGACTATCCCTGGAAGTCCTCAACCGTGAACTTTCCCTTCTCCTTATCTCTACCTGTGGCATTTCCCAAAACCTTTCCTTCATGGTGACATAAATTAATTTGATAAGTTGCTTAAAGCTAAAGTGTTAACAAGTGTTTACTCATCTTCTAATAGAGTTATTACTAAAGGAAAAAATATGAATAAGATGACCCTTGCCCTTTGACTCAAATCCCTGCTTTGCTACTTCCTCTAAAAGAGGGGTTAGATGATCACTAATGTCCCTTAAGATTTCTAATCTAGATGGAGGAAAAAGTTATTTCCATTCCGTTCAACTCAGCAAACACTTACCAAGTATGTCCTAAGTTCAAAGTACTGTACTAGGGGTGGGGGAGGGAAGGAGGAAAGAAACGATCGATCAGATATGGCTTCTTGCCCTCAAGTCACTGGCGTTCCATTAGAAGCTTTAGTGGCTTTGCATCCTGTCCAGAGTACACCTTAATGCCCAACCAGATCTTCTCATCTCACGTGGCTCTTGTCCATGGAGTTGGTATCAGAGGACTTATGTTCAGTTCTGCCTCTAATGCTTCCTACTTTTATCACCATGGACAAGTCACTTCACTGACCTAGAGCTCAGTTTCCTTCTCCTTAAAGTGAAAGGACTGGATGGATTGCACTCTGAGGTTCCTTTCTGCTCTCAATCTTATGACTGTATCTTCCAAGAGATGGGAAGGTTCTACTTCCTCCAGTCCTCTCCACATTCTCTGGGTGCAGCAACAAGGCTGCCTGTCCATTAGCCTTTTTTCTTACTACATGACAAGGCTACCTCCTTTGGAACATACCATTCCTGAAGGACACTTTTTTTTCTTAAAAGGTAGTTATTGATGATATCACATTCATAGAGACTTTTCCCCCCCACTTCGTAATCAAGTATTAGAAAATTGAATAGAGCACTGGCTCTGGAGTCAGGAAGACCTGAATTCAAATCTGGCCTCAGACACTTAACACAAAACTAGCTGTGTGACCTTGGGCAACTCACTTAACCCCAATTACCCTACTTTCCCCCCTCCAAAAAGCAAAAAAAAAAGTGAGGCTCATCTAATAGGATAGGTAAGACAGATATAAATTGATAGATTTAATAGGGAAGAAAAGAAATAAGAAGAAAGAAAATAGAAAGGAAATAAGCATTTATTAAGTGCCTCCTATGTACTACATACTGTGCTAGGAGATTTCAAATATTATTTCATGTGATCCTCACAACAGCCCTGGGAAGTAGATGCTATTATGAACACAGTTTCACTGTGGAGGAAACCTAGGTAGACAGAGATGAAATGATTTGCTCAGGGTCACTAATAAGTATTTGAGGCTGGATTTGAACTCAGATTTTCTGCCTTTAGTCCCAATGCCCTACCCACCATACCATCTAGTTAATGTCCAGCCAAGGAAATCAGAGAAAGACTCATTGGAGAGGTAGTATATGATTTAGAACTTAAAGAAAATATAGGATTTCACCAGGTGGAGATGGGCTGGGTGGGGTATGCTTAAGGATGAAATTCTAGACCTCTGGAACAATGTGGGCAAAAGTAAGAAGGAGGAGAGTGTGGGATGTACTTGGGGAATGACAAGTTGTACAGTTTGGCTTAAAGATTTATAAAGGGGAATGAAGTAGAAAAGGAAAGGTCAGTCGGAGTCAGATTGTGTAGGGCTTGAATCCCTGACTCAAAGCTTGGTAGTTACTGAACAAACAACAGGGAGCCCCTGAAGGTTTTTGAGTAGTAGAGTAACCTCATCAGATCTGTGCAATGCAGTGATTTCCTAGACAAGGCTGCAGAGAGCAGCTTAGAGATGGAAAAGTTAATGCTGAGATCAGCCAGGAGGTCTTTCAGTTGGCTGGGTGGGAGGCAATCAGGTTCTGAACCATACTGCTGCCAATGGGAAGGGAAGAGAAGCAGCAGATGTGAGGGTGATGATAGACAAATACTCAAAAAGTTAACTGACAAGTGATTGAAATGACAGTGTGAGATAGCAAGGAGAGGTCACAAGGCTGCACATGATCAAGGGCCCATTGGGAGACTGTGTGTGGTACATATACATATGCACACACATATGCATATACCATCAGTTTAGGGAAAGAAGAGATTGCAATGGGCTGGGGTTGTCAGAGGATAGGCAGAAAGCAGGAGATTGTTGGGAGGGCTTTTTAGGAAGCAGAACCCACCAATTACCTCCAAAAAAAGGAAAACTCCCCAGAAGTGTCATAGTCAAAATCTAGAAATCCAGGTCAAAGAAAACATTGAAAGCAGCCTAGAGAGTTCAAGTACTAAGGAATCATAGTATCACACGAGATTTAGTAGCTATCACTTTAAAGGATCAGAGAACATGGAATGTGATATTCAAAAAGGCAAAAAATACAGACTTGCAATCAAGAATGACTCACTCAGCAAAACTGAGGAAAATCTTAGGAGGAAAATATGGATCTTTAATTAAATAGAGAACTTCTAAGCATTCTTGATATAAGGGCTGAGTAGAAGCTCTGAAATACAAATTCAAGAATCAAAAGAAAAACAAAGGGGCTGCTAGGTGGCGCAGTGAGTAGAGCGTCGGCCCTGGAGTCAGAAGGACCTGAGTTCAGTTTCAGCCTCAGACACAATGCACACACAAACAAAAACCTAGCCATGTGACCTTGGGCAAGTTACTTAACCCCAATTGCCCTCCAAAAAGCAAAAAAAACAAACCCAAAAAGGTTAATACAAGGGTATAATTGGAAGGGGCTTTCTAAGGATAAAATGTTTACAATCTAATGGTGAAGGGGAATATATGATATGTGTCCCTTCAGAACCCTAATGTCATTAGGGATCATAAAGAGAGTCAAATAAGACAGAGGACCTGAGAATGGTTTTCTTATGTTTTGAATATCTTTTTTAAAAAGTTAAAAGAAGGGAAAAAAAGCTACACTAGAGAAGAAAAGGAGAGGAAAGGTGAAGAAACATATTTTCTCATATAATCAGGATGTAGAAGTAGAAGTCTGTACAAATGAGGAAAGGGTGAGGGGGAGTGAGCATCCCTTGAACCTCACTTTCATCTGACCTAGTTATAGAAGGATAGAACACACACACACACACACACACACACACACACACACACACACACACACACAGAATTTGGTGTGAAATGTATTCAACCCAGCACGGAAACAGGAGTTGACAAGAAAAGGGGAAAGGGAGGAATAAAAGAGGGAAGGTAGATTCAGAGAAGGATTATTCACAAATCAAACAAATTCTAAGCTTGGAGGTGGGATAATGAAGAAGGGTTTAAAAGGAAAGAAAGGGTGAAAACCCATGATAAAGACTATGTGGGGAACAAAGAGAGGAAAAAGCATAAGAAAAGAGGATGGAGGAAAATATTAGTAATAAAACTCATAGCTAACATTTATAGAGTGCTTACTATGTGCCAAGCACTGTGCTAAGTACTTTAAAAATATTATCTCATTTGATCTTCACAACAACCCCGGGAGGCAGGTGACATTATTATATGTACTTAATGATCATACTGTGAATGCGAATGGGATAAACTCACCAGAAAAACAGAAGACAGCAGAATGTATTAGAGAACAGGATCTAACGATATGTTGCTTACAAGAAATATACTTAAAACATAAAGATCCACGCAGAGTTAAAATAAGGGACTGGAACAAAATCTGTTATGCCTTGACTGAATTAAAAAAAAAAAGTAGAGATGGCAACCATGATATTAGACAACAGCAAAAATAGGCTTATTTAAAAGCAATAAATAAGGAAACTACATTTTACTTAAAAGTATCATAGACAATGAGTTAATGTTAATATTTAACATGCATGAATCAAATGAGATAGCATCTAAATACTTAAAGGAAATGCTAAATAAATTGTACCCATAAACAAAAATAAAACAATAGTAATGGAGGACCTCTATGTACTTCTTTCAGAGCTACATAAATCTAACCAAAAGCTAAACAAGAAAGAAAAGAAGAACCTGAACAGAATTTTAGAAAAGTTAGATATAGGGGAGGCTATGTGGCATAGTGAGTAGAGCATCGGCCCTGAAGTCAGGAGGACCTGAGTTCAAATCCAGCCTCAGAGACTTAACACTTACTAGCTGTGTGACCTTGGGCAAGTCTTTTAACCCCAACTGCCCTCCAAAAAAGCAAAAAAAAGTTAGACATACTAGAACTCTGGAGATATTGAATGGAAATAGAAAGGAGTATATATATTTATATTTCACAACTGTGAAAGGCATTTTTACAAAAATTGGACATATATTAGGACATAGAAACTTCACAAATTAATACAGCAAAGTAGTAATGTTAAATACATCCTTACAGACCAAAAATGCAATAAAAGTTATATTTAATAAAGTTTCACTTAAGAAAGGATGAAAAATTGAAGAGTAAATGATCATCTTAAAGAATTTGGTAAGTAAGGAATGTTATAGTCAAATTCTAGAGTTCCCAGGTCAAGAATATTGTAAGCAGCCAGAAAGAAACAATTCAAGTATAGTGGAACCACACTCAGAATAATACAAGATTTAGCAGCTTCTACATTAAAGGATCAAAGGGCTTGGAATATGATATTTTGGAGGGCAAGGAAATTAGGATTACAACCAAGAATCACCTACCTAGCAAAACTGAGTATAATCCTTCAGGGGGAAAAATAGACATTCAATAAGATAGGGAATTTTCAATCATTCTTTTTGAAAATACCAGAGTATTAGGATAGTTAGAAGGGTATATATAGACAGAGGGCACAGGTGTGAGTTAAATATGAAGGGATAGTTAAAAAAATAAAACTAAGGGTTGAGGAGGAATGAACTGGAAGAAAGAGAATGGGAGAAGTAAAATGGTATAAACTTTCTCACAAGAAAGTCAAGAAAAAGCTTTTACAATGGAGGGAAAGAGGGGGAAAGTGAGGGGGAGTGAGTGAACTCTACTGTCATCAGAATTGGCTCAAAGAGGGAATAACATATACATGCAATTCGATATAGAAATCTATCTTACCCTATAGGAAAGTAGAAGGGAAAGGGGTTTGACAGAAGGGAGGACAGACTGGTGAAGGGGGTAGTCAGAAGCAAAATGATTTTGAAAAGGGAGAAAGGTGAAAGGAGAGAGAGAATAGAATAAATGGGATGGGGGGAATAGGATGGAAGGAAATACAGTTCATGTGGTTTTCCCCTTTTGTTCTGATTCTTCTTTCACAACATGATTAATGTGGAAATATGGCTAATAGAATTGTATATGTATAGCCTACATCAGATTGCATGCCCTCTTGGAGAGGAGAGGAGGGAGGGAGGAGAAACAATGTAGACAAATGTAAACAAAATTTTGTAAGAGTGAATATTGAAAATTGTCTTTACATGCAATTGGAAAAAAATACTATTAAGTTGAAGGACAGGGAGAATTTAGTGAGTAAAAAAACCCCATAGAAATGATAGATAATTTCATTGAAGATAATGACAACAGTGAAACAAAATACCAAAATTTGTAAGATGCAGCCAAGCAGTCCTTAGGAAAAAATTTGTATTTCTAAATACTTTTATCAACAAAAGACAGAAAAAAGCAGAAATATGAACTAGGTATTCAATAAAAAAAAAAAAACCTAGAAAGTCAACAAATGAAAAAAATTCAATTAAATAGAAATCTTGAGATTCAAAGAGGAGATTAACAAAATAAAGAGCAAAAGTTCCCATGAATTAGTAAATAAAACTAAGAACTTTTTTTGGGTGGGGGGCCAGGAGAATAGATAGGCTATTAACTAATTTGATAATTTTTATTAAAAAATAAAGAATAAAGGCAAATTACCATTATAAAAATGAAAAAAGGAGAATTCACAACAAATTAATAAGAAATAAAAGATATTGGAAACTATGACTAACTTTATGCCAATAAAACCAACCACTTAAATGAAGTAGATAAATATTTACAAACCATAAAATATGCAGATCAACAGCACAAGAAATAGGGAATTTTAAATCCAATCTCAGGAAAAGAAATTGAACAAGCCATAAATGTGTCCCTAAAGTGTGTGTGTGTGGGGGGGAACAAACCTGGGACAAGATGAACTTAAAAAAGAATCATCCATCAAATATTCAAAAATAATTAATTCCAATATTACACAAATTGTTCTCATTTTTAAAATAGAAAAAGAGGGGATCCTTCCATATTCCTTCTCTGCTACAAATGTGATCTGATATCTAAACCACAAAGAGTTAAAAAATAGGGAAAGAAAACTATGGCTCAATATCCCTAATGACTGATACAAAATTTTAAAACAAAATATTAGCAAAGAGGATACAGCAATGTATCATGAAGATCATATACTATAACCCAGTTGGAGTTATGCCAGAAACTAAGGGTTGGTTCAGAATCAGGAAAAAATATAAACATAATTGACAGGGGTAATAACAAGAACAACAAAAATAACATCATGTCAATTGATGCAGGAAAAGTTTTATAGGAGATACAATACCCATTTCTCTTAAAAAACACGCAAAACATAGGATCAAATGGTTCTGTTCTTAATGAAGTAAATTATATATATTTGAAACCAAGAGCTAGCATTTTATATAATGGAGATAAACTAGAGTCCTCTCTCTTTTTTTTCAAAAATTAAATTACTTATTTTTAGTTTTCAACAATCACTTCTCCCCTTCCTTCCCCCGTCCTTCCCCAAGATGGTTTGCAATCTGAATCTGATATGGGCTCTACACATATATTTCTGTTAAATACATTTCCACATTAGTTATGTGGCATAGAAGAATTATAACAAAAGGGAAAAAAGAATGAGAAAGAAAAAAACCAAACCAAAACAAAAAAGAAAATAGTCTGCTTCACTCTGCATTCCTACTCCATAGTTCTTTCTTTGGATGAGGCTGGCATTTCCATCATGTGTCCTTTGGAATTGTGTTAGGTCCTTCCATTGCTGAGAAGGGCTAAGTCTATCAAAATCAGTCCTTGTACACTGTGGCTGTTACTGTATACAGTGCTCTCCTGGTTCTGCCCCTCTCACTCAGCATCAGTTCATATAAATCTTTCCAGGTTTCTCTGGTCTGCTTGTTCATCATTTATATAGTATACAATAGTATTCCATTACATTCATATGCCACAACTTGTTTAGCCATTCCTCAATTGATGGGCATCCCCTCAATTTCTAGTTCTTGGCCACCACAAAAAAAGAGTTGCTATAAAGTCCTCTTCAGTAAGATCAGGAATAAAGTAAGGATGTCCATTGTCACAACTACTATCTGATATAGTGCTAGAAATGCTATTTGTAGGATGACTAGGAAAATAAGTCGAGGGAATAAACATAGACAAAGAATTATAGACCAAAAATAGAATGATTTCTCTTTGCATATATGACAAGTGTACTTAGAAAACCCTATAAAATCAACTAAAATTAATTGAAACAATAATTTCAGCAGTTTCAAAACATAAAATAAATCCATAAATCACCAGCATTTCTGTGTCTTACTACAAAAACTAGTAGGATAAGATAGAAAGAAAAATACCATCTCCTGCAGAATGTATAAAATACTTGGGAGTCTACCTACCAAGGTATACACAAGACCTACGAATTAAACTACAAAATATTATTTACAGAAATAAAGAAAAATTGAAGAGATATTAATTGTTCATGTAAGGCTAAAACAATAAAATAAAAATGACAATACTACCTAAATTAAAGAAAGAAGGAAGGAAGCATTTGTTAAGTACCCTACTATGTAACAGTCCCAGGGCTAAACACTTTACAAACATTATCAGATTCGATCCTTCCACCTCTCCAACACCTACCCTGGGAGGTATAATAAGTGATAAATATTCTCATTTTGTAGTTGAGGAATCTGAAGCAAACAGAGTTAAAGTGATGTTCCCAGGGTCACAGAGGTAGTAAATGTCTGAAGCTAGATTTAAACTCAGGTCTTTCTGACTCCAGAACTCTAGCAACTGTGTTCCCCTTATTACTTATTCATAGAACTAGAGAAAAATAGTAAAATTCATCTGGAAGAACAAAAGGTCAAGATTAGCAAGGGAAATAATGAAAAAAAAGTGGGAAGGAAGGGGGCCCAATAGTACCAGATCTCAAATTACATTACAAAGTAGTAATCATTAAAATGATTTGGTGTGGGTTAAAAAAATAGAGGTTGATCAGTGGAACAGATTAGTTATACAACATACTGAAGCAGACAAACATAATAATCTAGACGACAACTAGGAGTTTTATTTTTACAAAAACTGCTGGAAAAATTGGACAGAAGTCTGATAGAAATTAGGTTTAGGCTAAAATGACACATAATATACCAAGATAAACTCCAAATGACCTAGATAGTAAAAGTCACATCATAAAAACATTGCAGGAACAGGAAAATTACCTTTCAAATCTATGGATAAGGAATGAGTTCATAACCAAATAAGCATCACAGAAGATAAAATGGACAATTTTGATTACATAAAATTAAAATGGTTTTGTACAAACAAATCCAATGCAACTAAAATTAGAGATTATCTCAAAAACAATCTTTTCAGTAAGTTTCTCTGATAAAGATTTCTTTTCCAAGCTACGTAAGAAAGTGGTTCAAATTTATAAGCAAATGAACTATGTCCCAATTGATAAATGGTCAGAGGACATAAATGGACAGTTCTCAAAGGAAGAAATATAGCCATATGAAGAAATGTTCCACATATCTTCTAATTTTCTATCTAATAATAAAAAATGCAGATTAAAGCAACTAGGAGGTTCTACCTCAGACTCATGAAATTGGCAAAGTTGACACAAAAAGAAAATTATAAATATTGGATAGGCTGCAGGAAAATAGACACTGATGCATTGTTGGTGGAGCTGTGAATTGGCTCAGTCATTCTGGAAAACAATGGGAAACTATGCCCACAAAGTTATTAAACTATACATACCTTTTGACTCAGAGATCTCACTACTAGGCCTATATACCAAAGAGATCAAAGAAAGAAAAACATTGTAGACATATAATAATTATTAGGGCAGCCCTTTTTGTAGTGGTAAAGAACTGGAAATTAAGGAACTTTCCATCAACTGGGGAATGGATGAACACATTTCCATTAATATCCTTCATATGAATGTCATCAAATACTACCGTGCTGTAAGAAATTATGAAAGAGATAGTTTCAGAGAACTTTAGGAAGCCATGTATGAACTGATGCAGAGTCAAGTGAGCAGAGGCAGGAATGTAATTTATACAATTACAACAATATTGTAAAAATGAAAAATGTTGTAAGACTTAAGAACTCTGATCAATAGAATGATCAAATGTGTTCAAAAAGGACCAGTGACAATGATGGACTAAATTGAAGACAGAGAAATGATGGACTAAATATGAAAAATGTGACACATATTTTTGGACATAACCAAAATGGGAATTTGTTTTGTTTGACTATACCTATTTTGTTACAAGAACTTTGTTTTGTCTTTGTTTCTTGTTTTCTGAACTTGGATAAAAGATCTCTTTATGGGGCAGCTAGGTGGTGCAGTGAATAGAGCACTGGCCCTGGAATCAGGAGGACCTGAGTTCAAATCCAACCTCAGACACTTAACACTTACTAGCCATGTGACCTTGGGCAAGTCACTTAACCCCAATTGCCTTGCCTTCCCCCCTCCAAAAAAGCAAAATAAATAAACAAAATAAAAAATAAAAATAAAGATCTCTTTATGTCACTATTTTTGTAATTAATATTTTGTTTGTAATGCTTATTGATCATCTGGGTAGGGGACTCAAATACAGATTTACAAGGACAATACGTGGAATATAGTAGTAAGTCCATCAGTCAATATACATTTATTAAACACCTACTATGTTCCAGATGTTGGAACTGCTAACTGCTCATCTTAAAAAGAAAGACAAGATAGGCCCCTGCCTTTGAGGAGCCCACAATCTGATAAACACATAGTAGGTACTTAAAAAAAAAATACTTGTATGATTGAGCTGCAAGTTTAACATAAGCCATAATATTATTGCTGATAAGTGTCCAAAATTGAATCTGGTCCATCTACTCTCAGTTGACACACAGCTTATATTAAGGATACTTCTTTGAGGAAATCCAGAAACCAGAGGAGGAAGCATAATATGGAGAGCATTTGGTAAAAACTCAATGGAGGAAAGGGACTTCTGGGAGCCAAGATGGTGGAGTAAGCAGTAAGTCTCTCTCACTCTCCTGTACTGCCCTCTAAAAACCTAGAAAATATCACCCTAAGAAAAATCCTGGAATAGCGGAGTCATCAGAAAGATGGGATGCAGCAGTCTTTTAGCCTGGGAGGCTTGGGAAATTAAAGGGAAAGGTCCCTCTCTTTCTGGTGGAAGAGGATCAGTACAAGACAGGAGACATCCCAGAAAGCCCCACCTCATCAAACCAGTGGGAGATCCTGAGCCCCAGGGTGGTGAAGCAGGCAAATGCCAACACCAGGACCCCCACATGCCTTGACAAAGGCAGGGGAACTGGTAGACTCCAAGTTGGAAAACCACCATGTGCATCAGTGGACAGGCATCCGCCAGTAGCCAAACCTCCCTGTACTTCATCACAACTCCAGGTGTCCTCTAGCAGCCAAAGCTTCCTGGGTTTCAGAGCAGCCCAGGTAAGCACGTGTCCTCTAATAGCCAGACCCCCACCCCACCCTGAACTTCAGTGCTGCTCTGGGGAAATGCAGAAAAACCCTATCTGGCCTCAGCACATAGCAGACAGCACCACTAGGACCCCAGCTCAGCACCAGCTAAGCTTCTACACCCGTACAGTCTCTAGCTGACAACACCTGAGGCCCCAGCACATACCAGTGACTAGGTCCCTGGCCCCCAGCACAAGAAGTTTGGGACAGTGCCCCCTGTGCTCCAGCAGGAGAACTCAACTTTAAAAGCCAAGAAATAGGAAAACTTAATGAACAAAAAGCAGAAATGAACAATGACCATAGAATTTTTCTATAGGGACAGGAAAGATCAAAACACAAATTCAGAAGAGGACAACATTGTCAATATACCTACATCCAAAACCTCAAAGGGTAATATGAATTGGCTTCAAGCCCAAGAAGCTCAAGAATGATTTTAAAAATAAAATATGAGAGGTAGAAGAAAAATTGGGAAAAGAAATAAGAGGCATGCAAGAGAGAGTCAATAGCTTGGAAAAGAAAGGACAAAAATTAACTATAGAAAACAATTCCTTAAAAAATGCAGTTGGCTAAATGGGGAAAAAGTACACTGAAGAAAACAACTCCTTAAAAAGTAGAATTGGCCAAATGGAAAAGGAGGCACAAAAACTCACTGGGAAGAAGAGCTCCTTAAAAAGTAAAATGGGTCAAATGAAAAAAGAGGTACAAAAGCTAATTGAAGAAAAATTGCTAAAAATTAGAATTGGGCAAGTGGAAGCTAATGACTCTATGAGATATCAAGAATCAGTCAAACAAAATCAAAAGAATGAAAAAATAGAAGAAAATATAAAATACCTTATTGGAAAAACAACTGATCTGGAAAAATAGATCCAGGAGAAATAATTTAAGAATTATTGGTCTACCTGAAAGTCGTGATAAAAAAAAGCCTGGACAGCATTTTTCAAGAAATCATCAAGGCTACAGGGGGGTGGAGCCAAGATGGAAGCATAGAAGCAGGAAAACTCCCTGAGCTCCTCCCATAACCACCTCAAATACCTATAAAATATGATTCTAAACAAATTTTAGAGCTACAGAACCCAAAAAGTGACAGAGAAAAACAAATCTCCCACTGAAGGCAGCCCAGCAGGACGATAGGAAGGATTCATTGCAGTCAGTGTGCTGGGAGCCAAGGCCCAGCCCCGAATGAGCCTGCAATTTTAGCCCCAGGGTGCCTGACCAGCAGCTGCAGCAGATTTTGGGAGAGTGGATCACTAGCAGCAGTGGTAGTTTCCAGAATTATCAACCCATAAATGCCAAAGAAAAAGTGAGAGGTCAGTGTAGAACTCTGTTGGAACTGGGGGGGACAGAGGTGTGGTCTAGCCTCTGCCCCTGGAGTGAGAAATGGTGGAGGTGTGGCAGCTGTGCAGCTGCCTCCATGTGGCTGCTTCAGAGCTCTTGGCCTGTGGATTGTTGGGGGGCCAAGCGACCACTGAGAAGGTAATCACTCTTGCTTTAACCTGCCTGGATCTGGATCACAGTCTTCGGTGGTGGTCTGAGGGTGTGTGACCAGGTGCCAGAGAGTGTGGGGGCTGTAGAGATGGCACCCTCCTAATAGCTCCAGCAGATGTGAAAACCCTAATGATTTGGGACAAAGCTCTCCTCTCTGGAAGCAGAGTTCTACTGTGGCAAAAAGCTCAAAAGTCAAGTAATTGAGTGGCAACATGAGCAAGCAAAGGAAGCAAAGCTTGCACAACAGTCAAACCTTAGATTCCTTTTTTCAGGGACAAAAAGGATAACACATGTAACAGGAGGAAGACAACAAAGTCAGAACTCCTGTACCAAAAGCTTCCAAGAAAAACATGAACTGATTGCAGGCTATGGAGGAGCTCAAGAAGGATTTTGAAAACCAAGAAAGAGAAGTGGAGGAAAAATTGGGAAGAGAAATGAGAATGATGCAAAAAAAATCATGAAAAGTGAGTCAACAACCTGACTAAAGAAAATAACATCTTAAAAAATAGATTAACTCAAATGGCAAAAGAGGCCCAAAAAGCCAATGAGGAGAAGAATGCCTTAAAAAGCTGAATTTAGGGGCAGCTAGGTGGTGAAGTGAGTAAGAGTGCCAGCCCTAGAGTCGGAAGGACCTGGGATCAGTTCTGGCCTCAGAAAATTAGCACCCACACATAAAAATAACTAGCCATGTAACCTTGAGCAAGTTTCTTAACCCCAGTTGCTTTTTTAAAAAAAGCTGAATTTGCCAGATGGAAAAAAAGAATTTCAAAGGCTCACTAAAGAGAATCATTCCTTCAGAATGAGATTGGAGTAAATGGAAGCTAATGACTTTATGAGAAATTAAAGATACTACAAAACAAATCCAAACAAATGAAAAAATAGAAGGCAATGTGAAATATCTCATTGGAAAAACCACTGACCTGGAAAATATATCCAGGAGAGATAATTTTAAAATGATTGGACTACCTGAAAGCCATGATCAAAAAACCCCCCAAAACCTAGAAATCATTTTTCAAGAAATTCTCAAGGAAAATTGCCCTGATATTTTAGAACCAAAGGGCAAAATAGAAATCGAAAGAATTCACTGATTGCCTCTTGAAAAAGATCCCAAATAGAAAACTCCTTCGAATATTATAGCCAAATGCCAGAATTCCCAAGTCAAGGAGAAAATATTGCAAGCAGCCAAGAAGAAACAATTTGAATATTGTGGAAACACAATCAGGATAACATAGGATCTAGCAGCTTCTAAATTGAGGGATCTAAGGGCTTGAAATATGATATTCCAGAGGTCAAAGGAGCTAGGATTAAAACCAAGAATCACCTACCCAGCAAAACTGAGTATAATGTTCTAGGGGAAAATATGGTCATTCAATGAAATAGAGGACTTTCAAGCATTCTTGATGAAAAATCAGAGTTGAATAGAAAATTTGACATTCAGATACAAGAAGCAAGAGAAGCATGAGAAGGTAAACAGGGAAAAGAAATCATAAGGAACTTATCAAAGTTGAACTATTTACATGCCTACATGGAAAAATGATAATTGTAACTTATGAAACTTTTCTCAGTATGAGGATAGTTGAAGGGAATATATATATATCGATATGTATACATACATATATATGTCTATATAGGAGGGCATATATGCATATGAATACATATGTGAGTGTGTGTATATATGTGTGCAGGTATACATAGACAGAGGGCACAGGATCAATTGAATAGGAAGGGATGATATTTAAAAGGTGAAATTGAGAGGTGAGAGAGGAATATAATGAGAGGAGATGGGGAGAGACAGAATGGGATAAATTATCTCATATAGAAGAAGCAAGGGATAACTGTTACAGTAGAAGAGAAGAACAGGAAGGCAAAAGAGAATGGGTTAACCTTACTCTCATTGAATTTGGCTTAGGAAGGGAATGACATACACACTAAATTGGGTATCTTGCCACACAGGAGAGTAGAGTGGAAGGGGATGAGAGAGGGGATGATGGAGGAGAGGGCAGGTTGGGGGGGAGGGTAGTTAGAAGCACACACTTTTGAAAAGGGACAGGGTCAAAGTAGAGAATAGAACAAGTGGGGAGGGCAGGATAGGATGGGGGAAACATAGTCAGTCTTTTATAATATATCCACTATGGAAATGTTTTGCGTAACTACACATGTATGACCTATATTGAATTGCTTATCTTCCCAGTAAGGGTGGGTGATGAGGGAGGAAAGGAAAGAATCTGGAATTCAAAGTTTTAAAATCAAATATTTTTTAAAAATTATTATTATTATTTACATCCAACTGGGAAATAAGATATACAGGCACTGGCAGTATGGAGATCCTTCTTGCCCTACCAGAAAGTCAGAGGGGAAATGGGAGAAGATATAGGAGAGAGCAAATTGGGGGAGGGAGTATATAGTTGGATGCTGTTTTGGGGTGGTAAGTAGGGGAAAGACGGGGAGAAAATTTGTAACTCAAAATATTGTGGAAATGAATGATGTAAACTAAAAATAAACATAAAATTTAATTTTAAAAAAGAAAGAGAGAAATCACCAAGAAAAATTGCTCTGAGGTCCTAGAATCAGAGAGTAAAATGGTCATCAGAAGAATACACTGATTGCCTCCTGAAAGAGATCTCAAGTTGAAAACGTTAAGAAATATTATAGTCAGGACGGCTAGGTGGTGCAGTGAGTAAGAGCACCGGCCTCGGAGTTGGGATGACCCGGGATCAAAACCGGCCTCAGAAAATGAGCACCCACACACAAATAATGACTAGCCGTGTAACCTTGAGCAAGTTACTTAACCCCAATTGCTTTAAAAAAAAAAAAAAGAAATATTATAGTCAAATTGCAGAATTATCAGGTCAAGGAGAAAATACTACAAGCAGTCAGAAAGAAACAATTTAAGTATTGTGGAACTATAGTTAGGATTATGCAAGGCATTGCAGCTTCTACATTAAAAGATCAGAGGGCTTGGAATATGATATTCCATAAGGCAAAGGAGCTTGGGTTATAACCAAGGATAAACTACCCAGCAAAATTGAGCATAATCTTTAAGGGGAGGAGATGGACATTCAATGAAATTGGGGATTTCCAAACCTTACTGATGAAAAGTCCAGAGCTAAACAGAAAATTTGATCTTCAAATACAAGACTCAAAAGAAACATAAAAAGGTAAACAGGAAAGAAAAAAACCCATGTTATTAAATAAGGGCAAACTGTTTACATCCCTACATAGGAAAGATGATACTTGTAACTCTTAAGAATTGTATCTTTATTATGACATTTAGAAGGGGTATACATATACAGAGGATATGGGTATAAGTTAACTTTGATGTGATCATAAAAAATCTAATTAAGTGGTAGAAAGGGATTGTACTGGGAGAAGAGGAAAGGAGGAGGCAGAAAAGGGTAAATTATATCACATGAAGAGGCGCAAAAACCTATTACAGGAAAGGGAGAAATGGGAGGGAGATGATCATTGTATGAGCCTTACTCTCATTGGATTTGGCTCAAAGAGGGAATAATATAGGTATAGAAATCTAACTTGCCCTATAGGAAGTAGGAGGGGAAAGTGGAAAGAAAAGGGAGGGGGTAGATAGAAGAGAGGGAAGAAGTGAAGCCATCAATGAGCTCCCTAAGAAAAAATTTCCAGGTCCAGAAGGATTTACAAGTGAATTCTATCAAACATTTAAAGGACAATTAATTCTAATACTATATAAACTATTTGGGAAAATAGGTGGAGTCCTACCAAATTCTTTTTATGATACAAACATAATTTTGATTCCTAAACTAGGAAGAATCAAAACAGAAAAATAAAATTGTAGGCCAATTTCCCTAGTGAATATGATGCAAAAATTTTAAATGAAATATTAGCAGAGAGATTACAGCAACTTATCTCAAGGATAATACACTATGTCCAGGTAGGATTTATACCAGGAATACAGGACTGGTTCAATATTAGGAAAACTATCAGCGTAATTGACTGTATCAACAACAAAACTAACAGAAATCATATGATTATCTCAATGCAGAAAAAGCTTTTGACAAAATACAACACCCACTCCTATTAAAAATCACTAGCATAGGAATAAATGGAGTCTTCCTTAAAATGATAAGTCACAAAAGTTAATGGAGGAAGAAATAAAAAGCAATATGGGAATATAAGGAGTTCCAGAAATTGAACAAATGTGGCCCAGAAGTATGATGTAGCAATGGTGAGAGACTTTAATAATGCATATATCTGTGGGAATTTTTTCCTCTAATGAGAATAGTGCAACTAATAAATTCTTGGTTTATTTTAATGATAATTTTATTCTTCAAAAGGTGGAGGGGAAAAACTGTTATTATATGCTTGATTCTGACCAACAGGGGGGAACTGGCAACTGAAGTAGAAATAATGGAAACCTTGGAGTGGGAGTATAGAGGTGGAGTGACCATGCCATCTTAGAATTCAGAATAGAGAAAAAGAGGAAACCTAGCAATAGTGTGACATGAACTCTAGATTTGCGAAGAATCAATTTCAAAGGGTTCAGAGAAAACATAGGTAGAATTCCTAGGCCTAAAACTATATTTGGTCCCAGAGGGAAGGGACAGTCTTAAAAAAGTAAATCCTGAGTACACAAACAGAAATAATTCCAATGAAGATAAATCAATCTTAAGAAATTGTTGTGGCACATGGGGAACTCGCTGACCAACTTACATTTTAAAAAGACAAACAAGAAAAATGGAAATGAAATAAGAAACAGAAGATAAATATTAAAAAGAGCAAGGTTCTCTAAAAATAGGTTCAGAAATGCTTATGCTCAGAATGGACAGAAAAGTAAAGACAAAAAAATTCAAGGACCAAAAAAAGAATTGTTTTAGCTATGCTGGGGGAAAGAAGATGAAGAAAGGATGTTTACTCAGTGTGGATAGGACAACTACAATTGATAATGGAGAGAAGGGATAGTGCTTTACGTAGAATAGGCACTTAATAGATATTTGTTTAATTGAAATGAAGGAAGAACCACTCAACTTTTATTTTTCTTCCATCTTCTTTGAAAAGAATAATGAATTCTGAATTAGAAAATAGGGTTAATAGGGTACTGAAATTCAAGATAGGTGAGAAAATAATAAGAAAGCACCTATATACCCTTAATGAGTTTAAGCTACCAAGCCTATAAAAGCTACATCCTAGGATTTTGAAAGAATGAAAGAATATGATTGCTGAATTTTTATCAGTGACTTGCAAAGGCTTATTTTCACATTCTTTTAGATTTTAGAGGTGCCAAAAGACTAAAAAAGGGCAAATGCTGCACTAATGTTTTGGTTTTTTTTTTTAAAGGAAGGTAGAGAGTGTGAATTATAGACCAGTGAATTTAATTTCTATTTCTGGGAACAATAAAATTAGAAGACATTTTGAAGGGACAAATTGTGAATATTTAGATTTTAGATTAATGGTCACCAAGATCACAAAGAGCCAGCATGATTTCATTAGGAACAGGTCATGTCAGATTTACTTCATTTCCTTTTAGAAGATGTGACTACAATGTATTTATCAGGGGAATCCTATAGCGCTAGTATACTTAAATTCAGTAAATAATTTGACAAAATCATGCTATTTTGGGGGGAAAGATGGAGAGACGTAGGTTAGATGATAGTACATTTAGGTGGAATTGTAGCTTGTTGAATCGCTAGATTAAAAAAATAGTCACTAATTTATGTCAACTTTGAAGAATTTTTTTAATCTTATCAACTTTTTATCAACAATATAGTTAAAAGCATAAATAGTACACTTACAACATTAGTAGCTTATACAAAATTGGGAAGAAGAGGTGACACATTGGGTGACAAAGCCAAGATCTGAAAAGATCCTGATAGCTGGGATGAAGGACCTAACTAAATAAGATAAAATTTAATAACAATCCTGTACTGGTATTTAAGAAGGGTAACAACCAATCTTCAGGTTACTCAGGTCTGAAACTTTGAAGCCATCTTCAAATGTTCCTTCTCCCTCACACCTCACATACTATCAGTTGCAAAGTCTTATGAATTCTCCCTCCACATCTTTTACTTTCATACCCTTCTTTCACTCAAATTGTCAGAGTTATTTCTTAGTTCCTTATCATCTTTTGCCTGGATTATTGTAGTTGCCTTCTAGTTGATCTCCCTGCATTATCTTTTCCTCCTCCACTTGGTCTTCTACCCAGCTGTCAAAATTAACTTCCTAAACTACAGATTTGACCATTTCACTTGTCTGCAAAATAAACTCCAATGGCTCCCTCTTACCTCTAATATAAAATATAAACTCTTCTGTTTGGACATTAAAGTCCCTTTAGCTAGAAAACAATTCATAACCTCTGACTAGATCTATAACCCAAAGAGATCAAAGGCAAAGAATCCGTATGTACAAAAATATTTATAACAGCTATTTTTTGTGGTGGCAAAGACTTGATAATTGAGGGGATGCCCATCAGTTTGGGAATGGCTGAACCTGTTATGGTATATGATTGTGATGGAATATTATTGTGCTATAAGAAATGATGAGCTAGATGCTTTCAGAAAAACCTGGGAAGGCTTACATAAATTGATGCAAAATGAAGTGAACAGAACCAGGAGAACATTGTACACTGTAATAGCAATATTGTAAGGATGATCAACTATGAAAGACTAAGCTACTCTGATCAAGACAGTGATCCAAGACAATTCCAAAGGATCTGTAATGGAAAATGCTATCCATCTCCAGAGAGAAAACCTATAGACAGTGAGTGCAGATTGAAGTGTATTTTTTCACTTTAATTTTCATGCTTTCTCAACAGAGCTAATGTGGTAATATGTTTTACATGACTTCATATAAATAATAGGTATTGTATTTCTTGCCTTCTCAATGGTTGGGGGAGGAAGGGGGGGAGAGAGAATTTAGAGCTAAAAATAAAAAATTAAAATTAAATTTAAAAAAAGAAATCGAAGAAGATATTAAAGCCCCTTTCAATGTGGCTCCAATCTACTTTTCTAGGTTTTATATATCTTACTCTCCATCCTATACCCTATAGTCCAGTCAAATTGGCCTTTCAACTGCTCCTCACACTCAGCATTTCATCTCCCACCTCCATGCCTGAAATATACTCCTTCCCACTTCTGCCTCTTAAAATCCTAGGCTTTCTTAAAAACTCAGTGTTGCCCCATAAACAGCACCTTTCCTGATCCTGCCAGCTGCTAGTGTCTCCTCTGCCCCAGAACTTACTTAATTTTATATATGCTTATATCTATGTGTGCACATTGTTTCCCCAGAGAGAGTTTAAGTTTCTAGAGGGTAGGTACTGTTTCATTTTTATGTTTGAAATGCCAGCATTGAGCACAATACCTGGCATTTAATAAATGTTTATTGATTGATGTTGAAGATGAAACTTTATAGAGAAAAATGTCAAGTCTCACAAGGGTTAAAAAGAAATCAACTTTATAAGTACAATATGGCAAGTACATGATGAGACAGCTGAAAAACATGAGGATTTTTGTAGACTCCAAACTTCAGTGTGAGTCACTAGTGTGATACTGAATGTGAGAAGCGTCATTGGATCTTAAGCTGCATTGAGGAAGGTAATAGTCCTACTATCTAGAATATCGTGTTCAAGTCTGGACATGGGACACTGACAAGGTGGAGAGTGTCCAGAGGAGTGCGATCAGGAAATTGGAAGGGATTCCTTAGAAAGATCAGTTGGAGGAAGTAGGAATGGTTAGCCTAGAAAAGAGATTTCTGGAGAACATGAGAGCTGTCTTCAAGTATGTAAAGTGTCATGGGGAAGAGGGATTAGATTTGTTATGTTTGGCCCCAGAAAGCAGACCTTGGAGCCTTGGTGGGGGTGGAGGGCAGGGGGGCTGTAGAGAGGCTCAATTCTGCTCAATGTAAGGGAAAACTTTGTATCCAAAAGTGAAACAGGCTGCCTCTTGGGGCAGTGATCTCCCCTTCACTGGAGAAAGGTGTTGATGCTTCTCCCCAATCGCCATTAAATTATATGTTCTTTGTATATTTTAAAATATGCTTATATTTACACATGCTATTTACCCTGAAAAAAATGTAAATTCCTTGAGGGTAAAGACTTTCACTTTTGTCTTGGCTTGTTCACCTCTAAAATAAAGATATTAATACCTGTAGGATATTTATAGTATACAGATATAGATATATATATCTATATAGATATAGACATATCTCTATATATATAGGATAGTTACATCAGTTGTGGAATTAAGTCAAATACTCATGGAATCATAGATCTAGATTGGAAGGGAAGGGTCCTCAGAGGACAATCCCTCCATTTTATAGGTGAGAAACTCAGAAAACTCAGAGAGGTCAATGTATATCAAGGCTTTTTGAACTTTAAATGGTTATCTAAATATCAGTTGTTATTGTCCATAGAAGAGCAGTCGAAGGTGGATTTTTAATTCCAGGCTGGCTTTCCTTTGCAAAGGAGTCCTTTGCAAAGGAGTGCCCAGGGAGGCTTTTTTTTTCTTTTAATAAATAATCTAAGAAAATTGAATTTAGGAAGATTAACTAAAAAGTCAAATGCAACAAAATACAATCGAAGTCAAACTGAAATATGTTTTAGATTATTCACTATTTCTAATAGACGGTGCCCCTCTATGACTGTGAATAATGGAAGAGTAGAGTCAAATCCTGTTAAAAAAACATTAAAATGATGCTTTGGTTTATCAGTCAGTCTCTCAGGGTTTCCTCAAATACTGACTAGGAGCTCAATTGGGAGCTTTTTCACCTTCCTCCCCCCTCTCCCTCCCCTTCTCCTGCCCCCATCCTTCCTCTTCCTCCTCCTCTGAAGCAAAGCTTCCCTCCCCATTTGCCTCCAAGCCCGACACCCACACCCACCCCAGCCTGCCGGATGAGCCTAGTGCATTTCAAATTGGCAAGTTTCAGAGTTGATGTGCCAAAGTCCATAGCAGGAAGGAAATGGAGACCAGACGGGGAGCAAGCCGGTGAGAGTGGGTGGGAGCAGGAGCTACCCTGCAACTCAGCTCCTGGGCTTCCCCCCAACTGAACCAACCTTTCCCCTCCCTTGGCACTCCCTCTCTTTCTGATCCCTGACCCCTACATGTGCAGTTTCTGGATTAGCCAAGTGGAGGTGGTGCTGCCCCTATTTCTTCTTGCTTGGGAAAGATCATCTAGTAGCTCAACATTTTTATTTTACAGAGTGGGAAACTGAGGCCCAGAAAGGGCAAAGTGACTTTACCTTTTCCAGTCACACAGGTAGAGAAAGTAGCAGAACTATAAATATCCCACAGGTATTAATACCTTAGGTTTCCTGACACAGGACCCAGTGATCTTGCAGTGGGGGAAGGAGCCAGGGAAGCCATAGTGAGAGATGTCAAAAACACTTTGCTCACCCCGGCCATGGCAGAGGCCATCTGGGGCCAAATAGAAGAGGGGGCAATGGAATCGCCCCGACTGCAGCCTGGGATGGTGGGAACCAGGAGGTCAGTGAACAGAGGCATGCTTCTCACAAACAGGAGTGAGAAGCTAGCAAGAAGGCTGAGGCAGAGAGACAGAGAGGATCATGGGATTCAGTGCCAGAAGGAACTTTAAAGTTCCTCCCTCTCATCTCATCTCATCTCTTATCTCAACATTCGGGAACAATGCCAGGGTGGTGAAATAACGTGCCCAAAGTCAAGATTTGAACACAAGATTTGAACACGAATCCAGTGATCTCTCTGTTCATTACAGCCTTTGGTTGTGGAAATGCACCCTGTATCCTGGAGCCTGAGAACAAACCAAGTTAAATATTAACAGCCCCAGACAGAAGGAGAGAAAAGTTAAAGGAGTTATAGCTTTTGGAACCCCATTGGGAGGGGTAAGATGGGAGGGGGGGCCTGAGGTGAAAAATGGGAAGGGGATACCCCTACCTAACTGCATTTGCTATGTGACCTTGAACATTACTGAACTTCTCTGGACCCTACTTATCCTGCTCCTTTAATGGTCTATCTGTGTGTGGTGTGCACATATCACATGTATGGAGTGTACAATTCTCCCTCCTTGAACCGGGGTGCTGTACTTAGAGAAAGGAGACCTTTGGTTTAAAGGCTACTTGGCTGGTCTCTGAAAGGCATATATTGGGCATAAACTCTAGACTGGCGGCATTGGCCCATAGGGAGGGTCCTAACTCACCCAGATCATGTGTGCCCATTTAGGGGAGGAGACTCCTAGGCATTTCAGCCCAGGCTGGGGCAGCCACATTCCACTGGCAGGTCTAACCCTTGTGTTCCATTACATTGCCATTCATCTCACGGTCTTGGCTTTTGGCTCATTGCCAATGTACTGGGGCCTTGGGAGGTACTGTGGACCAACACAGCAGGGAGGCATAGAGAATGCCTTGGTGTCCTCTGTCTCTTTCACTCACTGATAACTAAATTGTGAGTGTCCCAGTGTGGTTGTTATTGACAATGATGATGATTTCAACCATCAGATTGGGAGCTCTTTGAGGATGAGGATAGGGGCAGCATATTTCCCCCATCAAACTCCAGACCCAGGTAAGAGGGGAAAACCTGCTTTAGTTGCTTCTCCAAGGTGAGGTGAAGAGTGGGGCAGTCTGTCTCCTTGCTGAAGGTCTCTCCCACAACTTTAGACCAAAAAAATCAGTTAAGCCTCTTGGGCAAGGATGGGGGTCAGAGAGGCAGAAAGTTCAAAATGGACTAGGGAACACACACAAACAGATGACTGAATCTGCAGTCAGGTGCCTTTGATTTAAAATTGATGACGCAGACTCCAGAGGAATAAGGTCCTGATTGGGACACCAGGTTTCCTTTTGGGAATGCCAAGGAATTGGGAAACCCTTAGTTTGCTGGGAGAGAAACAGCCCTTGCCCTCTGGGAGTTTCCAGTGGACTGGGGAGACAGTCTTCTTGTTGGAAGCTCCAAATCTAACGGGAGAAGTTAACAATATACTTAGAGAGAAAAAGGCACAGCAGACCACAAAATGAATAAACATTAACAACTCAATATCCCGGTGAGAACAAATAGATAAAAAAGTGGGCTCTGAGTTCCTGAAAAACTGAATGTAAATTTAGTCTTTCAGAATCAATTCCTTTTTTTTTTTTTGTCAAAGTATGTATTAAATGCACTCAGGGAGGGACTTGGGGGGACGGGATGTTGTTCACTTTTTAAGGCAATCCTGCAGCAAAACTTTTTTCCAAAATGAATTGGACCAGGGGGTAGGAGATTTGAATTGTAGCTTGGGGCACTGTCATATACATGGCCTTGGGCAGGTCTTTTAACAGCTAACAGCCTCACTTTTCTCATCTAGATGACCTGGAGAGCCCCTTTGGCTCCTACCAGTCTCTGGCTCTTGGGCAGTGAAAGTAACCCTTCTCGAATTAGCGCTAATATTCCGGTGTGAGGTTTTCTTACAGCAGAGGACACTTGTAGTGTAAAATGACATCCTGATTACTAAGAGGTCATAGGAAAAGTGTGATTGCCAACAGAAGAAAGTACAAAGGCAGAAATATAGAATTATCAAATATCCAGGGACCTCAGCAGTCATTGGGTCTATCTGGCGCTTGAAAACAGATGCCTTCTGCAATACAATATTCGATAGGTAGCAATCCAGCATTGATTTAAAGACTTTTTGTTTTCCCCTTTTGTCCTGATTCTTCTTTACAACATGACTAATGTGGAAATATTTTTAATATGATTGTACATGTGTAGTCTGCATTAGACTGTTTGCCATCTTGGGGAGGGGAGAAGGGAGGGTCAAAAAAGTTTGGAACTCAAAATCTTATAAAAGTTCATGTTGAAAACTAAAAAATAAATAAATATTTTTTAAAAAGGACTTTTGGTAACATGGAACTCACTACCCCCTAGAGGAAGTCCATTCCACCTTTATATATAGCTCTAATTGTTCGGAAGTTTTCCTTAAATTGGTCTCTGTTAACCCCACAGCTCCTGATTCTTGCTTCTGGGGTCCAAGCAGTCACTCAGTTAGCAAGAATTTATTAAGCACTGACTTTGTATGTGTCAAGAGCTGTGCTAAGCATGGGGTTACAAAGAAAGGCAAAAGAATTTCTATCTCTCAAGGAGCTCCCAGTCTAACGGAGGAGACCACGTACAAACAACTGTCTACAGGCAAGATATAGAGAGAATAAACTGGAGATAATTAACAGAGGAAAGGTGATGGCATTAAAGGGAATTGGGAAAGGCTGCATCTAGAAAGTGAGGTTTTAGATAGGACTTGAAGGAAGCCAGGAGGCAGAGGTGAGAAGTCAGAGAATCACAGGCATAGGGGACAGCCAGGGAACATCTTTGGGGTCTGGAGGTGGAGAATCATGTTTGAGGAACAGCAAAGATGCCAGGGTCACTAGATCACACAGTACATAGGGTGGAGTTAGGGATAAGATTTCTGAGGTAGGAGGGGGGTCAGATCATGAAGGGATTTGAATGTGAGAGGATTTCATATTTGAGCTTAGAAGTACTCGGGAATCATTGGAGTTTACTGAGGGAGGTGGAAGTGGAGAGGAAGGTGACATGCTCAGATCCATACTCGGAGGAAGATCAGTTTGATAGCTAAATGAGGGTGGAATGGAGTGGGGAGAAGACTAGAAGCAGGGAGTCTGTGCACCAGGCCATTGCCATAGTTTGGGACTGAGGTGACAAGAGCCTGTGCAAGACTGGATGCAGTGTCAGAGGAGTGAAGAGGACATATACCATATACAAAAGAGCTTTAGAAGGTAGAAATGGGTAGAAGTAACAAGTCTTGGCAACTGATTTGCTATGGGAGTGACAGAGTGAAGACCAGGATGAGCCCTAGGTTGCAAACCTGGGTGACTGGGAGCATACTTGACAGCAATAGTAAAGTTACTTTGGGGACAAGATAATGAGTGGCTTTGGATGTGTTGACTTTAGGATTTCTATGACACAACCCAATTCAAGCTGTCTAATAGGAAGGTTGGAGATGTGAGATTTAAGGTCAGGAAAGAGTGTAGAACTAGATAAGGAGATCTGGGAATCATTAGCATTGAGATAATCATTGAGTCCATGGGAGCTGATGAGATCACCAAGTGAAAAAGGAGAAAAGAAAACCCAAGACAGAACCATGGGGGACACCCATTGTTAGTCGATAAGACTCAGATGAAAATCCGGCAAAGGAAATTGAGAAGGAGAAAGGGAAGTAAGATAGAATAATGTCATGAAAACCTAGAGAGAAGAGAATGTCAAAGAGAAAAGGCCGATTGACAGGGTCAAAGGCTACAGAAAGGGACCAACAGGACAAAAAATGAATGAACATTGAAAAAAGGGCATGAGGTGAAGCAGAAAAATGTCTCATTGCCTCTTTCATATTAATAGCTTCCCTCCCTCAAGTCTTCTCTTCCCCAGGCTAAACCTTTCAGCCCATCATCAATCATCAAGCCTTGACTATAAATCATGGCATTAAGCACTAGGGCTGCAAAGACAAAAGTGAACAAATTTCTATCCTCAGGACCCTAATTTTCTAATGGGATAATATTCTATAATATGAATCTGACATAATTATGGGAGGGAGTCCACTGAGACCCACTGAGGGAAGAACAGTTAGGAAAGATTCCATGTGGAAGAAGGTGGCGCTTGAGCTGATTGTTGATGGAAACCAGTATTTCCAAGAGACTGAGGTGAGCAAAGAGTTCCAGACATGAGAGACATCCAGGACAAAAGCATGGAGATGGGACATGGATAGTTCTGTGTATAGAACATGGAGAAGGCTGTTGTGGCTGTATCACATAGTACATGGAGGGGAGTAATGTGTAAGAAAACTGGAAAGGTAGGAAAGGATCAGGTTGTAAATGTGCGTAGCAGTTTTATGTTTGATCCTAGAGGCAATAGGGAGCCACAGTAGTTTATCAAGCAAGGAGAGTGACATGATCATTTTTAGGAAAACCAATTTTGCAACTATGTGGAGGATGCATTGGAAAGAAGAGAGGCTTGAGGCAAGACAGACCTAATAGGAGTCTTATTGCAATAACCCAGATGAGGGATGATGAGGGCCTGTACTAGGGTGACACAATTGATCAATGAACATTATGTACACCCTCTGTGCAAAAAGAGGCCAAAGCTCAACCTTGCCTTCAAGGGGTTAAGAGGAGGGGACAGATATGAGAGATATTATAAAGGCAGAAACAATATTTGGTAACTGGATATGTGGGGTGGGTGAGAATGACGAGTAGAGAATGACACTGAGATTTTGAACCTGGGTGACTCTGAAGGATGGACTGAAATGGGGAAGTCTGGAAGAGGATTGGGTTTTGGTGTAAAGACAATGAGCTCTTGTAGACATGTGGAAGTTCCAGATACCTATGGAGTATCTCAGTTGGAAATATCCAATAAGCAGTTGGTGATATGGGACCAGAGCTCAGGAGTATATGGGACTGAACTCAAGGCCCATGATGCAAGAAAATCATGAAAAACTGGTCGACAACTTGGTAAAGGAGATGAACTCAACACCCTTATGTGCCCTGGTCCATCTTCTCTGGGAATTCTCAAAATGAACACAATATTCTAGATATCACCTGGACAGAATACAGTGGGATGATCACCTCCTTATTCCTAGACATTTCCTCTCAAGGCAGTCTACAATCACATTAGCTTTCTAACCATAGAAAGGCAGTGCAATGTAGTGGATAGGTCACTGGACTTGGAGGCAGGAAGTTTGGCACTGTTCTTCTCTTCAGACTCTTCATGACCCTATTTGGGGTTTTCTTAGCAAAGGTACTGGAGTGGTTTGCTGTTTCCTTTTCCACCTCATTTTACAGATCAGGAACCTGGGGCAAATGGGGTTAAGTGACTTGTCCAGGGTCACACAGCTAGTATCTGAGGTAGCATTTGACTACCTGACTCCATGCCTGACACTGTGCTACTTTGGTAGGAAAAGCTGGGTACAAATCCCACCTTAGATCCTTCATAGCTGTATGACTCTGAGTAAGGCATTTAACTTTTCTGTGCCTCAGTTTTCCCATTTGCAAAATGAAGAAGTTGGACTCAATAGCCTTGAAGATCCCTTGCAATTTTTGATCTATGATCTGTGTATATTAGTGACTCCATTTGAAGTTACAACTCCCTAACTTCCCAGATCTTTTTTTCCCCCAGCAGAATTGCTATAGAGCCCTGTCTCCATCATCTTGTATTTGGGTAGTTGTTGCTTTTTTTTTTAAACTCAGGTGTAACTCTTGAATTGACTGAGAGGAATCTTGACTGCTATAAAAGGCTGGAGTGTAAAATGTGATACAGGGAAGAAAACCCACCAACACCTGATAACTGCTTTATTCCAGCATCCAGAGCCCTCTTCAGTTGGGGGCCAACCCTCCTAGGTTTCCTTCCTATTATTTCCCTTCACAAATTTCCCATCTCTTTCATGCCAGTTGAATTGGACTCTTTTCTCTCTTAGTTCTCATCCTATTCTCTTTGGTCTTCATGTTTTCCCTCATTCCCATGCCTGGAATGGACATTTCTGCCATCTTCCTCCAGCAAGGCTGACTTAGATGCTACTTTCTGCATGAAGCCTTCCCTGATGCCCTAGTAAAAGAGATTTTCTTCTTTGGAAGTTTCTTCTAAGTCTTTGCCCGAATTCTTTTTTGCACTTGTCTCTGTCATGTATTATAATAATCTGTGTATTTGTCCCCGCTGTTAGAGTGCAGACTTCTTGAGAGCAGGGTCTGAATCTTATTTATCTTTGCCATCCTGCCCCTAGGCCAGTGGCTGGCATCTATCAGTCTGTTGAATCAATGAATCAATGAATCAATGAGGATATTGATGGAGACACATTGGAGGAAGCTTGAAAAAAGCTTTAAAGACCCTGCCCCCTCCTCTCTCACCCTGGATATACATTCTTTTCTTCTGTATCTCTCTGTCTCTCTCTGTTTCTCTCACTCTCACTCTCTCTATCTTTGTCTCTGTGTCTTCCTCTCTCTGTCTCTCTCTATCTGTCTCTCCCTTTCTCTCTGTCTGTCTGTCTCTCCCTCCCTCTCTCTCCCTCTCTCTCTCTCACTCTCTCTCTCTCTCTCTCTCTCTCTCTCTCTCTCTCTCTCTCTCTCTCTCTCTCTCTCACACACACACACACACACACACACACACACACACACACACACCCCAAAGAAGCACAATGAAGAAATGCCAGGCTTGGAGCCAGAAGACTTTCTTCAAGTTCCGACTATGACGCTTACAACCTTGTGTGACTTTAGGAACATCTATGAGTATGAGTCTCAGTTTCCTCATCTGTAAAACAAGAGACTTGGAAGAAATGGACTTGAAAAGACCTTCCAACTCTAAAGCCAGAATCTTATGCTTATCTTTTCCCACTAATCTCTCATCCTCCAGAGACCTGGTTCTCAGAGATCTGTTATTTGTTATCCCCCTTTCCAGGGATACTGGCATTCCAAAGGGAGACTTAGAGTCTTTCTGACTCTTTCATAGTGAAATTTCATGCACTGTTGACACCCAATGGGGAAGCCTTTTTTTCTTTTTTAGATTAAGGAGAGGGAGAAGGCTAGTGGACACCAGCAGTCTAGAGGGCCTCTCCATCTGACCAGCCCTGGGAGCTCTGTCCCTTAATCTCGGCTGGGGACTTGTTTGTTGTTCAGGTAACCAAGGGCAAGAGCTCATTCTCACATTTTGACTTGGGGAGGCTGGGAAGAGATCCAGAATGTAAACCCTCCAGTATTGCTGGGGATCCAGGGGGCCTCGTGTCCCAGCAGGAAGCCCTGAAGCCACACATGATTTCCTTTCCAGCATGGGTCAGAGCCCTGGCTGAGTGTGTATGTGTGTGTGTGTGTGTGTGTGTGTGTGTGCACGCGCGCGCGCGCGCGTGCACACTCGCTTGCGCTTGTGTTCAGTAAATACCTTGCTCTATGCAAAATAAAAGTGGACATTTATTTCTATGGTATGTTAAATTGTGTGAACTCTGCAGACACCTCTTTTGGCTTTCGCAGCTACTCTGAGGTAAGGATAGCAAGTATTATTATTTTCATAAGGAGACTGAGGCTTTTGCAAGTCAAGTGACTTGCCCATTTTTATAAAGCCCTTGAGTAGCTAAGGGAGGATCTGTATTCAGGCCTTTCTGGCTCCAAGATAGGTGCTGTATCTATTATACCACACTGCCTCTGATATCTACTGATTGATACCTACCCCTGCCCCCGATTTCAGTCTGATTATATACACACACACAGGAGGCAGCTAGGTAACTCAGTGGATAGAGTGGATTCTGGTTGGGCCTGGAATCAGGAACACCTGAGTTCAAATCTGGTCTTGGACATTTAATAGTTGTGTGACCCTGGGCAAGTCACTTAAACTTTCTGTTTGCCTTAATCTACTGGAGAAGGAAATGGCAAACCACTTGAGTATCTTTACCAAGAGAACCATCCTGTCCATGGGGTCATGGAGTCAGACATTACTGCACAACAACAAACAACAGCATATAGTCACATATATACGTGTGTGTGGGTATGTGTATATATGCATAGATTGAAGGGTAAATTTAAGGAGCAAGTTCCCCATTTAAGTAACAACAGCATAGACCCAGATTCTTGGTCTGGCTCTGGCTCTAAATATGTAAGCAGTACCCTTTTCCTCTTTAGGCCTCAGTTTCCCCACTTGCATAATGAGGTGATTGGATGAGGTCATCCTCAAGGTCCCTTTCAGCTCTGAAAGCCTGATTCCTATCTATGAGCCAGTCCCTTTCCACTGATCAGCTGATCCCAGGAGGCTGACCTAAGCTTATGCTTTTGAGGTGGAAGTTACCTGAGGTGTGTGTCCTGTCTGGTAGATTGTATGTTCCTATTTACATTGCAGGACCAATTTATTTTTAAATTAGTAGCAGTGGTTAACATTTACATAGCACCTTAGGGTTTGCAAAGAACTTTATGAATATTTTTTCATTTTATCTTCATAGCAACCTTGGGGGGCAGGTGCTATTATTACCAGCCTTATGCCACAGATGAGGAAACAGTCCTAGAGAGGTTGTCACTTGTCTGAGATCACACAGCTAGTAATGTCTGAGGCAGGATTTGAACTCAGATCTTCCTGATTCCAAGTACAGTGATCTATTCACTGTGCCACTTAGATGTCAGATCAACTACCTTTTGGGGGTGACAATATAGGTAGACCTCAATTTATGCAATGGAGTTTCCAGAAGGGTTTTAGGCAAGTGAAAATTTTGTGAATCAAAACACATTTTCACTGGCTAACATTATCTCTTCAGATATTCTCTTGTTTAATTTCTGGATTTTCTCTAGTGGGCAGTCGGGAGTGTGCTGGAGCCAGCTTCTACTGGTTCTTGAGGGCTGATTGTTAAATTTTCAGTAGGAGCATTGTACCTCAAAAATTGGCAAATGCTACAAATTAAGGCTTGATTTATTGTTCTGTTGATTGTTTAGACTTAGGCAAGTGATAGAGAAAAATGTTAAAGATTCAAGTTAAACTTAAAAGTGTGTTGTGGTACATATTCCCCCCCAGAGAGCTGGATGTTAAACATTTATCAGTACAAAACTGAACATAGCCCATATAAGCTTGCCTTTAGTTTCTCTATTTCCTCAGTCTCTTAGTTATAAACATTCAAGAGCACCAGCAGGACTGCTTTTGTAAAGTCCTCTCTCTTTCCCTCTTATGACTCTGAATAAGGTTTCCTTTCATAACTTTGGATTTTTTTTTTTGGAAGTGAAGCAGACTGCAGGCACACCTCTGTTTCCTTCTCCAACAACAAAAATGTCTACTCTGACAATTCAGGGTTTCTCGAGTTCCTCCACTCCCTCTCTGGGGAAAACCACCCCATGCCCTGTACTGCCCCTGTTTCCTTTGGGAGAGAGTTGAATCTACTGCTTCCTTCATAAACCAGTCTACTGCACAGAGGATTAGATGATCTATGGGACCTCAGTCATGGATTAAGGAAACCTGGATAAAATAGCACCAACTCATCCCCATATTTGCTGTGTGATATGGGATAAATCACTCAACCTTTCTTGGTCTTAGTGTCCTAGAGGTATCAAGAGGGAAGAATATTATCCATCAACCCCTACTCCCTATGACATCTGGAGGATAATAGGTTGTATAGAGGGGACAGTTGTATAGAGGGACAGTGCCAGGACTGGAGTCAGGAAGACATTTTCCTGGGTTCAAATCTGGCCTCAGATTCAGTACCTGTGTGACCCTGGATAAGTCACTTACCCCTGCTTGCCTCAGTTTCCTCATCTGTAAAATGAGCTGGAGAAGGAAATGGCAAACTATTCCAGTATCCATTGCCAGAAAACCCCAAAGCGGGTCATGAAGAGTCAGACACAACTGAACAACAACAACAAACATTGTGCAGAAGAGACTTCATCACTACTAGACGGTCACCATATGATAGGTGGAAGCACTGGACATAAGGTTGGAGGACCTGAGTTTCATCCATGACTCTACTCACTGTGCCCCTGTCACCTTGAGTGAATTACTTCTTGACCCTGGCCCTCAGTTTCTTCATCTGTCAAATAAGTAGGTTGAAGATGAACTAGTTCTGACACTCTGTTCAATTCAGGGATGTTCCTGAGTGGGTTCCAGAGGCTTTTATTTAGCAGGAAGGCTACAGAGGTGGGTGGCACAAGAAGAAAAAAAGATGATCCCCTTGTCCCCAGTGATATCAGGAGAGGGAGCAGAACACTGGCCTCCAGGACAGAGAATCTTAATATCATATGAGCCACCACATGACAAACCATTCCCTACCTCCATGGACTAAGAGACAGAAGACCAGCGTTCTAGGCTCAGCTCTTTCATGAAGTCCTTATGTGACCTTGGACAAGTAACCTTTAAACATTCCTGGTTCACATCAAAGTCACATGTCCTCTCTGGGCCCTCATCTGAAAAAATTAGGAGGCTGAACTAGATAATTTATTTTTCTTCTAGACAAAATTATTGATAATTTTTGGTTTTATACCCTTCATTTCCAAATATATCCTTCCCCCACTCCCCTACTCAGAGAATCACTCATTATAATAATTGATAATAAAAAGAAAGGAGGTGTTGGGGTGGGGGAAACAGTTCCGCCAAATTAATCAACATCACAGTGTGGCAGAAAGAGAGATGGGGTTGGAAGTCTAGGGTCATGAGTTCAAACCCCACCTCTGACACTACCTGTGTGAACCTGAGGCCCATTTTCTCATATGGAAACTGAAGGGGTAGAATTAGGTGATCTCTTAAAATCCCTTTTAGATCTCGATCTCTGTGCCTTTACAGGGTTGTTGTGAAGAAAGATAGGCTGAACCTGAACGTATAGGCACCATTCCATACACAGTCACCACCAGTCCTGCTTGCTCACTCTATAAAGGGAAGGATGTGTTCCTCTGGGACCAACTTTGTTGTTATAATTAAATTTTTGTTTGTTTTTATTCCTTCCATTTACATTGAAGTTACCTGAATGATCTCTAAGGGCTCTTCCAACTATAATGCGGTTAGGATCCTATACAGGTCAAAGTCATTCCCCCTGACCCCCAACTACCAACAGTAGCCTAATAGGGCTCATCCCATGTATATAGGTGGGAAGGGAGATTTTCTACTTGCTAGGATGCCCCATCCCGCCCTAGGCAAAGGTCAGGTTTTCTCAAGAGGAGAGACCCAAATAAAAATTATCTCAGTACCTGGGAGAGGTAAGAGAGGGTGCCACAGTTTATCACAGTGGAGCCTATGGGCATTGATCTTCCCTCAAGGAGACTTGCCTTTATGCCTTGGGGCTGTCTGGAGGGAGGGGTGTGAGCTGGCACCTCCCTTTCACCTGCCCCTCAGCTGATACTTTCACCTTTGCCAACCTCCCATGACACAGGATTATAGAATGTTACAACCGGAAGGTAGTTCAACCCCCTCCTTTTACAAGTCTCTTTAAAATTCACCTCTGGCAGCAGGTAGGTAGTTATAAAAACCTAGATCCATCTGTAGAGAAGGGGAAGAATAGTGATGGTGACCTCATTCAGATTCCCGCCCCCCCCCCTTTTATTCTCCAAACTGAAAACCACATCACCACCAGCACCACTTCCATCTCCCCCCACCTCCCTCTCAGGTGAGGATGGGAGGGGGGAGAACTGGTTTTAACCACACTCTAGTGAGATCAAGAAAATAAAATCCTGAAGTCACCTTGGGAACTGCCAATATTTCAACTGGAAAGGAAAAATTTTTCTGGGGATAGTAGGGAGAGAAGGGAGAGCCATGGAGGCTAGAAACAACTGGACCAGTTGGAGAGGAGGGCAATTGAAGCGTCAGAAAACAGGGGGCAACCTACAGCCAGTCCAAGGCACGGGTGAAGAGATGACGAGGGGTTGCAGAGAGGGGAAGGAGATGGAGGAGGAGAACAGAACCACAGAATGCTGGCACTGAAAAGGGCCTTAGAAAATCTAGTCCAAACCCCGCATTAAAAAAAAAAAGTTATCTGAGAGGCAAAGGGATTTGCTTAAGGTCCCCAGGTAGCAGTCGGTAAAGCTAGGATTAGAATCCAGAGCTTCCCATTTCCAACCCAGGACTCTTTTCATCCGAGCTTAAGAAACTGAGAAGGGGAGGAGAGAGAATAAATAGATGGAGAGAGGGAGAGTCAGGGAAGAAGAGAAGGGGAAGGGAAAGAAATGGAGGGAGGAGGAGGGCCGACCACTCACGTCTTTTTGAAGATGCCCCCAAGAGCGCTGCCCAGCAGGAGACAGAACTGCTGCGAGAAAAAAACCCAGGAGATCTGGGGCAGCGAGCTGTGAGTCTGGCAGCGCAGGTCGGACACCGTGGGCCCCAGGAAGCCGATGCAGAGGCCGAAGCTGAAGAAAACGCTCCAGTAGGTGAGCGTGGGCTGCAGGTTACGCCGGAACAAGCCCGAGATGTGGCCGTGGCAGCCCATGGCACTGTTCCCCTCTCTTCCCCGCCTGCCCCGGCCGGCCGGACTCCCAGGGCTGCCAGCTAAGAGCTCCGACAGCCTGGGGGGGAGGAGCCGGGGTAGCCCAGGGGGCCGGAGCTCGCCCCGCCCACGGGCCCCGTAGGGCCTGGGGCGGGGAGGAGGTGGGGGGTAGAATACGGGTGGTGTGGGACTCCAGCTCGGGCTGTCCCTAACCCCTCATCCTGTCCCGCTCCTTCCTGGTGCGGGCGAGAGTCCCGCCCCGCTCCCTCCCAGGAGCCACAGACTGACAATGTCAGAACTAGAAAAGATTTTAGATGTCCTCTAGTCCCACTCCCTCATTTTACAGATGGGGAAACCGAGGCCCAGAGCGTGAAGTGAGTCGCCTAAGGTCACACAGCTTATTAGTGACAGAGGGCGGACCAGAGTCCAAACCTCCTTGTATCTCTCCAAATGTTGTATTTGCCCTTGGACCCATTGCATTCCCCTGTCGGAGTGTAAGCTTCTTGAGGGCAGGGGCCGTTTCATTTTTGCTTTTGTATTCCCTGCGTCTGACACCCGGCTTTTCGAAGGAGGCTCGGAATGAGGGTTTGTTGAACGGAATTCCGATTCAACCCAGGTGCCTCTTTATGCAGCCCTGGGATCGAAAGGGTCCTTAGATGCCATACTGCAGCCAAGGAAACCGAGGTCCAAGACGGTGGGAGAGGGTTGGCTACGCATTCGTCATCTAGGCAGGAGAGTCAAGAGGACCCAAGTCTCCAACTCCTTAGCCTTGAGGGAAGCAGCCTTAAAATAAAGCAGAAGCATTTTAGGCCGCTCCCTAGTCCGGTGGGGCTCAGGGAGTTGAGAGGACTCAGCTAGCTGTTGGCTCTCTAGAGTCAAGAAAGGCTAGAACGGACTCCTCTTCCCCTCTCCTCCCCGAGCTTTTTAGGCTCCGAAAGGGGACTGAATTCCCTGGTCCTTTTCCCCACACTCCTGGACTGGAAGAGGGTGCTGGGGGGGCTCATTCTCTCTTTCCCCTTCCCTTCCTCGAGAGTGGAAAGCTGGGCGAAGTTACTAGAATGATACCCTTGGGTGGGAAAGTATCCACTTTTTCAAAAAGAAGGACACGATGAGATTTAAATAGCGTTGAGTAAAAAAAAAAAAAAGACAGACAAACAGATGGATAGATAGATAAATGAATAGCTAGATAAATAAATAGCGTTGAGTAGGAGAAAACCCTGGAGTTGTAGTTAGAAGTATTGGACTGCTTGGTTCTAGTATTTACTAGCTTTATGACCTTGAAAGCTTCACTTAACTCCCCTGAAGCCTCAGTTTCTCCATCTTTAAAAAGTGGATAATAATACCTTTCACTACCCACCTCACTAGAGTGGTTATGGAAATTCAACTTCTTTTTATTTAGGAGGGGGAGGGAGCCAATTACATCCCACTTAAGGGCAGATTAGAGTAACAATAGCAGCTTGCTTTTATGTAGAGATTTCGCGTGGTCGTCTCGGTGAGGGAGACCAGCAAAAGACAGCCTTTGCAATTTACTGAGGAATCTTTTAAGTAAGGGGTTAAATCATATTTGCCCGTGGCCGCTCGAGTTAGTGACAGACTGGAGCCCAGGTCTTGTGATGCATAGATTAGAACCCCGGGGCATCTTGGAGGTCAGTCAGCTGAACCCCACTCCCCTTTCCGGATGTGGAAACGGAAGAGTAGAGGGGTCAAGTGACAAGACCAGAGTCACACAGAGTTATTAGCAGACCCAGGATCCAAGCCCCAGGGTTTTCTGACTTTTAACTCAAGGTTCTGACTCGGTCCTATAACGCTCTGGACCTCTCCAAGGGTACGTTCCTCGTTTGGAACACCATTATCATCACTACTTGTTAAGGATCTGCCTGCACACGGGTCTTTACAGACAGCCAGATGGGCTGATGAAGTATCTGACCTTGGACCACAAATCTAGGATGCTCACATATGGATACCTCGTGCAGTTTTACATAAATATCTTCTCCAATGCACCTTCCTGAAGTACCGGTCTCATCACTCCCCATTATCACCCCCCTCCCATTCAGTCAACTCCAGTGGTTCCCAGTTGCCCACAGAATCCAATATAAAATCCTCTGTTTGGTATCCAAAGCCCTCCAGAACCTGGCCCCTTTGCTACAATTCCAGCCTTCTTACACTTTACACCCCACCACAGCCGCTGGGATGCAGTGACCCTGGCCCCCTTGCGGGTCTTTAAACTCCATCTCTGGAAGCCAGGCACTTTTACTGGTTGTCCCTTAGGCCAGAGACACTCTCCCTCCTCATCTCTGCCTCAGTTTCCCTGGCTTCCTTCCAGTCCCATCTTCTGCAATTAGTTTTCCCCCATCCCCATTCACACTAGTGCCTTCCTTCTGTTGATTAGTTCATGCCCATCTCTTTGTTTGTTTGTTTGTTTGTTTTTGAGGGCAATTGGGATTAAGTAACTTGCCCAAGGTCACACGGCTAGGTTTTTTTTGTTTGTGTGTGTTAAGTGGTTTTTTGTTTGTGTGTGTTAAATGTCTGAGGCCGGATCCGAACTCAGGTCCTTCTGACTCCAGGGCTGGCACTCTACTCACTGCGCCACCTAGCCGCCCGATGCCCATCTCTTTGTACGTCTTTTCGTGTTGTCTCCCACCATTAGACTGTGAGTTCTTGGGGATTAAGCACGATCTTTTACCTTTCTTTGTATTCTCAGAGGTTAGCACAGCACCCAGCACAAGGTAGGTGTTGAATAAATATTTGTCAACTGAGTGTTGACTGAAATACCATAAGAAATGAAAGGCAGTGAGCTGTAGGATTCAGGGCTTGCCTTGGGTCAGTTCCTGTCTCTGACACATAATAATTATGTGACCATGGCCAAGTCATTAAGAATCTCAGTGACCCTGGGCAAAGTGACTGAGTTTAATCTGTGTGTCTGTGTGTGTGTGTGGGGGGGGGAGGGGACTTTCCACTCTGATATTTCCTTCCAAAAAATCCTAGGTCTAGCCTAATCCCTTGAGAAACATGGAGAAAGGACAGATCCTGTGGTTATGATTCTAAGTATGGGCTAGTACTTGCCTCACCACTGATTGACTGGTCAGGTGCCCAATACTACCTCCTTCACTCCCCTTCTCCCCTCCCCCCCAATACTTCCTCTGCACACCTGGAGATGGTGATGGTAGATAAAGACATCATGGTATTAGGGTACCAAGGTGGAACTTTGGGTAACCAGCTCCTCCCACATGTGTGAAATTTGTTGAATTAAAGTTCCTGGGCTTTGGCAGGAATGGTGTAAATTAATTTTACCTGTTTCTAGGAGAAGCTTGGGTAACCTTAATTCCCACAAATTCTTTATTCCAAGGTCAATAGGATCATGACATCAAGAACTGGAAAGGGGCCTTAGAGACCACCTGGTCCAAATTCTGCAAAGGAGGAAACTAAGGCCCAGAGTGGTTGTGACTTGCCCAGAGTCACACAGTTACTAAATAGAAAAGCCAGGATTCCAACCCAGGTCTTCTGACTTTAGTGCTATTTCTACATCACATTGTCGTAGTTTATTATAACTATTCCAGCATTCATTTCTGTCTGTAATCATCACTGGGAGACTAGCAAGGGGTACAAATGATTCTCCTCCATTTTACAGATAGAGGTGGTAGAGACTGAGACTCCCCCTCCTCTAGAGGTGAAGTGATTTACTTAAGTTTGCTTACCATATCAATGATAAAGCTGGAAACTAGGCTTCTCTCTGCCCCTCAGCATGTACTATTTCCTTAGAGTGAGTGAACAAACTAAATGGAACAGATTCTTGGAGCCTTACAAAGATGAAAGTAGCCTCTGCCCTCAGGGAGCTCCTAATCTAGTAGGAAATAAAACATGGGCAGATGGATACAGTGGCTAGGAGGAGGAGATGGGGGTGGTTAGAAATCAAGCTGGACGGGGTGGCTAGGTGGCACAGTGAATAGAGCATGGGCCCTGGGATCAGGAGGACCTGAGTTCAAATCCGGCCTCAGACACTTAACAATTACTAGCCATGTGACCTTGGGCAAGTTACTTAACCCCAATTGCCCTGCCCTCTCCCCTCCAAAAAGAAAAAAAATAATCAGACTGGGAGTTGGGGAATGGATGGTCTCAATCTGGGAAAACTTCCCAGAGGAGGTAGGATTTGTGTTGTATTGGAAAGCAAAGACTGAATGGATAGAGTTCTTGGTTTCAGGCCACGGGGTATTTGGGTAGTATAGTGGGAGGGGGGGCTGGAAATTAAAGCTATTCCTTCCATCTTTCACTAAGGCTGAGTGACTAAGCCCTGCCATCTACATGTATCATTATCCTCTCTTCCCCTACTACATCTGTCCATATCATCCTATTATACATATCAGATAGGTACTAGACCTGTAAATTCATTGGTGTAGGGAATTCCCTTGTGAGGAAACTCCCTCTGCCAATGTAGGTCAGTAACTTCTCAGTTTATAGTTATAGAATGTTACTTGGAAGTTAAATGATGTACCCAGAGTCACAGAGTGGGGTGTGTGTGTGTGTCTTCCTGACTTCTCTACCTGTGATACTTCTCATATTATATATTATACTACTTATATACTACTATACTATTAGATATAAAATGATATAAGGTATATATTTTATACATACACATATTATATATATATATGTATGTCTTTATACAAAATACATACACATTAGTAAGAGATAGGATAGCTATTCTTAATGACAAGAAGACCTGTTTCTTCTAGACACTGGCTTTGGTGTTTAAGACCCTCAGATTTTAAACTGCAGAGAAGTTACAGATCTAGGTTAGTAGAAGAAATACCTCACCATTAGAAGCAACTTAGACTAAAGAAATAGTAGAGCTGATTGAAAAAATTACATGAATAAACATAGAGCAAGTCAAGTCAACAAGGGCTGCTATGTGCCAGACTAAGGGCTAGAGATACAAAGAAAGACAAAACATACTCACAGACACATATACATACATACATATATATGTGTGTATACACATACATTCATATACATATGCATATGCATATACATACCTATCCATGTCTGTGTACATATGCATTGTATTTATATATTGCATATTTTATATGTGTATGTCTAGATAGATAGATAGATGATCTCCTTTACATACATATGAGGGTGGACACTTAGCCCTTCCTGTCTTTCTCCAATGACCTGGAGGTGACCTTGGGTTCTACAGGCATGTTTTATTGCATTTGACTTTATTGTGCTTGACTTTATTGTACTTCATAGATTTTGGGGGGTTTTGTTTATTTGCTTATCATCATGGGGACAAGAGAAGGGAGGGAAGGAGGAAGAAAAAAGTTTGGAACTCAAAATCTTACAAAAGTGAATGTTGAAAACTTTCTTTACATGTAATTGGAAGAAAATAAAATACTATTAAAAAGCAAAACACAAATTAAAGATGTTTGGTAACCCTGCGTCGAGCAAGTCTATTGGCACCATTTTTCCAATAGCATGTATTCACATTGTGTCTCTGTTACATTATGGTCTTTCTCACACTATTTCAAGTGTTTTCATTATTATTTTATCTGGTATAGTGAGCTGTGATCAGTGATCTTTGATGTTACTATTGGAATTGTTTTGGGGTATCACAAATGTGCCTCTATAAGACAGGCAAACTTAATAAATGTATGTATTCTGACTAGTCCATTGGGCAGTCATTCCCAGGTCTCTCTCCCTGTCTTCAAGCCTCCCTATTCCCTGAGACACAACAATATTAAATTAGGCCAATTAATAATCTTACTATGGCAGCTAAGTATTCAAGTGAAAGGAAGAGTCAATCTATGAGGCAAACTTTACTGTAGTCTTATTTTTAAAAATTGCCCCAGCCACTCCAGCCTTCAGCAACCACCAGCCTGAGCAGTCAGAAGGGCAAGACCCTCCACCAGAAAAAAAAAAATTATGATTCACTGAAGGTGACGATTAACATTTTTTTTAGCAATAAAGTATTTTAAATTAAGGTATGAACATTGGTTTTTTAGACATAATACTATTGCACACTCAATGTATTACAGTATAGTATAAACATAATTCTTATATGCACTGGGAAACCAAAAAAATAATGTGACTTGCCTTATTGCAATATTTACTTTATTACAGTGGTCTGGAACCAAGCCCACAATCTCTTCAATGTATGTTCATTCAAGGTTATGCCAGTAGGACAAAAGTTCTGGCAGGTCCTCCCAGCTAAAAGATTGAGTACAGAAGGACATCTTACATTATGCCAGCATCATCCTTTACAATGCTAACATCCCTCAGGTGTAGAACAGTTCTATAATCCCTGTTTCCAGGGAGGCTGAGGTTGGTGGATCTCTTGAGATTGCAGTTGTTATGTTGCAGTCATGTCTGACTTCTCGTGACCCATTTGGGGTTTTCTTGGCAAAGATACTGAAATGGTCTGTCATTTCCTTCTCCAGCTCATTTTACAAATGAGGAAACTGAGGCGAACAGGGTTAAGGGACTTGTCCAGGGTCACACAGCTAGTAAGTGTCTAAGGCCAGATTTGAACTCAGGAAGATGAGTCTTCCTTAGTGCCTTCTGAACTGCGGTAGAGATAAACCAATTTGATGTTCTGAACTGTCTGGCACCAATCCGTGGAGGCCCCAGGAGTAGAGGGAAGGCACCAGGCTGCCTAAGATAGGTTCAACTGGCCCAGGACAGAATTCGATCAGTACTGAGATTGAGCCATTGTACTTCCAACTTGGGTGAGATGGGGAGACCCAATCTCAAAAACAAAACAAAACCCAAAAGAAATAAAATAGATTTTGGTGCAGCTAGGTGGTATAGTGAATAGAGCGCTGGTCTGGGAGTCAGGATGACCTGCATTCAAATCCGACATACTTGACATACTTACTAGCTGTGTGACCTTGGGCAAGTCACTCAACCCCAACTGCCTTGCTCTCCCCCCTCAAAAACAAACAAACAAAAAGAAATAGAATAGATACAAATATTCCCCACCCCCTATCTTCAATACATGCAGCAGTGCCCAGTCATTAATGCCTTGGTAAAAATTAGTTCGGTCAATATTTTCCAACTTGTGGGTTAGGGGCTGAGAGGTATCTTGATGGTGGGGACTTTTCTGAGAACTAGTCTTTGGGAGTGGTATGGGTGCTAAGGGGGCTGTTGGCTTTCTTGAAGTTGACCCCAGGTAGAAGTGAAGAAAAGAGTTAACCACATGAGGCCAGCATAAGACAATCTACATCCTGCAGATACCCTGAAGGGGAATGAGTGTGGGTAAGGGGAAGTACACATGGGCTATAGTTAGCCTTATTCTCTGTCCAGAGAGTAACTGTGTGCTATAAAGTGCTGGAATTTGAATCAGAAGCCCTGTATTATATTCTTGATATGTATTGTAACTTCTCTGAGGATCAGTTTACTCATTTGTAAAATGAAGATTAAAAGTACTTGCACCCACTTCTGGAGTTACCATGAGGCCCAAATGAGACAGTGGTATAAAGGATTTAATAAACTGTCATGCCATATACAGTTATGAGCTCTTCTTTTGTTAAGAAGCTGGTAGGTGGTGGATAGAATGCTGGTCCTGGAGTCCAGAAGACCTGAGTTCAAATATGACCTCAGATGCTTATTAGCTTGGCAAGTCACTTAGTCTCCATCTTTCTCAGTTTCCTCATCTGCAAAATGGGGATAATAATAGCACCTACTTCCCAGGGTTGTTGTGAGGATCAAATGGGGTACTGGATACAAAATACTTTGCAATCTTTAAAGTGCTATATAAATGCTAATTATTAAAATTAAGCAATGAGAAGTACTTAATGGAAACATGCATGGGGGGAGGAGGTGTCATAGGATCTAGGTTGAAATCTTAGCTTTTACTTTCCCCCTTGGAAAATGAGCAAAATCAACCTAATAGGGTTGTGAAGATACAGTGAGATCCTGTGTTTTGTAAAACTTTAAATTGCTCCATAAAACTTGAAGCCCTATAAGTGGGAGTGTGTGGATATGATGTGGCATAAAGGAAGAGTGATCCTTTGCCTTTTGTAGAGGTGGCTGGGTGGTACAGTGGATAGAACAGCGGGCTTAGTGTTAGGAAGACCTGAGTTCATTTCCTTATCTTTAAAATGAGGATAATAAGAGCACCTGCCTCACAGAATTGTGAGGATCACAAGAAATAACACATGCAATATACTTTACATACCTTAAAAAATTATATAAATTCTAGCTATTATTAGGGAATACTTCAAGGTAATATATGATTAGAAAGGGAGGAGAACTGGTCATATAGTGAGACTGAGGGGTAATGGGCAGCCTGAGCACTGTCCTGGTACTCATGGAATGTTAAAAACGTCTATCTGCAGTATATTGGATACATGAACAAGAACTGCCAAGGATAAGAAGTCAAAGAAAGTTGACCTGTACCTATGCAGGGTATAATTACATTGATATACATTGTAATTGTATAAACCTATCTATACATTGATGTATAATTACATTGAATTCAGGGATACATTGTAGTATTGAAGGTTACTGTTAATCCAGTGTGCATGTGTGTATATATGTGCATATGTATATCTGTGTGTATCTTTGTATGTATGCATGTGTGCACACATACAAGAATATGGACGTTAGGGGAGAGAAGGACATTGGGGGTTAAAAAGACCTGGTCACTGATGGCATAAAAAAGAGGATAGCTTTAATGTGGCTGTTATTGATCTTATTATCCACTTCATTTTCTTCATCTTTTTGATGCAGTTTAGATAGAAATGATCCAAGGACAAGTTATCATCCTGCTATTATTCGTTCATATTTAATTTTCTTTGAGCTATTGCACGGATAGACAAAATAAATGCTTTTTGTATTTGAATAAAAGTATTGGGGTATAAGCTTGTCATCGTAGGTTCACTGACAGGATCTATTGGACCCCAGTAGCAAATAAGGGTCTGATGAGGATGATATATACTTCATCCTGTTCCTCCATGGTTTCGATCTCCTCCAATAGGCCTCTATATTTTGAAAACTTTTTATCCTATGTAGCCTGGAGATTTTAAATATTGGTAAGATGATATCTGCTTTTTAAAGAAAGTTCTCAAATATTTATGGATTGGAGAGGATGATTAATAGAATAAATTAGGTACACAGCATATAAAAGCAAACAAATATATACCATAGTGTTTAACAAACCCAAGGATTGCAGTTACTGAAGTAAAGACTCACTATTTGACAAAAACTGGAGAACTAAAATGTAATTTGACCAAAATTTGGTATAGAACAGTTTCTCTCACCATATAACAAGATAAATTCTAAATGGATATGTGACTTAAATATAAAAAGTGACATTATAAGCAACTTAGAGGAACAAGGAAAGAATTATCTTTCAGGCCTATAAATAGGGGAAGAGTTGATGATTAAACAAGAAAGGGAGGGTCACAGAAAATAAAATAATCAATTCTGGTTATATAGGATTAAAAAGCTTTTACACAAAATATCCAATATTAAAATTAGAAGGGAAATAGTTAACTGGGGGAAAAATCATTGCAACAAGTTTCTCTGATAAAGGGGTCATAAATAAATTAGGAACTGATTTCAATATAGAAGACTAAGAGCCATTCCCTAATAAATAAATGATCAAAAAAATATGAACACCTAAGAGAAGCACAAATAGGTACCAAGGAATAAGAAAACAGAAGGGATTCAATGGAGTTAAACTGTATACATCTCTACACAGGAAGATAATATTTGTAACTCTTAAAAATTCTATCACAGGGGTGGCTAGGTGGTGCAGTGAGTAAGAGTGCTTGGCCCTGGAGTTGGGAGGACCCAGGATTGGTTCCGGCCTCAGACTTAACACCCACACAGAAATGACTGGCCGGTTAACCTTGAGCAAGTTACTTAACCCCAATTGCTTTAAAAAAAATTCTATCACTAACAGTACAGGTAGAAGGAATGAACATAGACAGAAGGTATGGGTGTAAGGTGTATTTGAGGGAATGACAAAAAAAAGGGGGTGAGAAAGGAGTAAAATGGGTGTAGAAGGAAGGGAGAGTTAGAATGGAGTAAATTATCTCACATGAAGAAGTGAGAAAGACCTACTATAGTAGAGGGGAAGATGGGGGAGGGTGATGGGCATTGCTTGAACCTTACTCTCATCAGTATTGGCTCAAAGAGGGAATAATATACACAATCAGATGAATATAGAAATTTCTCTTACCTGACAGGAAATAGAAGAGGAGGAGATTAAACAAAGTGTGTGTGTGTGTGTGTGTGTGTGTATGTGAGGGGATGACAGAGGGGAGAGCAGATCAGGAGAGGTGGTAGACAGAAGCAAAACACTGGTGATGTGGGAAAGGGTGAAAGGAGAGTGGACAAACAGGAGAAAGAATAGGATGGAGGGAAATACACAGGTAGTAACCATAACGGTGAATATGAATGTAATGAACTCTCCCAGAAAACAGAAGCAGATAGCAGAATGGATCAAAAACCAGTATCCTATGATATGTTGCTTACAAGAAACACACTTGAAGTAGAGAGACACACACAGAGTAAAGGAAAAACCTGGAAGGACTTGTATGAACTGATACTAAGTGAAATGAATAGAACCAGGAGAACACTGTACACAGTATCAGCAACATTATGTGATAATTATGTGAATGACTCAGCTTTTCTCAGCAGCACAATGCTACAAGACAAGTACAAGGGACTCAAGAAGGAAAATGCTACCCATATTCAGATAAAGAACTGATGGACTCAGAATACAGATCGAAGCATTTTTTCACTTTATTCTTTCTTTTATTATTTATTATTCTTCACTTTATACTTTCTTTTAAAAAACTTTTGATCTGTTTCTTCTTCTACAACTGTGATGAATATGGAAATGTGTTTTACATGATGGCATATGTATAAACTATATCAAACTGCCTACCATTTTCAGAAAATGGAAGGGGAGAGGAAGAGGGGAGGGGAGGAAGGGAAGGAGAAAAAAATGGAACTCAAACTCTTATAAAAATGAATACTAAAATTTTTCTTGATTTGTAATTGTGGAAAAAAAGCTATTTAAAGCAAAAAAATTATGAATAGTTGTCAAAGGAAGAAATCCAAGTTATCAACAACTACATAAAAATGCTCTAAATAACTAATAATTAGAGAAATGCAAATTAAAGCATCTCTGAAGTTCTACCTTACACCTGTGAGATCGGCAAAGATGACAAAAAAGGAAAATGGCCTATATTGGGAGGACCTGAAGGTAAATAGGTAGATTAGGTATTGTTGGTGGAGCTCTGAATGGATACAATCATTCTAGAAAACAGTTTGGAACTATGCCCCAGCAATTACTAAACTGTGCATACTCTTTGAGCCATTTATACCACTACTAGGCTACCTATACTCTCAAAGAGATTGAAGAAAGAGAGAAGGGACTGATATGTAAAATACTATTTAATATGACTCTTCTCATAATAGCACCAAACTAGACACTAAGAGGGTACCCTCCTGTGGGAATAGCTAAACAAGTCACGGCAGATGAATATAATGGAATATTATTGGGTTATAAAAATGATGAAATGGACAATTTCAGAGGCAACTGAAGAGACCTCTATGAACCGAGGCAGAGGTTGTGAGCAAAGGTAGGAGAACAATTTATACAATTATAATAACTGTGTAGAGAAAAACAACTCTGAAGACTTTAGAATTCTGATCAATGCAATGATAAATCACAGATTCAGAGAACTAAAAATGAAAAAACACACTGTGGCCTTCTGCTATAAAAAGCAGAATGACATATACATTTTTGGACATGGTCAGTATGGGGATTTGTTTTGCTGGACTATGCATATTAATTATGAAGGTTTTAGTTTTTATTGTTCAATTGGGGAAGCAGAGGAATAGATAATAAATGTTCATTAAAACAAATTGCTTAATTTAAACTGTTTTATGGGTCAGTGTTATGTCTGGATGATTGTGGGAGTAGATTTTTCTCTTCATGTACAGATTCCAATACAACTGTTGAATTCCAAAGGACATTTTGAGGTCTGCACTTATATTATGGTTTTTATTTTTCATTTGTTAGTTTCTGAAAAGTGATGAATTTGTGTTATGTAATTCCAGCTCCCAAGGTTATATCTTGCTAGGTGTTCCCTAGGTGATAAATTTTTATAGCCTGCTATGATGTGTCACACAGTTTCTAGCATTTCTTTACATACTCTACATTGATTGATAGGTATGGAGTACTTAAAGGATAAGCCATGGGTAATTATACACACATACATGTTGTATTCCCCCTTGCCTAGCTCAGTGCCTGATACACTTGATAAATGCTTGTTGATTGATTTAGCAGTGTATAGCTTTAAGACTATAATCCTAAGGGTGACTTGGGGCACTGAGAAGTTGAATAATTATGTCCAGAGTTCCATAGCCAGTATGTGTTAGAAGCAGGACCTGAATCCTCTTCTGATTCAGAGGCCAGAATCCGCTGTGCTGTCCTGTCTCTGTAACTGCCATATTCATATTAATGATGATGATATTGACTCCCATTAACTGAGCCTTTAAGGTTGCCAACGTACTTTCTTCATGCCCCTGTTAGGCATTAGAAGTATTATTTTTCGTTCATAAGCGAATCCTGCCTCTGCTGCCCAGTCCCCAGGAAGAACTGGCTGATAAGTGGGAGCAGGAGAAGGAAGTTTCAGGACTCCAGTTTCAGTCTGGCTAGACCTTTGTTGGGGGAGGAAAATGGGGTATAGGTTATTCTAAATTGGGGTTTGAGATTTGTTTATCTCTCCAAAAAATGTAAGAGGGCTACCTTACAAAAAGGTGACTGGTGCACCCACATTGTTTGCTTTTCACCCTGGAGGAGCAGGTTGAGAGTTCTGCTCTGAGTTATATATGAGATGAGCATCAGGGCTTCCAGTCCCTAGGGCTGCAGCATGATGTCTCAAGCATCCAGCTTGCCAAGCACAAAGGCAAACATACCAGCGGGTGGGGATGTGTACACACCTTCCTTCCTCAAATATCCGGGTGAGCTCTGTGGATGCTCATCTTGCCATCCTGCCCTAGGATAGAGAGGGTAGCCATTGCCAGGTGGAATGAACAGGACAGTCATTTAAGGGAAGGAATTGGCAAAGGAGAAGAGTCAGAATTATAATCCAGCAAGGTCAGGAACAACACCTCTTTGCATAGTACCCCTAGCTTCTTCCCCCAAAGCCCTGGCAGCCCTGATTTCCCTGTTTTCTTCTTGTTTGTCCCATGGTTTCTTGGGAATACTGTCCATCCATTGATTCTCACAGAAGAGTATCTTCTAATCCAATTGGCAGAGGATCACAGGATTGAGGGCTAAAAGGTACTTTAGGATTAGCCCCTTATTTTACATGGGAAGAAACAGAACAAAGAGACGAAGTTTTCACTTTGAGAAGGACGGAGCCTCCTACTGTAAGGTCTGGTCTGTCCAGGAAAAGTTCAGAGATTTGGATCCTATGGAATGCAGAAACTCTACAATGGCTCCCTATAGTCCTACAAATAAAACTCGAAGTCCTTAACCTACCAGAGTGTAAACTGTTTGAAAGTAGTGTCTTTAAAAAAAAAATTGATTCCCAGCACATAAGGCAGTGCTCCTCATAGAATAGGGGTGTGATTTGCTTTTGCTGAGATGATTTGAAGGCTATCAATGTGGGACATGCTAACTTTCCAGCTTCATTTCACACTGTTCCTTTTCTCCTTCTCTATGGTCCAGAAAAACCATACTGCATATCCTTCCTAATAAACTTTCCTGGCTATGCCTTTTTGCTCCCTAAACCTGGAATGGCCTCCAAAAAGACTGATCCTTTAAGAAAGCCTTCCCCAATAACCACCATCAGAACTTCAGTAAAAATGTGTTTATACCTCCCTTCTCTGTTCATCTGTTTGCATTACAGTTCACTCCCATTCTTCCCCCCTCTCCAACTCTAGTGGAAGATCCTGGAAAATAATGTCTTCCCCTTTAATCTCTTTAAGTACCTAGCAAGTGTTCAATAAGTATTAGTTGAAGAACAAAACAGAGGAATAAGTCGGAAGGAATTTTAGGCTTAGGAATTCATATAGGAGCAAAAGTGTAGATATGAGAAAGTAAGGGGTAAAACAGGGTGTGGTGAACGTTCAATTTGGATTAACTCTCTCTGAGGGTTAGTTACTTCATCTTTAAAATGGGGATAATACAGTGAATAGAGCACTGGCCCTGGAGTTAGGAGGACCTGAGCTCAAATCTGGCCTCAGACACTTAACACAAAACCTAGCCATGTGACCTTGGGCAAGTCACTTAACCACAGCTGCCCTCCAAAAAGCAAAAAAAAATTAAAAATAATAAAAAATAAAATAAAATGGGGATGATAATCTTTGTATTATCTACCTCATAGGATTGTTGTAGTGGTTTAGAGAGAAGAACAATGAACCCAGCAACAGTAGATCTGGATTCAGAACCCAGTTCTGCTACCAACTGGCTGAATGACCTTGGGCAAGTTCCCCAATTCTGGGCCTCAGTTTCTGCATCTGTAGAATGAAGCAGTTGAATGAGATGACTTAAGAAGTATCTTCCAGCTGTCATAATATTCTATGTGCTACAGAGGGGTATCCAAGGGGAACAGATTTGACTTCCTGGAATAGATCATTTCATTGGGATAAATTTCCAGGACTCCATTTTTCTCTGAGATTTATGTGTTTTTGTGTCAAAGAGGATTAAAGGAGGATTCTGGGAAGAAGAAAAGCTAGCACATAGGATGAGAGGAGGTGATATCCAAGATTGTAATGGTGGTATTTAGGAGTCCCAGCATGTTCCCTCAAAGAGCAAGGAGAGATGCTGCCAAGAGCAGAGAGGAGTCAGAGCACCATGTTACCAGCAGGTTCAGCCTTCAACTTGAATGTCCACAAGTACCACTCTACTTGTTTTGGTCCCAGAGGCAAAGAGAGAATTTTTTTTTTCCATTTTGGAGTCTCCTAAACAATTCTGGTAGGGTGATGTGCTTAATCCAGAATGGGTGTTGAGATGTGTTTTCCTATTATTTTCCTTGGCATTCTTGCCCCAATTAAATATTTTACTGTCTCACCACATTAGATTCCATTCTTTTTTTGTTATTAGTAACACAAACTGAATTAACACCACTTTAAACTGAGATCGATTATAATTATCGTCTAAAATACCCCCCTTTTAAACCTGTAATCCCAGTGAAACTAGAGTAGAGTGGGGGGAAAAAAAGTTATGGATTCAGTCCAGGGGTGGGGAACCTGCAGCTTGGAGGCCACATGTGACCCTCTAGGTTCTTGGGTGTGGCTTTTTGATTGAGTCCAAATCCAAGGGGATTAAGGATCCCATTAATAAAAGGATTTGTTCTGTAAAACTTGAACTTGTCAAAAGGCTGCACCCAAGAACCTAGAAGGCCACAAGTAGCCTAGAGGCTGCAGGCACTCCTCTGCTGGATTATTCCATTATACTGTAAAGCTTTATATAAATAATTCTGGTCCTAGAGGAAAGGATCTGGCTAATAAGTTCACTGTAAGGTGTTAGGAATTTAAAATGTTAGCCCCCTCCCAGAGGTACTTGTATTTTAAAAGAGAAGAAAAGAAGAGGGTAGTGCTCGGGTTCAAAAGAATGAATCTCTGATATCCTAGGAGAGTGATTTTTAAAAAAATTTATTTTTTTTTTGTTGGACAGGGAAGGTATGGCAATTGAGGTTAAGTGACTTGCCCAAGGTCACGAGGCTAGTTTTTGTGTTAAGTGTCTGAGGCTGGATTTGAACTCAGGTCCTCCTGACTCCAGAGCTGGTGCTCTGTTCACTGAGCCACCTAGCCACCCTGAGGAGAGTGATTTTTAATGTGTATGTGGACTTTCTGAGCCCTTCAGATCTCATCATGTTTGGTGACTGCCTGTTTTGGCCAACTGTAAGGTAGTTCTGACCAACCAATTTTGGGGCAATTCAAAGAATAGAATCTGGGTGTTCTCACTCCCAGATGAAGGGTTTTGACAATCTTGAAAAGAATCAAGCTTTTATGGTAGAGTGAGGATGACAGGTCTGTTAGCAAGAATTCAAATCTCCATTGCCATTTCTCTTGGACTCACAGTTTAAAAGAAATAGGATGGGGGACATCTTATTGTTCTCTTTCTTCTTGTTCTCTTTGTGTTAATTTGTTTTAATTTTTTTTTCTTTTTGTGGGTGGGAGGGCTGGGCAATTGGGGTTAATTGACTTGCCCAAAGTCACACGGCTAGTGAGAGTTAAGTGCCTGAGGCTGGATTTGAACTCAGGTCCTCCTGACTCCAGGGTGGCTACTCTATTCACTGTACCACTTAACTGCCCCTGTGTTAATTTTTAAGATAATGGGGAGAGGCTTAGGTCAGGGCCAGGTCTGGGATGAGGGTAACCAGAAAGCAAAGCAATTTGTAAATTATTCAAATATTATAGAGACATAAGGAAATGTCATCATTTCTCTATCAGCTCTCTAAAGGCAAATGTTAGAAGAGAAAGAGGAATGTCTTCAGTTCCCTCATGAAAAGAAATGAGGTAGACTTCATTCTCAACCTCCCCTCCTTTCCTTCCTCCCTCCCTCTCTCCATCTCCTTTGCAATTCAACACTGGCACAAGGCAAAGGTTTCAGTTTCCTGTAAGATGAGAGGATTGGACTAGAGGACCTCAAAGTTCTCTTAGGCTCTAACTTTCTATGCTTCTAAGGGACGCTGAGTGTTTGTGGGTGGGATGCAGTAAATGAAGCCTGAGGGACCATGTAACCTGAGGGCACTGAGCTAGGGGCCCCCCAGGTTCTCTCCTCCTCTTTAATTATATCGAAGAAACACAGGATATTAGATCTAGAACTCAAAGGGGTCTTGGAGGCTATCATGTCCAATCTACTCACGTTACAGGTGGAGAAACTGAGGCAGAAGTTGTGACCTGCCCAGACTTGAATAGGTCTGAGGAAGGATTTGGACTCTTCTTGACTCCAAGTCTAGGGCTCTACCTCCTCTTCTACCCTGTGTTAGAGGCAGAGAGTACCCAGCTCCCATTCTCCAGTAATCTTCCTTGATGCCCTGCCCACTCTAGTGAGAAACGACCATTTTCTTCCTTATATAGCATTTTGCCTGTTGTTTTTCAGTCATTTTTCAGTCTGATTCTTCATGACCCCATTTGGGGTTTTCTTGGCAAAGATACTAGAGTGGTTTACCATTTCCTTCTCCAGCTTGTTTTACAGATGAGGAAACTGAAGCAAACAGGGTTAAGTGATTTGTCCAGGGTCACACTGCTAGTAAGTGTCCAAAGCTAGATTTGGAGTCTTCCAGACTCCAGGCCTAGGTTTATGCACTATGGTGCCACCTAGTTGCCCCCAGCACTTTGCCTAGCTCTCTATTATTTACTTTTTATTTTGTATTACAGTTCTTTGCATTATTGTTCCAATTTAGACTGAAATCTTTCTGAGGACAGGGACTTGGCTCCTCCTTGCCTAGCATAGCTACTCTGTACACAGGAAGCACCTAAGGAGTACTTATTGAGCAAGTGACTTTCCCAAGCCACTTTGCCAGTTGGGAATGACATGAAGGATAGGTAGTCTACTGGGAAGAGCACTAGATGTGAAACCAGAAGACCTGAGTTGGAGATTGTTTTCTGCCTCTCTCAAGCTCTGTAACTCAGACAAAAACACTGACTTCTGACAATCAGTTTCCTAAAGGAGCAGCTAAGTGGTGAGGTAGATGGAATATCCAGCCTGGAATCAGGAAGACTCATCTCTCGGAGTTGAAATCTGGCCTCAGAAACTTACTAGCTGTGTGACCCTGGGTAAGTCACTTAACCCTGTTTGTCTCAAATTCCTCATCTGAAAAATGAACTGAAGAAGGAAATGACAAACCTCTGCCAAGAAAACTCCAACTGGCATCATGAAGAGTTGGACACAACTGAAACTGCTGAACAACATCAAAATAGAGTATTTATAATAATATTTGTACTACCTGCTTTAGAGAGTTGTTGGGAGGAAAGAGTGAAGTGTTATGGGAATGTGAGCTGTGATCATGATGGCGCTCGGAGCAGGAAGCAATCTTAAAGCTTGTCTAGTTTGGCCCATACCCAAAGGAGGCCGTGCCATTAGCACAACCTGTATGAGTGGCTATTCCTTCTTTGTTTGAAGACCTTCCCTTCCCCCTCCCCCTCAGATGAGGCATCCACAAGGCAGACTCTTTCGGTTTTGGACATGTCTGATTGTCTTACATTCCATCGAGTCAGCCTCTCTGTGCTTCCATCCATTGTTCCCACTTGTGCCTACTAAAGCCAAGCAGAACAGAGATGGTCCCTCTTCCATGTAACCAGCTCTTAAGGTACTTCTTTTTTTTAGGCTAAGCATCCTTAGTCCTTTCAATGGTATAGCATGATTTCCAGTCCTGTCACTACATTGTTCACCCTAATTCCCAACAGGATTAAGCACCCAGTTAAACAATATTCTTCCCAAAAGGTGGCACTCAGAAATTAACATGAGGCAGCTAGGTGGAGCAGTGGATGGAGGCAGGAGGACCTGAGTTCAAATTAGGCCTCAGATACTTGACACTTACTAGCTGTGTGACCTTGGGCAAGTCACTTAACCCTGATTGCCTCACCCCTCCATTTTTTTTTTAAAGAAGTTAACTTGAATCCAGATGCAACTAAACCAGAGATACAACCTGAGATAGTCACTTCCATTGTCCTAGAAACCATGCAGCCTAAAATCCCATCAGAATTTGTTCTTTTGACAGCAAATCTGTATATGTTACTTCTTGGGGAATGGGGGGGTGCAATATTGAAGGATTCCAGGAGCCTAGTAGTAGGGAGAAGGGACACTGAAATGGGAGGTATATCCTTCCAAATGAATTTTGTTAATGATAAGCTCAATCATTTTAGAAAAACATGGATAGACTTAAATGAAATAATGAAGAGTAAAATGAACAGAACCAAAAGAATGTTATATACAGTAATAACAATAACATTTTAAGAACAACTTTGAGCAAAGAAGTCATTTTGACTATTATAAATGTCCAAATTAACTACAAAGGACCTATGAAGGAGGACACTATCTGCTTCCAAAGAAAGAACTAATAAATAGATGTATAGAGCGATTTTACACATGTATATACATATTTGTGTATGTGTATATATCTATAGATATATATACATATACATATTTATGTCTAAAAGTAGCCCTGTCTAGGGTGGGGTAGCAAGAAGGAAGAAAAAAAAAGAAAAAAGTTACATGATAATTTTATTATATATTTAAAAGGAACAGCAAGTTGTACATAATAGACTTGTAGTTTTATGTGCAATCTTTTTTTGTTATACTATGTTATGAAAATGCCTGTTTTATTCCATAAATTAAAAAGAAAATAAATGAAAATTTAGAAAAAGGGAGGTGGAGGGTCACTAAAGATTAGCCAGGGCTGGCCTCTGAAAGCAGCAGGATCCTCCAGCCTCAGCTGCCTAAAGGTAATTGCTCAGTCAAGATAAGACCTGAGCTGAGTCCCACTTCGGCCTCTTCCTGAGTATACAGTCTTGGACAAGTCACTCAGCCTCTCTGTGGCTATTCCTCTTCCACAAAAGTTTGGACAGGGTGATTTCTAATATTCTTTTCAACTTTATTTTCCTCTGTGAGTTAGAAGTCTCCTTCCCACTGCTCTTTGAAGATGTTGGAACTGGAGATTCTCCAGGGTTCCTCAGGGTCTGAGGAAGGTGGAGGAGAGAAAAGCTTGGGGCAGGTGGGGATGGTCACCCTGCTGAAAGGGGCATAAACTGGGTTAAAAAATGAGTTTGGGGGCGGCTAGGTGGCGCAGTGAGTAAGAGTGCCAGGCTTGAAGTTGGAATGACCTGGGATCGAATCCGGCCTCAGAAAATGAGCACCCACACATAAATAATGACTAGCTGTGTAACCTTGAGCAAGTTACTTAACCCCAATTGCTTAAAAAAAAAAAGATAATAAAAAGTGAGTTGGACTTGGTGGGTGAACTTTTCCCCTGTTGAGCCAGTGCTTCTGGTCCAACAGCTTTGGAGGAAAGGTAAAGCCTGCTGAGGTAGCCTGACTCTGCCCCAGCTCCTCCAAGGGACCCCTGGCTTAGGTGCTCAGAGCCAAGCCTCTGAAGCTGGGGCCCAGCACGCTCTTCCACAGCTGGGCAATAAGACAGCATCAGAACATTTCAGGAGTCCAGTTGCTCCTGCCCTCTCAGGAAAGGTAAACAGCACAAATTTCCCCATAGCTCCTTAGATCAGAGTCACAGAAGCTCACACTTGGAAGGGACTTAGAGACCATCTGGTCCAACCTGTCCTTGAGCAGAAAGCAATTTCTATGTTAGTTACCTGGCCTCTATCTTCATCTCCTGAGGAAGCTCGTTTCATTTTGCGTCAGCTCTAATTGTTAAGAAATTTTTCCTGAGGACAGACTAATATCTGTTTTTTTGACAGCTTTACCCATTAGGCCTGCTTCTGCTCTCTTTGGCCAAATGGAATGTCATTTCCAGAGATTAGCCTTTCAATTACTTGAAGACAGCTATCAGGTCCCCATTAATCTTCTCTCCTGTCAGTCAGTTAACAAACTTTTATTAGGAACTTAGAATGCACCAGGTACAGTGAGAAGCTCTGGGACTACAAATAAAAGCAGAAAGAAGGACAGGGAGCTTACATTCTAACAGGGAAGATGTCATTTGTCCTTTGTTCTTGAAGAGGGCCATGACATCAGGGAGGTGATGCCATGACTTGCAAGTGAATTGGATTTAAGTGAGGCCTCACTTTCTCCTCTAGAACCATCTGGATCCAGTGGTGAGGTATAGATCAAGATGAACAGAGATGGCCCTGCATGCAGTGGGAGACCTTGGCCTTTTCAATCTAAGGTTTTTAACAAGTATCAGTTTGTCTGAGGTAATGCTGATTCAGTGATTAAGGCGAGGTAAGAAATGAGGCAGAGAATGGCATCAACCATTCTTGAAGATCTCCAGTGAAAATAACACAAAAGGATGCTGAAGGACAGGAGAGATGGTAGCCACCATGGGGGCATGGTGGAGGAAGTCCTGTGGAGATGAGACATTAGTGCAGTGTGAACCCCCTCCTTAAATAAGACATTCTGGGAAGAACCAGTCGATCACAAGTCCAGCCCTCGGGGTGGAGAGTACTTCCAATGTCAGAATTAGTCTAGTGGTCTTGTTTCTATGGCATGTAGAGAAAGACCAGTGAGGAAACAGTAGTGCCTCCTGGAAAGGGATGAAGCTCTCTAAGATAAATATAGGATTTTCTTCAACCTGTCCTTTAATGGCATTTTCTCCAGTCCCCTCATCATTTGGATTACTTCTTTTTTAAAAATGGTGTCAGTTGAATGGGTAGATTTCAGAAAAACCAGAAAGACTTACATGAACTGATACAAAGTGAAGCAAGCAGAACTAGAACATTGTACATGGTAACAGCAACATTGTGCCATGATCAATTATGAATGAACACAGTGATTCAAGACAATTCCAAAGGACTCATGAGAGAAAATGCTATTCACATCTGGTAGATGTGAGGAACTGATAAAATCAGAATACAGAATGAAGCATATATATATATATATATATATATATATATATATATATATATATATAAATAGGTTTTTAAAAATTAAAATTAAAATGATGTCATTTAAAGCATGTTAATAAATATTTTATATTAATTGTATTAATTATAATTAATATTAATTATAATAAATATTTCTTTTCTTTTCAGGAAAGAAAACAATTATGTATAGTCAATTAAAACAAATACCCATGCAGACCATGTCTGGAAAAAAAAAATCTATGTTGAATTCTGTCCCCGAAATACATCACTTCTCTGTCAGAAGATGGATAGTATGCTTCATTGTTGGTCTTCTGGAATCAAGGTCAGTCATTGCATTGAAATCTTTCAAAATCATTTATCTTTACAATGTTGCTATAATTGCATCAAATGTTCTCCTGGCTTTACTCCCTTCACTCTTCATCAGTTCATACATATCTTCCCTGCTGTCTCATTTCCTATCAGCCACATTCCTCTGGACTGGACTCCCATCATGCCCCCAGAAAAATCTCATTAGCTCGGGGATGGCTAGGTGGCACAGTGAGTAGAGCGTCAGCCCTGGAGTCTGAAGGACCTGAGTTCGGATCCGACCTCAGACACTTAACGCAAAAAGTTAAAACCTAGCCATGTGACCTTGGGCAAGTTACTTAACCCCAATTGCCCTCCCTCCCCCCCAAAAAAAATCTCATCAGCTGGAAAATCACCATCTTGTAAGATTCATCAGCCTTGATCCTCTTGCCTTGTCAGTATTCTCAGGACCCTCTCCCTTTCTGATTGGAGAACTGGAGAGCAGAGCTAAGGGCTCCCAGGTCAGACATCTCTTTATTTCCCATCCTCTGCCCTCCTTTGAACTGGACTCCACCTTGTTTCCAAGCTAAGTGCCTTCCCTTTTTCCCTGCTGCCTTTGCTTTGCAACTTCTTTTGGTGTAGTGTCTTCTCTCATTAGAATATTAAGCCTCCTGAGGACAAGAACTAATTTTTTTTCTTTTTCTTTTTTTATTTGTAACCTCATCACTTAACACAGTGGCTGACCCACAGTAGGTACTTAATACATGTTTATTGACAGATTATTCCTTTCCTCATTTCTTATGGCATAATACCATTTCAATTACATCTATAGACCTTAATTTGTTCAGCCATTCCCCTAACTGGCCACCCTATTAATTTCCAGTTCATTGCCAATACCAAAAGAGTTGCTATAAATATTTTTGTATAGCTGAGTCCTTTTCTTCTTTTGTTGATCTCTTTCGAGTATATTTTTAGTGATTTGGGGGCCATAGTTCCAAATTGCTTCCTAGAATGACTCATGGCTCCACCCACAAGGCATCAGTGTATGTATTTTCGCAGGCCCCCACCTCTTGTTGTACTCCAATCCTTCCTAAAATGTGGTGCCCAGAGCTGAACAAGGTAGTCCAGCTGTGTTCTGACCAAGGGAAGATGCAGTGGGACCATCCTCTCTGTCATTCTGGATATGACTTCTTGCTGCAGCTTAAGCTTTCCTAGGTCTTTTGACTACCATATCACACTGTTGATGTATATCAAGGACACATCCTCTGCTTTCTGAGGAAAACCCTTCCTTTCCAACTGTGATGAAAAAGGGAGGGGGAGGCTTGCTACTGAGAACTGAAAATACACTGATTGCTGCTTGGATGGGAGGAGCTCAAGAAGGATTTTGAAAATCAAGTGAGAGAAGTGGAGGAAAAAATGGGGAGAGAAATGAGAATGATGCAAGAAAATCATGAAAAGTGAGTCAACAGCCTGCTAAAGGAGACCTAAAAAAATACTGAAGAAAATAATACCTTAGAAAATAGACTAACTCAAATGGCAAAAGGGGCCCAAAAAGCCAGTGAGGAGAAGGATGCCTTAAAAAGCCAAATTACCCAGATGGAAAAGGAATTTCAAAAACTCACTGAAGAGAATAATTCCTTCAAAATTAGATTGGAGCAAATGGAAGCTAATGACTTTATGAGAAATCAAGATACTACAAAACAAATCCAAACAAATGAAAAAATAGAAGGCAATGTGAAATATTTCATTGGAAAAACCACTGACCTGGAAAATAGATCCAGGAGAGATAATTTAAAAATTATTGAACCACCTGAAAGCCATGATCAAAAAAAGAACCTAGAAATCATCCTTCAAGAAATTCTCAAGGAAAATTTCCTTGATATTTTAGAACCAGAGGGCAAAATAGAAACTGAAAGAATTCACTGATTGCCTCTTGAAAAAGATCCCAAAAAGAAAACTAGGAATATTATAGCCACATGCTGGAGTTCCCAGGTCAAGGAGAAAATATTATAAGCATCCAAGAATAAACAATTTGAATATTGTGGAAACATAATCAGGATAACACAGGATCTAGCAGCTTCTACATTAAGGGATTGAAGGGCTTGGAATATGATATTCCAGAAGTCAAAGGAGCTAGGATTAAAACCAAGAATCACCTGCCCAGCAAAAATGAGTATAATGTTCCAGGGGAAAATATGGTCATTCAGTGGAATAGAGGACTTTCAAGCATTCTTGATGAAAAAACCAGAGCTGAACAGAAAATTTGACTTTCAAATACAAGAAGCAAGAGAAGTATAAGAAGGTAAACAGGAAAAATAAATCATAAGGAACTTATTAAAGTTAAGCTATTTACATTCCTACATGGAAAAACAATAATTGTAACTCATGAGACTTTTCTCAGTATAAGGATAGTTGAAGGGAATATATATGTATACATACATATATATGTTTATATAGGAGGGTTTATGTGCATATGAATACATATGTGAGTGTGTGTATATATGTGTACATGTAAACATAGACAGAGGGCACAGGATCAGTTGAATAGGAAGGGATGATATCTAAAAAATAAATTAAGAGGTGAGAGAGGAATATAGTGAGAGAAAGATAGGGAGAAATAAAATAGAGTAAATTATCTCATATAAAAGAGGCAAGAGAAAACTGTTACAATGGAGAATAGGAAGGTGAAAGGGAATGGGTCAACATTACTCTCATTGAATTTGGCTTACGGAGGGATTGGAAACATACTCAATTGGGTATTTTACCCTACAGGAAAGCAGGGGGGAAGGGAAAAAGAGGGGGGAATGATAGAAGGGAGGGCAGATTGGGGGAGAGGGTAGTTAGAAGCCTGCACTTTTGAAAAGGGACAGGATCAAAATAGAAAATAGAATAAGTGGGGGGTGGGATAGGAAGGAGGGAAATATAGTTAGTCTTTCATAATATATCTATTATGGAAATGTTTTGGATAACTACACATGTACAACCTATATTTAATTGCTTATCTTCCCAGTGGTGGGTGAGGAGGGAAGAAGGAAGAGAATCTGGAAATCAAAGTTTTAAAAACAAATGTTAAAAAAAAAATTGTTTTTTACATGCAACTGGGAAATAAGATATACAGGCACTGGGGTATAGAAATCCATCTTGCCCTACTAGAAAGTGGGGAAGGATATAAGAAAGAGCAGATTGGGGTATTCATTAGGCTCGCTATTTTGGGGTGGCAAGTAGGGGAAAGATGGGGAGAAAATTTGTAACTCAAAATCTTGTTGAAATGAATGTTGAAAACTAAAAATAAACAAATTTAAATGTGAGCAATTTCCAGAACCACATCTGCCTTGGGGACTCTGAGGCTTTGCTGCAGGGCATTGATCTATCAGGAGGAGGAAGGAAAGTGTCTCTCCTCCCCAGGAGGAATTATGCCTGCAGTGATTACTGTCCCCTGCCTAGCAAGGAGATTGAAAAATTCTTAGTATTATGAACTCCCCTCCCTATCCACACCTGCCAACTCCTTTCTTAGGTCATGGATATGGCAGAAAAGGGGAGTGGGGAACAGAAATGACTGTCAAACTCAAGGAGCCTAGGCTGAGAGCAGAGAGACCTTCTCTTCCAGAAAAATGATTCCCAGAGGAGCTGTTTTCCTAGGATAGTCTGTTGTTGTTCGTCCTTCCTTTTCCAAGAGGACCATGATATCAGGAAGGTGATCCCATGACATGCAAGTGAATTGGATTTAAGTGAGGCAGGGCTGTGCGAAGCCACCAGCCTCACTTTCTCCTCTGCAGCCATCTGGGTTTAGTGGCCAGATATCCATCAGGATGAATGGAGATGACCTGAGATGCAGTAGGGAACCTTGGTTTTTTTAAGCTAAAGTCTTTTGCAGGTCTCAGTTTACCTGAGTCAACAACCATTCAGTGATTAAGGCTAGGTAAAAAAGAAGCAAAGAATGGCTTCTTTTACCTAGTCCAAAAAAAAAAAACAACCCAAAAACAAAAAACAAAAAAACAACCAATCTAGAAGGGTAAGACCCTCCGGGTTTCAGGCCAAAACAGAAACAATTGCTATTTACACTTACAGTCATCAGAATTCAAACAATTTTGAGTTCCAAATTCTCTCCCTCCTTCTATCCCACCCCCACCCTCCATTGAAAAGGCAAGCATCAATGTCTTTCTTAATAATTGGCTAATTTAACAGTTAGGTAAAACTTTAAGGTTTACAAAGCATTTTTCATATATTATCTCATTTTATCCTCACAACAATCATGGGAGTAAGTGCTATTATCATCCATATTTTATAGATAAGGAAATTGAGGCTAGGAGAAGTTACCCTTGCCCAGGGTCACACAGCTAGTGTCTCAGGCATGATTTGAACTCAGGTTTTCCTGACCCCAAGTCCAGCATTCTATACTGTGCCACATAGCTGAACCAGATCCAGTATTCAAGATGTGGTCAGACTGGGGCAGAGTAAGCAGAACATTTTCAATTTCTTTTTCTAAGATACAGCTATTCAAGTATTCTATTTCTCTTTCTATTATCTGGGCAATTTATATTTTTGTGTACATCCATTTCACTTAGATTATTATTGGCATATATTTGGGCAAAATGACTTAATAATTGCTTTAATTTCATCTTCATTGGTGGTATATTCACCCTTTTCATTTTATTACTTGTATTTGGTTTTCTTCTTTCTTTTAAAAATCAAATTAATCAACAGTTTCTCTTATTCCCCCCCCCCCCAAAAAAAAACACTCCTTTCTTGTATTTCTTAGTTCAGTGGTTTTCTTGGTTTTTTATTAATCTCTCCTTTGGTTTTCAAGATTTCTAATTTGGTGTTTAATTGGGGTTTTAAAATTTGTTCTTGTGTGTCTACATATATAATATGTAACAAGGGAATTTGAGGGTGAGCACTTCCTTGGTTTATTGAAAAGGACCATAAGACCTTAGGATATTAGATGTGGAAGAAATATTAGAAATCATCTTGTCTGATTCCCTCATTTTCACAGAGGAACTTAATCTCTCTGAGCTTGTTTCCCCATCACTACAATGAGGGTAATAATCCCAAGACTATAGATGTAGTGCTGAAAAACTAATCTAATCTCCCAAAATGTACAGGTGAGAAAACAGAGGTTAAAAGACTTGTCCAAGGTCACTAGGAAAGTAAGCATCAGAGGCAGCACCTGAACCTAGTACTTCTGACTCCAGAACAAGTGAAACCTCTTTCCACTATTCCCAGAACCCTCATACTACTGACCTGAGGCATCTGACATGACAAAAACCATTACAAACCTTGAAACACTTTAGAAATACGTGCTAGCATCCAGTCTTCCTGTGGTTCACGTCACTGCCGGATCCTTCATCAGTCTTTCCTGCTGACTTCCTAGTAAATGCAAACAAGGCTCTGCTTCTGGCTCAAAGTCGGTGCTTAATATATGTTTGTTGGAAGGCAATTCAAATGATGTGGTGGCATAGACATATTGGAACTGAAGCCAAGATTTCTCAAAAGATATGACATAAAAAAACTTAAACAAGGAAAAATATGTTTGCTAAAGGCATTCACCACTGTCGTGAAAGTCCAACATAGAGTCAAAGACCATATGGGGGTGGCTAGGTGGCGCAGTGAATAAAGCACCGGCCCTGGAGTTAGGAGGACCTGAGTTCAAAAATCCAGCCTCAGACACTTAACACAAAACTAGCCTTGTGACCTTGGGTAAGTCACTTAACCTCGATTGCCCTACCTCCCCCTCTCCAAAAAGCAAATAAAATAAAATAAAAAGATCGTGTGGCTTGGTGGACGGAGAGCTAGCTGCAGAGCTGGGAAGGCATGTGTACAAAGTCTTGCTTCTGATACAGTGTAGCTGTGTGACCCTGGGTAAGTTATTTAACTTGCTCTTTTCATAGTTGGTGTTCAGTCTCTTTGTGACCCCATGGACCATACTATCCATGGGGTTTCTTGGCAAAGATAATGGAGTTACTGGAGTGGTTTGCCATTTTCTTCTTCAGTGGATTAAGGTAAACAAAGGTTAAGTGACTTGTCCAGGGTCACACAGCTAGAAAGTGTCTGGGAATTATTTGAATTCAGGTCTTCTTGACTCCAGGACCAGTGGTTGATCCATGGAGACATCTAGCTGACCCAGTGCTCTAGGCAACTCTTTAAAAATATAAGTTACAGGGGCGGCTAGGTGGTGCAGTGAGTAGAGCACCAGCCCTGGAGTCAGAAGGACCTGAGTTCGGAGCCGGCCTCAGACACTTAACGCACACACAAACAAAAAACCTAGCCGTGTGACCTTGGACAAGTTACTTAACCCCAATTGCCCTCCAAAAGGCAAATATATATATATGTTACAAAGAAGGTACCAATTTTCACTGGTAGAGGGAATTCCTCCCCTGGGAGTTTCCTATAAAAATGAAATCACAGGTTGAGTCCTTATACACCTTGTTGTCTCCTTCAGCTAGATTGTAAGCTCCTTGAGGGGAGATACTCTTTCTCTTTTGTCTCTGTATCAGACATATGGTGGATTGATTGGAGTGGGTGACCAAGACATGTTGTGAAACTTTCCTCCAGTGACATCTTGAAGAATAGATTAGAGAGGATTGGATTTAGAGTTCAAAAATCTAGATGTGAAGCCCAGCACCATCATCTGCTGCTGTGTGTTTCTGGGGATGACACTTCACTTTTCAGGTTCCTTCTCTGTTAAATGACAATCTGGTCAAAAGGGCTTTCCTACTTCTCTTCATAAACTGATGTAGCAGAAGCCTGATATCCGAGACCTTATTCTGCAAATGAAGGAAGGGGACCCCAGGAGGCATGGCCTCCTAGCTAGATGTAACCAGCTTATAGAGAGGGAGGGTCTAGCTTGTGCCCTTCCATCTCTGCACAGCCAGCCTTCCTCCTTCTTGAAGAGGAAGAGGAGAGCATCAAAGCTAGAAGCAGGGGCTGGGAGAGAGGTGTAACCAAGTGCAAGGGATGGAATGGTTGGTGGGAGCAGAGGAGAAAAAGTAGCAGGTTGTAGAAGCAGAGCCTGGCACTCCATCCACCCGTAGCATCTTTGTCCAAGTGAGGAGGGAAATGGAGCCAGCCTGGTACTGAGGAAGTGTCATTCCTGCTGGGCTGCCAGCTGTCTTGCCTGATGGGGTCAGGAATGACTGGAAGCCCATCTGGTTTTTACTGGAAGGGGAAGAAAGGCAGGGAACAGAGAGTCCTAGGTCCTGGGTCTTACCCAGGATGGGAGAGTGGGAGAGTGGGGGAGGGAGAGAGAGAGAGAGAGAGAGAGAGAGAGAGAGAGAGAGAGAGAGAAGAGAGAGAGAGAGAGAGAGAGAGAGAGAGAGAGAGAGAGAGAGAGAGGAAGAGAGAGAGAGAGAGAACGTGTGTATGTCTTAGCTTATTCCTGCCCTAACTGCTACTTTCTCACAAAACACCGCCACCCTCCCCCAACCCCAGGCTTTCTGTGCTAAACCTTCTGCCAAGTCTGCTATAATTCCTCGATTAACTCCTCATGCACCAAGCTATGAGTAATTACTCCTTTCTCCAATCTCTCATCACTGATTGGACATCTGTATTTATTGTTGTTTTTTCATGACCCCAGTTGGGGTTTTCTTGGCAAAGATACTGGAGGGGGTTGCCATTTCCTTCTCCAGTCTATTTTACAGTTAAAGAAATTGAGACAAACAGGTCAAGTGACTTGCCCAGGGTCACACAGCTAGTAAGTGTCTGAGGTCAGATTTGAACTCAGGAAGATGAGTCTTCCTAGCTTCAGGCCCAGTGCTCTATCCATTGTGCCACCCAGTTGCCCTTCTGTATTTATTAATCACGTTATAATTTGTATTAGAATTCATTGTGTACTTCCCTCATCTCCACAAATCCTCTAAAATGGGAAACCCTTTGAAGTCAGGGATTATCTTGTTTCATCTTTGAATGAAATAGTGCCTGATTGCCTGGCACGAGATAGCAGGTACTTGATAACCAGAGATTCACCACATCTCAGGGTTGGCATCCACCTCAGAGAGCATCTGGTCCAGGATTAAATGTTTTGTAAACAGCTCTTTGGGAGAAGATATATCCATAACTCACTTTGAAGTTGAATCTACATTTTCTTTTTTTTTTAAAGCAATTGGGGTTAAGTAACTTGCTCAAGGTTACACGGCTAGTCATTATTTCTGTGTGGGTGCTCATTTTCTGAGGCCGGATTTGATCTCGGGTCATCCCAACTCTGAGGCTGGCACTCTTACTCACTGCGCCACCTAGCCGCCCCGAATCTACATTTTCTCCATCACTTTCTTAAATCTAGACAAAACGATAAATTGAGCCCTGATTGGTATTGCTCACTGATGGCTGAGGTATAAATGCTCACACTGAAAATTGACTCTTGCCAACCAGTTTGAGTTGACTTCATGCAACACTGATGTTCCATCCTATACCTGACCAAGAATCCCCTCCACATCATTACTAATAAGTCGATATTTGCTGCTTGAAGATCTCTAGTTAGGGGAACCCACTACCACCAAGGCAGCCTGTTCACATTTTGAATGGCTTTAATTGTTTCTATGGTTGTGGGTCTGTCTATCTATCCACTCATCCATCTATCCATCCATATATCTATCTATCTATCTCCATTCATTTGTTCATCTATCTATCCATTCATCTGCCTGTCTACCTTTCTATCTTTCCATTCATTGATTTATCTTTCTATCCATTAGTTCATCTATTTGTCTATTTTGCTGTTGTTTCAATGAGCCTAAATCTGGGTTTCTGTCACTTCCCCTCATGGTCATCTAGTTCTTCCCTTTGGGGCCATCTTCTGTAAGACAGCCCTTCAAATACTCGAAGACAGTCTTCTTCAGTCAGTCAGTCAATAAGCATTTATTAAGTGCTTACTGTTTGCTAGGCATCTGTGCTGGGTGCTCAAGATACAAAGGGCCTCAAGGAACTCACGTGTTAATGGAAGAGACATAAAAAATTGAACATACAGAATAAAGTATAAGTAAAAAGTAATAGAAGTGACTAATAGTGGGGGAAGATGGGAAAGCACTCCTGCAGAAGATGGGATTTGACCTGAGTCTGGAAGGAAGCCAGGGAAGCTAGGAGGTAAGGAGGGGCATGGAGGAAACAGACAATGAAAAGGGGGGAAGGGAAGTAGTAGTATTATGTGTGAGAAGCAGCAAGAAGGCCAATGCTGCTGAATCACTAAGTATGTTTTGTTGTTCAGTCATTTTTCAGTTGTGTCTGACTCCATTTGGGGTTTTCTTGGCAAAGATACTAGAGTGATTTGCCATTTCCTTCTCCAATTCCTTTTACAAACAAGGAAACTGAGGCAAACAATTAAGTAACTTGCCCAGGGTCACACAACTAGTAAGTGAGGCCAGTTTTGAACTCACGAAGATGAGTTTCCCTGACTTCAGGCCCTACACTCTCTATCCAATGGGACACCTGGCTGCCCCATTAAGTATGTAGAGAGGAGTAAAAAGCAAAACTTGGAAGGTAAATACGGGACCAAGTTATGAAAGGCTTGACATATTTAGTTTTTCCTATGGATCCACATTATCAGATCTCACAATCTTGGTCATCCACTTTTGTTTGTGTTCAAGCTTGTCATCATTCTTTCCATATTGCAGTGCCTCTAAATGAACCCTATTTCAGATGTCACTGTACCAAGGCAGAGGTCTAGTGGAACTATCAGCTTCCATATTTTATACACACTGCCTTCCTTAGTGCAGCATGGGATAAATAGATTTCTTTCTTGGCTTCCATGTCACCCCACTGATTCCTATTGTTATGAACTGACATTAAGACAAAGATGAGTAAGACATAAAATCAACTTCTGAAATTGATTTTCTGAACCTAAGTGTAAAAGTTTACATTCATCCTTGTTAAATTTAATTTTATTAGATTCTTCTCATCTTTCTAAACTGTTGAACTTTTTTTAGATCCTTATTCTTATCTTTCAACAACTATCATTCAACTCTACCATTCAACATGTTAGCTATTCTTTCCTGTTTTGCATTATCTGCAGATTTGACAAGCACGTCCTTTATGGTTTCATCAAAGACACTGAAGAAGTCATGGCTATCCTCTGTCTCCCACCTTCATGCATTGTACAAATCCTCTCATGTGTCTAGAATACATTTCTTCATGATTTTCAACTTCTAGAATCTTTTTTTTTCTTCATGTCAGTTGTCACCATTTTATGAAAACCAGAGTGATTCATGAGTGAAGGACAAACAAGAACAATGGCCATCTCCTCCATCCAAGCCTTCCCTGATCCTCCCAGTTGTTAGCACTCTCTTACTCTTCTATACTATTTATCTTGCTGATGCCATCAGTTCCCAAAGATTTAATTATCATTATTGGAAGATGATTTTTAGTTCCCTTTGTTAAGCCGTCTCTCTTGACTACTAGTCTTTCATCTCCAACTGCCTATTAAACATCTTAAACTGGATGTCTTATAGACATCCTTAACTCAGCCAAGCTTAGCTCATATTTCCATGTAGAACCTTCTCTCTTAATAACTTCCCAGTTATTGTCAAGGGTACCACCACCCTCCCAGTCACTAAGGCCTGAAACCTAGGTGTCATTTGCAATTCTCCATTCTTACATATGCAATCTGTTGCCAAGTCCTGCTGACTTTATCTTGTAACATCTTTCACATATACCCCTTTCTCTCTTATGACATTATCACCACCCCGTGCCCTCATCACCTCATTCCTGGACTATTGCAATAGCTGGCTGGTTAGTCTCCCTGCCTTAAGTTTCTCCCCATTTCTGTCCATTTTCCACTCAGTTATCAAAGTGAGCTTCCCCAAATGCAGGTCTGACCATGTCCCCTCCCCACCCCCATTCAGTAAACTCTAGTAGTTCCCTTGCCTTGCTAGGATCAAATATAAAACCTTCTATCTGGCTTTAGACCTTCAGAACTTGGCTTCTTCCTGCCTTTTCAGTCTTCTTCCACTTTACTCACCCCTAGGTACCCTGTGATTCAATGAAACTGGTCTCCTTGCTTCTCCTCTGTCTCCTAACTCTCACCATTTTCACCAGCTCTTCTCCATTCCTAGAATTCTCCCTTATTTTTGTCTCACAGATGCTCTGGCTTCCTTTGAATCTCAGCTACAACTAAAATCACACCTTCTTCAAGAAGTCTTTCTTAGACCTTAATCTTAGTACCTTCCAATCTAAGATAATCTCCAATCCTTCATATATCTTATTTCTACATAGTTGTATGTAATTGGAAGGTGGACAACAGATGAAAAATACCAAAAACCTGTAAAGATTTCTTCAACAAAACCTCTTCTCCAGGGGCGGCTAGGTGGCGCAGTGAATAGAGCGCTAGCCCTGGAGTCAGAAGGACCTGAATTCGGAGCCGGCCTCCAACACTTAACCCACACAAACAAAAACCTAGCCGTGTAACCTTGGGCAAGTTACTTAACCCCAATTGCCCTAAAGGGGCGTCTAGGTGGCGCAGTGAGTAAGAGCGCCAGCCTCGGAGTTGGGCTGACCCGAGATCAGATCCGGCCTCAGAAAATGAGCACCCACGCATAAATAATGACTAGCTGTGTAACCTTGAGCAAGTTACTTAACCCCAATTGCTTTAAAAAAAAAAAAACAAACCTCTTCTCCATCAATGATAGTGGAGCCACCAATTCAGGCCTAACAACTCAGACCCATATGGATCTGCATGAGGAACAGAGATGACAATAAAGAAAACAAAAGAGTTGGACCAAGTATGGAGGACACAGAGGAGGTCTGTCTTGAAAGTAACCATTTTTTAGATATTTGAGATGTTAATTCTTAAGATATCTGAAAGAGAAACAGATGTCAAGTGTTTGGGAAAATTTGCAACATCATCATCACCAGATAAGGGCAACTGAGTTAATATTGTGGTACCAAGCCACAACCCACTTTCTCATCTTTTCAAAATCTTTGAAAAACAATGCACCCGTGAATCAAGGGCCTTCCTTCTTCATGAAGGTGTGAGAAAGGTATAGTTACATTATTAGAAATGATATCCTAAGGACCTGAGTTCGGAGCCGGCCTCCGACACTTAATCCGCACAAACAAAAACCTAGCCGTGTAACCTTGGGCAAGTTACTTAACCCCAATTGCCCTAAAGGGGCGGCTAGGTGGCGCAGTGAGTAAGAGTGCCGGCCTCGGAGTTTGGATGACCCGAGATCAGATCCGGCCTCAGAAAATGAGCACCCACGCATAAATCAAAAATGACTAGCCGTGTAACCTTGAGCAAGTTACTTAACCCCAATTGCTTTTAAAAAAAAAAAAATAATAATATTAATATTAGAAATGATATCCTATAGCAGGCCCACATCTGTGCAGTCATATCATTGTCCTTACCCCTTATCATTTATGAGCTTTCACCAGATAGGCGGTACTGTGTATAGAGCACCCTCAGGCACTTACTAGTTGTGTGACCCTGGGCAAGTCACTTAACCTCTGTTTGCCTCAGTTTCCTCATCTGAAAAATGGGGATGATAATAGCGCCTATCTCCCTTTTTTAACTCTAGAAAAACTCCCTTGTAAGGATCAAATGAAATAATTATAAAGTAATTACAGAGTAAGCACTATATAAAGCTAGCTATTATATTATGATTTTTGTATTATGTCTTCTTAGGTGGAGTCTTAGCTTATGGCAATAAGAGGATGGATGGTTATATGTGGAAGAGATTCTGGGGCAGGAAGAGACATGAGGCTTAGGAAAGGACTGTGGAGCTGGGCCAGTATTCTGAGACTTGAGCCCAGGTACCTTGAATTACTAACCTTACCCTTTCTCCAGATGATATGAGCTTCCTTGATGAAGCAACACAGCAGTGCTAGGCTCTAGCACCCACTGCCTTGCAAGGGACTCCCCAGGGCACACTGGTGTATACATTTAGAGCCCATTAGCACTTTTTCAGGGTCATAAGAAAGAGTCTGAGGCCTAAGACACATTGCCTTATAGTACCTACCACTAAGGGTGTGCTGGAGCCAGTTCTAACCCCTTGAGAGAGCCAGCTGTTGGACTCTTCCAATCAGGGCTTGATTTATTGTTTTATTGATTATCTATACTTAAGAGAGTGATGAAGAAAATATTAATAATGCAAACTAAATGGAAAACCGTGTCCTATATACATTTTTCCTGGAGAGCTGATTGTTAAACTATTATCCTCCACCCCTGTCCAATCTCAGAGAGGGGTAAGATGATGTAGGAGATAGAGGGCCAAGAAAGCCTCAGTATTCTAGGTAATACTCAGAGACTCTGAGTCAAAGAAGGAGCTGTCTTTTGTAGGTAGAGGAATTTCCTGCTCTGGGAGTTCTCTGTATCAGTGAAATCATGGGTCCAGTCCCTAGCCTTGTTTGAATGAGGCTGTTCTCCCCTCCCCCACCACCCAATGCCCTTTTTGAGGCTATTTTGACATAACAATTGAAATCGACTCCTGCATCTAATCTCTCCTCCCTCCAATCCAGCCTCCACACATGTGTCTGAACATCATGGTCACTTTTTTTTTTTTTTTGCTTTTTGGAGGGAGAAGGTAGGGCGACTGGGGTTAAGTGACTTGCTCAAGGTCACATGGCTAGTTTTGTGTTGTGTCTGAGGCTGATTTTGAACTCAGGTCCTCCTGACTCCAGGGCTGGTGCTCTATTCCCTGTGCCACCTAGCCACCTCTCACAGTCACTTTTTAACTCTAGAAAAGATAGGGTAGTCTCTAATTGCTCATAGGATGAAACACAAAGTCCTTAGCCTGACATCCAGCCTGCTCTTTCAGTCTTTCCTTAAGCTTCCCCACCTCCTGTATGTTATATACCTGCCCATTGGACTGAGCGCTAGACTTGGAGTCTGGAAGACCTGAGGTCAAATTTGGCTTCAGATACTTAACTGTGTGTCACTGGGCAAGGCAGTTAACTTCTGTCTTCTCAGTTTCTTCATAAGATTCCTCATCCAATGGGAATAATAATTGTACCAATTTCCTAGGGTGGTTTGGGGATAAAATAACATAAATAGTGGAAAGTGCTTTGCAAATATTAAAGCACCATAAAAATGCTAGTTATCACCATCATCATGACCACCACTACTACTACCACCACTGCCACAACTACTACTAGTCTTTCTTCTACTGCCACTACCACCAACTGCTACTCCCATTTCTGTGCATGTACTCACAGCATCCTCCATTTCTGGAATGGATCACACTCCTTCCCAACTTCACCTCGCTTAAAAAAATGAACAAAGTCCCTCCCTTTCTCTGAGACTCAGTAGAGATGCTACTTTCTCAGTTTCCTTGTTTCCCCTCCCTATGTGAAAGCGATTTCTTTCTCTCCTCAAATATCTTCTAGTATTTTTCTTGGACCTCTCCTCTCTTAATTCAACCCACTTATCTTTTAATTTTTTTTCCAAATCAAGAAGTATGTATTAAGCACCTACTATATTCAAAGAACTAGTGATATGAAAGGGAAAAAAAGTCCTCATACTCAAGCTTGTATCTCAATTCATAACCTGAGTCAAAGTCACCTGTAACTATATCCTTTTACTCCCAAGTCCTGTTGATTTCTAGTTACACATCTCTCAGCTATGTTCCCTTCACCCTACTTACATGGCTCACACTAGGTCAGACCTCCATTACTTCTCTTTTGGACCATTTCATTTTTGCAGAAAAGATTGTCTTCTCCAGCAGACTGCCTCCTTTATCCCCCTCACTCTTCCACTTATCTTCAGTCTCTCCTCGAGTACTGGCTGCTTCCCTAATGCCTATAAGCATCCCCATGCCTCCTTCATCCTCAAAAACCCTTCATTTGATCCATCCATCCATGCTTGCTAACATCCTCTGTCTATTCTCTCTATCCTCTCCTCCACAGTCTGGCTTCCAACCTCATAATTCAATTGAAACTGCTCTCTCCAGTTACCAATGACTTCATTGCCAAATATAATGGCCCTTTCTCCATCCTTGTCCTTTTTGATCTTTTTGTAGCCTTTGATGCTGCTGAATGTCTATTCTTCTTCTTGATACTATCTTCTCTCTAGGTTTTCTTAAGCTCTCCATTAGACTGTGAACTACTTGAGGACAGATACTCCCCCCCTTTTCTTTGTATCCCCAGAATGCTTCAGACATGGTAGATGTCTAATAAATGCTTATTGACTTAATTGTTGAATGATTTGACTCGGGGGTTTTTGCTTGGTCCTCTGTTGTGCAGTATTTAGATAAGGGCATAGATGGCAGTCCTTTCAGATTTGTAGTTGATAACCAACACTCTTTTTTTTTTTTTAAAGCAATTGGGGTTAACTAACTTGCTCAAGGTTACACAGCCAGTTATTTTTGTATGGGTGCTAAGTATCTGAGGTCCTCCCGACGCACTGCACCACCTAGCCGCCCGGAGAGCCAACACTCTTAATGACAGGATCACAATTCAAAATGATATTGACACTGGCCTAAATCTAACAAACTGAAATTTCAAAATCTTGCATTTAAGTTTAAAAAATCAGTTTCTCAAATATAATATTGTAGAGGCATGGCTAGACATCACAATTCAGCTGAAAAGATTTCTTTTTAATGGATTACAAACTCAGTATGACTCAGTGGTGTGTAATAGTGCTAATATGGTGTTAGGCTCCATTGAGATATAGTTTCCAGAACTAGGGAAATAAGAGTCTATACACTTCCCAGGTCATAATCATATCTATATTGTGTTCAGTTCTGGTTTTCGTGTTTGAACATGTTTTGGATGAACTAGGGTACATACAAAGGAGGGCGATAAAGACTGGGAAGGGCCTCAAATTCATGCCATTTGAAGATCACAGGAAGGCATTTGTCATTTTCCTTTTTTTTTTCAATAGCTAATCTACTAGGTGTGAGGTGGTACCTCAGAATTGTTTTGATTTGCATTTCTCTAATTAGTGATTTAGAGCTTTTTTTTTTTTCATGTGGACATCAATAGCTTGAATTTCTTCCTCTGAAAACCATTTATCAATTGGAGAATGGCTCTTACTCTTATAAATTTGACTTGGTTCCCTATATATCTTAGAAATAAGACCTTTATCAGAGAAACTTATGGCAAAGATTTTCCACCCAATTTCCTGCTTCTCTTCTAATTTAGCTGCATCGATTTTGTTTGTGCAATTATTTTTAAAATTTATATAATCAAAATTGTCCCTTTTATCTCCTGCGAACCTCTCTCTCATTAGGTTATAATTCTTCTGACTGGTGATATTCCCAATGAGAAGACACAGCAAGGACTTGATAACTATTTCCAAATATCTGGATAAATCACAAAACCTGGAAGAGAGATTAATATTGTTCTGTTTAGCCCCAGAGGGAATAATTAGTAACAACGGTGGAAAACGCAAAGATGCAAATTTAGATTTTTTGCAAGGGGGTAAAAACAACAAACCTACTTGTGAATAATTATAGAATCATCCAAAGGCAGAATGAGCTGCCTCAGGGACTGGGGTATTTCCCCTTCACTAGAGGTCTTCAAGTCAAAGCTGGAAGACCCCTTGGAGAGGGGATCTGTGAGCTCTGAGTTCTCGAGACTATGTAATGCCTTCTCTGACTGAGGCTCTTCCTTCTGCCTCCTCTCCTTACACCCGCCACAATGACTTTCCTAAGGTATGACCATCTCAGCCACATTAGCTTAAAAACATTCTGTGCCTATTACCCCTTGGATAAACTACAATGTCTTTGGCTTGGCTTATAAGGCTCCATAACCTGGCTTTAGCCTTCCTTTCTAGCTTCATATCACATCACCCTCACCTCCTTCTCAGGTGATATTCTGACCAAACTGGACTCATTCCCAAACTAAACATTCCATTTACTACCTTTGGGTTTTTGCTTAAATACAGTTCCTCCCTCTTCCTTCCCTAAGAATTCTCATCTACCAATGAGGGAGCATTGGGGCAGTGGAAAGAACATCGGGTTTGGAGCCAAGGACTTTCAATTCAAATTCCTGTTCTGCCATTTATTACCTTTACGACCTCAGGCAAGTTATTTTTGAGGTGAAAACTTCCCAACCTGTAAGATGAAGGGGTTGGGCTAGGTGACCTTTAAAGTACAGTCTAGCTCTGATCCTTTGAAGTTCAGTGGGGGTGTCACATCTCAGCTTACATTCCCCTCTATTTATTTGTGTTCTCTTTTCCTGACTAGAATGTAAGCTCCATGAAGGCAGGCACTGTTTAATTTCTGTCCTATCCCCAGCACCTAGGAGACAGTCCTGTACATAGTAGAAACCTAGTAAACATTTGTTCATAGACTATATGTAAACAGAGAAGTGAATTCCAAATAGCTGGAGGAAAGAGAGTCATCATGCTGTAATGGAAGGAGCATCAGGTTCTGGTGTCTTGAGGACGGGCGCTCAAACCCCAGCTCTGACACTTGTGACCTATATGACCTTGGGTAAATCATTTAACCTCCTTTGTGTGACATTTTGCTCAGCTGTAAAATGAAGGGATTTGTTTAAATGTCTTCTCTGACCCACCCTCCCTAGTATCATAAGCTATGTGTGCTATGTTGTACCCCCTCCCTCCCCAGATCCAGGGCCTGTCCTAACTCAATCCTTACTCATAACTGCTACAGAAGAATGGCCTTACAACGGGCAGTGACCCAGAACCTGTTGCTTCTTGCCTTCTAGGTTCCCAAACCATCACACCCACTTCAGACTTGATGATTTATTTCTGGCCCTTTGCTTGGTTGCATTCACAATACATCGGGTCAAGGCGTCAGGGAACAAAAATCAAACTCTCATCATTAAATTAAAAAAAGATAACAAGGCTAGCACAGACCCTGACATCCACCCACACTCTTCACACGCTCAGATACCTTTCCCCTTTCTTTGGAATCGACCTGCTAAAAAATCACCTCGTTTTCAAGGGATCATTAGCTTCTTTTTGCACTAGATGAGTTAAATAGATTATCTGTCTTTGCACTGAGTCACAGGAGACAGGACGTTCACAGTACAGTTGAGGGAGGGAGGGGTAAGGGGTAGCCCCCAGGTCCTCTCTCTGGGGAGAAGCAAGGCAGGAGAAACATGGCTCAAAGGGGTTGGTCCTTTGGTGGAGCCTTGGATTGGTGATGGGAATCCAGGGATATGGAGGGTGGTTCTCGATATCTCATGTGGCACAGATGACATTAAGTATGTCCCTGCAATGAGGGGTGCAGAGAATGAAACACTTGGACTGGGGAAATGGGGTGGGGGAGAGGAAGATAGGGCATTCCTGGCACAAGCTCTATCTACACCTTCTAAAAAAGTGTTCCAAGATTAGGTGGCCTTTGGGGGGAAATAATTGGCCTTCGTGGCAGGGAGGTGTGGAAGGAAGAGGCAGGACCCCTTCACAGACACTAAGTCAGGGAAATCCTTCTCCTTCCCATGACTGTGGCTTTCTTAAGGGCCTGTAACTGCTCCTGCTGACCATCCCCTGGGGCAGACTTGTACACTGACAATGGTCAGGGGCTTAAACAAAGCACTGCACCCACAGTTGGCTTGGTACTATGGCCAGGTGGAGATAGACCAGATATTGCAGGATAGAATGAGCTAATGAGGGGAGATGGCCCAGAAGGGGCCCTGGCTCCAATGGACACAGAGATCAGGATTAACCTGGTTTCTTCCTGCCCAGACCTGTCAGCAGACACGGGGTAGGGGGCAGGTAGGATCAGATACTCATATTCTGATGCTGAATATAGGTAGAACTGTTAAGAAAGGAAGGTGAAAGATGGCCCACAGGGATAGGGATGGCCCATAGGGGATAGGGAAGGAGAAGGCCTCCTGGAAACAATAAACTCTCTCCCACCCTTCAGTTTAAAGAAGTTCCATTCAAACTCAGTGGGGCTGGGGTGTGGTGGGCATGAAGAAACAGGCACTACCAGGCCAGCTTCTTGCTATATTTGGTATTAGAGGGAGGTGCCATCCAGTGGAGGCTGCTGGGCAGGGTAACAGGGCTAAAAGAAGAGGAGGAAGCAAACAGACTTGGAGGCAGAGCTAACAGAACCCAGTGATAGTGGGGTGGGGGGAGATGGGGCAGGGAAGACAAGGGATTTAGGGATACTCAGGCACTGAAACCCTCCTGTCATGGCTGGGGGTACCAACTCACCTCCAGGCTGGAGAGAGAAGCTAGTGGGGGTTAGGAAACAAGGACCTTTGGCACAGAGACAAGTGCCCAGGATTTTAGGGACCTGGGGAGATTAGAACACCCCTTTCTTTAACTGTAGGGGATAAAAGAAAAAAAAGCTTAAGGGAAGCTATTCTGTGCCTCCCACAGAGGCTGGTGAAGAAGGTGCCAATGAGCCAGCAGGAGTGTGCATACAGTTGGCCCTGCCTGCATCAAGGGTGTGAGCCCAAATGGTCAGAGAGGCTTTGTGCAGAGGAGCCTCCAACCCAAGATAGGTGGGGAATATGGGCCAGTCAGTGCCCCAGCTGCGATGTTCCATCCTCCCCCAGCCTGAGCACAGACAGAAGAATCCTGGCATATCCTTTCTTGCCTCATTTCCTAGCTTGGCCTCCCAGGCTGGAGCTTGGGTTACCCACCTTGAAGATGACGGCCTTACAAACCACAATGCTCAAGCCCCAGGGGCTGGGGAGAAGGAGCTGGGGGTGGAGCCAGGTCTCAGAGCCCCCAGGAGAGATTTTTTGAAAGAAAGGGGAGGGGACACACCAGCAGCCTACAAGGCTAATGGACTTTCCTCCCATCTGGCTGGGGCCCTCAATCCTCTCTAGGTAGCTCTAGGCCCCCAGCCCCAGCCCTGGACAGCTGTGCTGGGTGTATCTCATCACTTTTGAGGCCTGTGGTGTGGGGATAGGGATGTCTAGCTCAGAAGATGCTCTGTCTTCGGTTCTTCCCACGGCCTGAAAGACAGAACAGGGGAGAGAAATAGAGGGTGAAATCAGCAGGGAACCTGGATTCAGGAAAATGAAAACGTACTTCTCAGAAGGAGAAGCCAGGTCCTGGGATAAGGGGTATTGACAGCAAATTGGATCTTTGTTACTGAAAGAGGAGGAGGGAAGATAATTTGCTCCAGGATCTACCCAAGGGCACTGACCTCTCTGGAGGGTTTAGGGGACCAAACTACCAAGAAGATCTCAGGATCAATTGATTTCCTCCAGAGGTGGTCTTCGATCCCAGCGATCCAGAGGGGTTCTCATGTGTTTACTGACAGAGATGTCTTGCTGTATCCTTGTTAGACAGTATCAAATTGGGAGCCCTAAAGGGTAGGGTTCACTCTGCTGGGGAAGGAGAGCCCTATTTGGTGTCTAGCACAAAGAGAAACTGAGGAAAGGATGAGCATGGTGAAAGAGAGGAAGGAGCTGGGAAATGAGATGAGGGAAACCAAGCTAGTCCCTTTTAGCCTGAGACATGCTACAGAGACAGGGGACAGATGGGGAGCCTACATAGGGTCCACTCTTCCTCCAGACAGGGTATTCCCAGTGGACTAGGCATTGACAGAAACATATCATGGGATATCAACTGCCTTCGGTGGGGAGCAGATCTAGGAGAGGAAGAAGGTTCATCACCTGAATGCTGGAAGGATAGTCCCCGGTAACCCGGATCCTTCTGGAGCTGAATTTCCTTCAGAGAAAAGATGGAGGCAGCTGTGGTGATAAGAGACAGAAGAGGGATGGGAAGAACAAGAAGAGAGGAAAGGCAATTAGCATTTATAAAGCACCTACTGTATGCCAATCACTGCACTGAGTAATTCTGCAAATATCTGATTTGAATCTTACAACCCTGATAGGTAGGTAGGTGCCACTGTTATCCCTATTTTACCAATGAAGAAATTGAAGCAAACAGAGAGTAAGTGACTCGCCCAGGGTCACACAGCTAGTAAGTATCTGATCTCATGTCTTCCTGACTCCAGGTGCTCTGTGGCAGCACCTAGCTGTCTAGAGTACAGGTGGTCAGTCTCACAAAGTTGGCTAGACCAGAAAACATCACTAGGTCAGCTTTCAGTGGGCACCTAAGTCTGTTTCTACCTCTAGCCCCTCCTACATCAACTGGGGTTCTATGCCTCACCCTTCACTCAACCAATAGTGCATATGGTTCATTGCTTCACAAATCTAGGACTAGATTTGCCTTTCAAGATCTGGTCTGACTCATTCTGCAAATGAGGACAGTGAAGCTGAGGGAGGGGAAGGGATGAGGGGATGCCTGTGCTCACTGATGGAAGTATTCCAGCACATCTCTCTTGCCTTGTCTCCCAGCTTGGCTGGTCAGGCTGGAAATATGGGCATTCGGCTTTAAGGCATCTTCATCAGCCAGGCTGGCCAAGCTCCAGGGGCTGGAGAGAAGGTGGCAAGAAGCCACGGCATGGAAGAGCAGGGCATGAGTGGCCTGTCTCACAGGACCAGAGATGGCCCTGCCTACATCCAGGGTCTTAGCTATAAAGGGCTTTGTGGGTGGGGGAGACAAAGGTGAATGTGAATTGAGCTATTCGTGATTCCTCTTGGAAAGTGAAGGCTGAACTCAAACATAACAAAGAATGACTGCTCGGAAAAATATAAATAAATATGGGGAAGCTAGGTGGCACAGTGGATAGAGCACTGGCCCTGGAGGCAGGAGGACCTGAGTTCAAATCTGGTCTCAGATACTTACTGGTTGTGTGACCCTGGGCAAGTTACTTAACCCTGATTACCACCCCCCCACACACACACAAAACAACCCATAAATATGGAAAGATTTACATAGAAAAAATAGTAAATGAAGAACACAAAACTTGTGAGCATATACACCAGCTACAGAAAAGGAAGAGAGATGAACTTTTGGGGAAAAGAGACAATGGAAAGAGAGAAGATAGGAGAAAGGACATGAGAAGTTGTTACAGATTTGTATGATTGTGGTCATTTAAAAAAATTTCAAAGAGTTTCAAGTATAAATAAATTGTGTTTATTACTATTTAAAGTTAAATTCATAATGAATAAAAATGAAAAAGTACAGAAAAGAGGGTGGGTATAGTATAGGGACCAGAGAGCTGTGTTCAGATGTGGGAGACCCAAGGTCAGGTCTGACCTCTGACACATAGTGGATCCCTGGGCAAGTTGCTTACCTCCCTCCCTGCCCCAGCCAAGCCCTTTGGTGCCTCTATAAGGCTATGCTTCTCCAAGGATGCCCTTCAGAACTTAGGATGTCTGGCGACCCCAGCTAAAAAACACTTTACAGCTTTGCTTAATTATGTTTTTCCCATCCAGCATGTGTAGAATAAGAGTCAAATTGGCAAAACCAAGCCAAATTGCCTACTGCCTGTGCCTGCTTATCTTAAATGACCTAGAACTCACAAGGAACTGAAAAAAAAAGTCTGCCCTTGTTAAAAGGAATGTCATATCAATCAGACTGTCCCATAATACTGTCAGTTTAAATGTACAGGGGCCATTATTTTTCACTAGCAGGGAAAATTGTGTTATTAGCATACCCAAAAAGAAGTCTGAGAACCCCAGCTGAATTCCCTAGGAAAACCCAGGGCACATTTCCCCAGACTTTACTTTCCTCCCCCTCCCAAAACAAAACAAAGGAAACTGAAGAATATGTAACTGTGATGAAGGCTGACCCTGGAGAAAGGTTGAAAAAAAAAATACCCTTTCTTGCCTTCCTTTCAGAGATGAGGGTCTACAGGGATGGCATTCTGCATATACTGAAATGCATTGGTTAAGACATGTGGATCGGCATTTTTTTCTTTCTTTAAAAAAAAAGTCTTTGTTAACAAAGGATGGATGGCTTTACAAAGGGGAGGAGAACAGGGATTTTGTTTAAAAGTGAATGCAATGTAAAAAACAAAAGGCATCAACACCAGGGCTTAGAACAGTGTCTGGCACACAGCAGACATTTAATAAACACTTGCTGATGAATTGATCAGTGGAAACAAGAATTTTTTTAAAGAGAAACGACATCAATCAGCAACTATTCCTTCCATTTCACAATTAGAGAAACTGAGGCCCAGAAAAGCACAGCGACTTGCCGAGGGTCCCACAGTTAGTGACCGAATGAACTAAACTTTTGGCTTCCAGTCCATTGCTTTTTCCATGATTAAGATTCAGACTTCTGACATAGAGCCCTGTAGGTCCTTATAGGATTATGAATCTAGAGCCAGGACACTTAATCTGACACTTTTTTCTTTTTGGCAGTGGGAAGGCAGGACAATTGGGGTTAAGTGACTTGCCCAAGGTCATACAGCTAGTAAGTGTTAAGTGTCTGAGGCCGGATTTGAACTCAGGTCCTCCTGACTTCAGGGCCAGTGCTCTAGTCACTGCACCACCTAGCTGTCCCACCGACACTTTTTTTTAAAGAGATGAAGCTGAGGGCCCAGAGCAGTTAAATTACTTGCTTAGGGTCAAACAGCTAGGAAGTATCTGAGACAGGATTTGAACTCAAGCCTCCCTGCCTAAAAGTCCAGTCTGCCATGCTGACATCTCTAGCCCACTTACTGTCAGGGAGTTGATGCACACGCTCCCCCAGGGGACCAAAGTAAGGGTGTTTCAGGGCCTCCTCTGCTGATATCCGGCTTTTGGCTTCATACTGAAAAGGAAAGGGTCAGAGATAGGAGAGAAGCTGGAATGTTGGGAAGGATGGCCATTGGGGAGCAGTAGTGACAAAGGTGAAAAGGTGACAGAGAAAAGTGACAGATGGGATCAAAGATTTTCTGGGAAAGAATTCACCCCTAGGACATGGACCACAGGATTCAAAGCCTGAAGAAAATTCAGAGATCATTTAATTCAATATCCTTGTTTTATAGATAAGGAAACTGAGGCCTGGAGGGAAGAGATTAGTCTATGGCAGCAGGTACCCCAAACAGAGTTCTTTCAGCTACCCCACACTGCCTCCCTTAGGAGACAGACAGACAATCCCAGTGGTCCAAGAGGACAGGGAGGAAATTCCATGGAATGAGGAAGATGAGACCCAAAGGAGTCAGTGTTTAAGGCCAGAAGGCCATCAAGCTCTCTGAAGTTTCAGGTTTGGCTTGCCAGTTACTCTTGGGCCCCAAAGTCGGGAGGCCACTCACCAGGAGGAGACTGGTAAGAAGGTCAATGCCATCTGTGTCCAACCTGTAACATGACAATGTCCAGAAGTTGAGGTGGGGAATGGTGAGCTGGCAGAGGCCCTGTCCACCCACCATACAGCCTCATAACAGTGGAGAGGGATACAGGACTTAAGGCTCAAACTATATCCACATCCACCTAGGTGCCAGGATCCCCGATTCAGAGTTGGAGGGTACCTCAGAAGCCATTAAATTCTATCCCCACTTGCGGGATAAATCCCCTGATTATCTAGTCTGAAGACCATCAATGATGAGGAGCTCACCACTCAATTTGTAGACTGCTGACTTCTGTTACTTCTTTCTCAGACTGAGCATTGTAATGTTAATGGGATTTAAAGTCTTCCCCACCCCTTAATAGGCCTCCTGAGGAGCCCTTTAAGGGAAGCTTGCTTAGAGGAGGCTTTCATACCTTTTGCTAATTTCTAATTAGGCACTGAATCACGAGGGTCATGATGCCTTCTGGCTCTGAGAAGTGTATATATGCTCTGAGCTGGTATTTTGCTTTGAAGGCTCGCTTAAGAGAAGGATCCTGCGATTCCCTGGTCAAGATTATGAGTGGCCCATATGTTCAGAGCTCCCCAACTGCTCAGATGTAAAGGCTCTCTCCATCCAGGGAGGTATGTAAAGTGTATAGTTGATTCAGGCAGTCAGAGCCTTGTCTGTTGGTCATTATTTCTCTGCTTATATTTTCTCCATATTTTCTGTTTGCATTTTTTCTGAAGTTCAGGGTGCTGACTTTTCCGCTGAACTAGTGAATGTGATTTAAAAAGATTGTTGACCCTTAAACAGCTATCTTTCCTAGTAAAGCAATTTAAGAACCCATGCTAGCAGCCATCCTGGGTATGCCAGAATCTGCCTCATTGATCAGTTGGTTCTGTACTCTGCCAGAAGCCTTCTTGTTTGACAAAGGTTATATATGCTGGGGGAGGATGAAGATACTTGGGTCTAATTTCCAGCCACAGTGTAATAGTTTTACTGGACTCTGGTTCTACCTGCCTCACAGGGTTGGTGTAATCTTCCTGAATTAGAATATAACTCTTTGAGGGCAAAGATTATATTGCTTTTTTATATTTCCATTCCCAATGCTTATCACAGTCCTTGGCACATAGAAAGCATGTGATAAATATTACCTATTTATCTGTTGATCTATCATCTCACAGAAGGAAGGGTGGGGCTTAGGTTGTATAGGTACCTGGGAGCATGGTTGATGAGTGGCTGGGGTTTGTACCGGGGAAAGTTGTAGCCTCGGAACTCAGGGAGGGATGTCACTCCTGGCCAGGTCTCTTCCGTAGGGGTACCTAAAAAGATGACATGGCAGGGGAGTATTGGAAAAGAGAGGTGTGGGGATTGAGAACCATAAGGGAGAGGGCAGGGCCAAGACAGCCTGAGCAGAGATGGACTAAAGCAACAGGAGGCAGAAAATAGAGAGTTCTATGGACCCCAATCCTACAGAGATCTTGCTGAGAAGGGGACCCAGATCTGAAAAGTGAGATCCCACAAAGACAACCCACCACTCTTCTTGGGGGGACTGAACCTTTCATGGAAGGCCTGGGCTGACATGCGTTCTGGTGGGAGGAGGCAGATAATAGGCCGGGCACTCACCGAGCAGGCGGAAGATAAGGTGTAACTCTTCCTTGACAGTGGAGCCAGGGAAGATGGGCCTTCCCGTGGCCATCTCGTAGTGGATGCAACCCACACCCCTGTGGGGAACAGGTAGGGAGGGATGTCACTGGAGCTGGGCCTGATGGAGCCCACTTTTCTCCCTGGGGAGGGCAGGGGAGCCATCACAGAGGTCATCCTTTCTACAATAAACCACACTGAACCAAGTGATTCCTGTGGGATGGGGATGTGTGGCAGTTAGGGAGAAGAGTTGAATTCCTTCAAGTCATTTTATCAGGCATGATTCTGTGTAGTCCTCTCTCTCATACTCAATGCTTAAGGCGGGATGGGAGATATAGAGTTTAGCTAAAACACAGCTCCTAATCTCAGGGGACTTACAGTCTACTTCTGATGTGTATTAGCTGTGTGACTTTAGGCAAGTCATTTAATGACTCTGCCTAATTCACCCATCTGTAAAATGATGGCCTTGGACTATCTTGGATCGTAATTCCTAAATCTGGCCTGTGGTAAAGAGGATAAAGCTGTCAACATAATTTTTTTTACAGCCCACTCATCACAGTCACTGTTCTAAACCTATTCTCCCAAAGCTTCATTGTCTCCCCTTCTCCTCAAATCACATCTCTCTGACATCATCCCCCATCTTGTCCTCCTTTACTCCACCCTCTAATGGAAAAGGTGACTCTTCCCATGGCCAAAGTCAACTCTTCTTCATGCTCTCTGTCTCCTCCCTTCCAATCTTTTCCAACAGACCATTCTTTCTCTAATTTCTAATCCTTCCTTACCTACTGGGTTTCTTCCATGCTGATGACAAACAGACCCATCTTTAGGCCTATCCTAAACTCTTCCAAGATCCTATCATCCCCTACAGCTACCAACCTGTATTTCTCTTCTCTTTTTCATCTAAATTCCTTGAAAAAGTCACCTACTCTTGTTGCGTCCACTTTCTTTTCTCCTCCTCTCTTCTAGACTTTCAGCAACCTGAGTTCAATCATCATTCAAATGAACTTGCTCTGGATGAAAGTCACCCTTAATTACCAAATCTAAAGGCCTCTTTTCAATCCTCATCCTGCTTGACCTCTCTGCAGCATCTGACATTGTTGGCCACCAACTCTTCCTGGATTTTCTCTCCTCTTTGGGGTTTCATGAGTCTGCCCTCTCTCTCGGTTCTCCTTTGGCCTTTTTGAGTCTCTATTAGTTATTTTTTTCTGGTTCTTCATCCATGTCATTCTCATTAACTGTTGTGTATCCTTCAAGGCTCTGTCCCAAGTCCTCTTCCCTTCTCCTTCTCTGCTCTCTCACTTGGTGATCCCATCAGCTCCCATGGATTCAATTATGACCTCTATGCAGATGATTCCTCCTGTAGACCTCCATATTTAGCCCTAGTTTCCCTCCTGAGCTTCAGTCATGAATTATCAATTTACCATTACTAGCTGAATGACCCTGGGCAAGTCACTTAACCTGATTTGCCTCAATTTCCTCATCTGTAAAATGAGCTGGAGAAGGAAATGACAAACCACTCCAGTATCTTTGCCAAGAAAACCCCAGATGGGGTCACAAAGAGTTGGACACAACTGAGATAACTGAACAAAATTACACATTTCCAACTAGCTATCCAATAGGAATTCAAACTCAGCATGTCCAAAACAGAACTCATTATCACCCCACTCAAATCCATACCTGTAACGCCCCCATTTCTGTTGAGGCTGCCACTGTCTTCCCAGGCGCCCAGGTTCACAGCCTCAGTGTTATTCAGAACTCCCCATTCTTACTCACTATATATGAAACCAGTTGCCAAAGCTGGTCATTTGTCTCATAACAGACTTCCACATGTCCTTTCCTCTCTACTCCCAATCATCACCCCTTAGGTGTGGGCCCTCCTCACCTTTCTCCTAACCCTGCCTCAGGTCTCTGCCCATTTCAATATATCCTCTATAACAGCTGCCAAAATAATTTTCCAAGAAATGCAGGTCTGGCCTCGTTACCCTCTCCCTATCCCCCTCCTTCACCATCCTACCAAATAAATTTCAGTGGCTCCCTCTATAAAACCCTCTGTTTGGCTTTTAAAGATGTTCATAACCCAGCCCCTCCCTACCTTTCCAATCTTCTTGTCCGCCTCTCCCCTCCATGCACTCTATGATTCAGCCATATTAAGCTGCTCCATGTCCCATCTCGATGCCTTTCCCCTGGTTGTCTCCCATGCCTGCATTGCTTTCCCCCTGCTCTCTACCTTGTGGACTCCCTGGTTTCCTTCAAGACTCAGATTAGGGGTGGCTAAGTGGCACAGTGAATAGAGCACTGGCCCTGGAGTCAGGAGGACCTGAGTTCAAATCTGGCCTCAGACATTTAACACAAAATTAGCCATGTGAGCTTGGGCAAGTCACTTAACCCCAATTGCCCTACCTTACCTCCTCCAAAAAAAAAAATACATACATATATATATACACATATATATATATGGATTTAGTTGCCCTTGTTAGTCCCTTCCGTTGATTCTATAATCTGGATTCAGACTCATGCTGACTATGACCCTGAGCAAGTCACATTTTCTAAATGCCCTAACATTCTATAAGAACAGAGGAAGCTAGTGGAACAAACCTGGAGTCAGGAAGATCTGAGTTCAAATACAGCCTTAGACATGTACTAGCTGTGTGACTCTGGGCAATTCATTTAGCCTCTGTCTGTCTCAGTTTCCTCATCTTTAGAATGTAGATAATAACAGCATAGATTGAGGCTCCCCCTCCCCTTGAAGGTCCCTCCCCTTCTTTCCTCCTTCTCTTACTTACCACATATCAATGGGAGTGGAATATTCCGTGGAGCCCAGCAGGACATCAGGGGGCCGGTACCAAAGGGTCACTACTTCATTCGAGTAGGTCTTGGTGGGCACTGACTTGGCCCGGGCCAGGCCTGGGGACAGAGGTGTAACTAAACTGTCTGTGTGATGGAGATGCCCTCTGCTGTGCCTGAGTTCCCCACCCCCATGCTGCCACATGGGAGAGGAGATGGGGCTGTCTGTGCCCCTGGACCAGACCAGGGGCCACGGGGGACCTGTCCCCTCACCCTGGCTGGCTCCTTGCCCTCACCGAAGTCTGCCAGTTTTAGCTCTCCCTTCTCGTTGATGAGCAAATTCTGGGGCTTCAGGTCCCTGTGGAGGATCTTCCGTCGGTGGCAATAGGAGAGGCCCCGGAGCAGCTGGAACATAAAGATCTAAAGAAGGGAGAGGGGGTGGGAGGAGAGTGTTATAAGTGCAGTCTGGCAAGCTCAACAGTCTCTTGGGGGAAAGTGAGTCATACAGTGTTCATAAATGGGCGTGAAGAGAAGGAAAAAAAACAGAAGCCCCAGGAGAAAACGACTGGCCTCTTCTCCGTCCTGTCTGGGGTCCCCACTCTGGCCCTGGGGTGTTTTCTGCAGGGGTCCAGGCTGGGAAGGGGAGTTATAGCAGCAATGATGCCAGAATTTGTGGAGAGTTCCTGGTAGGGTATCACCCTCCTCCTCCTTGCTGACATTTATACTGAAATTTAAGGTTGGGGAAGCACTATTTATACATAATCTGATTTGAGCCCCTTGGGGGAACAGTCAATAGACTGAGTGTTGGGTCTAGAGTCAGAAAGACTCCAGTTTGAATCCTGCCTCAGGCACCAGCTGGGTGACTCTGGGCAAGTCTGTTTCACCTTGCCCAGTCTGTTTCTTGATCTGTGAAATGAAGGTAATAACAGCACCCAGCTCCCAGGATCCTTGTGAGAGCTTGGCCAGGCATCCAGTAACGGGTCATTAAGTCCCCTGCGTGCCAGGAGACATGCTAAGCTTTGCAAACACTATTGCCTAATACTGACAACAGCCCCGTAAATTAAGCATTACAGGTACCATCATCCAGGAAACAGGATGAGAAGAGGTGTGTGTCAGGGTCACACAAGCAGTAAGCTTCCAAGGCCCAACCCAGTCTTACAGACTGTGCTGTTTTTCCAGATCAGACCAGAAGGGGGAGGACTGTGTGTCTGAGAGCATGGATGGAAATGTACAAGGTAATAGACAAGCTGCTTAAAAAAACCCACTAACTAAACACACAAAAAACTATTGGCCAAGTGAAGGCTGCCTCTTTCTCAGGAGTCCCCTTAGGAGGCTGCAAAACTATTTCAAAGTTCTGGCTCTTGCTGCAATCTCTTTAGAAAATCCTTGGGACTCTTTTTCAGCAGATTCTTTTGAATATATTCAGTACTGGCTAATCTTTCTACTCCAAAGGAGGGTTTTTTTTTTCTTTCTCTCAAAAGAAAAAGTGAAAAATCATGCAGCACCAGGTTGGGTGATAATGAAAGCAATAAGCATGGATGTAGCATCTGCTGTGTGCCAGGTCCTGTGCCAAATCCTTTATAAATCTTATCTCATTTGATCCTCACAATAACCTGGGAGTTAGGTGCTATTATTATATTTTACAGTTAAGGAAACTGAGGCAGAGGTTAAATGACTTACCCAAGGTCACACAGCTAGTGTCTAACATGAGCTCAGATATTCTTGACTCCAGACCCAGCATGCTACCTACTGTACCACCAACTTCCCCAAGACACACGGGTATTGTGAATAAGGTAGATAATTTTATTGGGTGTCTAAAGTTTGGGTCCAAAATGAGCTATGACTACAAATCAATGGACTGTTTTTTTTTTCCTGCTCTGTTTTGTTTTGTGTACATTAGAGCCTGGCAAATGAGAAGAGTGTTTGGGGATGGGCCACCAGGGTTCACATCCTCTGACAACTATTAGCTGGGAGCTTGGGCTTCTCTTGGCTTCCATTTTTTCATGTGTAAAAGTGGCATCCTAACCCCTCTATTACCTACGTCTAGGGTAGAAAAGAAGGCATCCTAAGGGTTCTGCAAACCATAAATGTTTGTGGATAAATGTTAGTTACTAATACTTGCAGAGCAGCCAAGTGTCACAGTGGATAGAGTGCACACCCTGGAATCAAGAAGACTCCTCTTCCTGAGTTCAAATCTGGCCTGACACTTACTAGCTGTGTGACCTTGGGCAAGTCAGTTAACCCTGCTTGCCTCAGTTCCCTCATCTGTAAAATGAGCTGGAGAAGGAAACTGTAAACCACTCCAGTATCTTTGCTAAGAAAACCCCAAATGGGGCTACAATGAGTCAGCAATGACTGAAACAACAGAACAACCACCACCATTACTCTGGGCTCATAAGCAGTTCCTCAAATAGTTGAAACAACAAGAACAAAGCTGGAATGTGAGTAGAGCTTCCCCAAGGGGTGGCTCTGATGGGGACAGCACTCATTTGGATTCATACGCTCTAGGTTTGTATTGGTTTGTTTTTAAAAGTCCATCTTTTAAGGGAAGATTTGAATGAACTGATGACCAAGAAACCAGAATAACATCCACAGTGACTGCAATAATGGAAGTGAAGCCAAAGGCTGGGTGACTGCAATGGCCAGTCTTGGAGAAGAGATGAAGAGAGGCAGCTCCTTTCTGTCAATAAAGAGGTGGGGGACGATGGGTGCAGGATGCTGTGATTGTGCTTAACTGGCTTTCTTTGTTACAAGGGTAACTGGGTATGGAACAAGGGCAATTAGACATGTCTGGAAAGGATCAATAAACAAAAGCCATCAATAAATATTTACTGAAGAAAATTAATGAATGGATAGACATGAAACTACTAAAGGGAAATATGACTAATTCAATCAGGTGAAATGGCTCTTTACCCAGCTGTTTGCAGAGAATATACTCTGTGGAAGGGGTGTTTCTGTGCGTGTTGGGTTTGACACCTAAATCGAAACAAAATAGACCAATTTTTGTAAACTCGGAAAAGTCAGTCTTTGGCTCTAGGGGCATCCCTTGTATGTGTCAGGCTAAGTGCTGACTGGAGGCTGTAGCTCCTGCTGCCCTCTTCCTGCCTTCCCCTGGGGCCTGGGGTTGGGGTGGGGGTCCTCACCTTGACATTATGCATGCTCATGAGATTCCCGCAGTGGTCCAAGTAGTGCTTCAAGTCGCTGTCCTACAACACAGCACCCGGCTTGCACCCACTCCACAACAGCCAGAAGGACCCTGGCACCCCGAGCTCCAGGGTGGAAGGCTGGCTCCTAGCCCTGCCTCACCTCTAATCCCATCTCCTTATTCTATAGTCTGAAGAAAGTGAGTCCCTGCAGAGCTAAAGATTAAAGGCTCTCCCAGCCAAGGTCACCCAGGAGGAGAGGCAGGAGCAGAGGTCTCTAGAGGGAGACAATTTCTTCCTTCTTTCCTTCTTCTCTTCCTTGTTTTCTTCCTTCCTCCCTCCTCTCTCCCTTCCGTCCCTTTCTTCCTTCTTTCCCTTTTTTCTTTCCTTCCTTCCCTCCCTCCTTCCTCTCTCCCTTCCTTCTTTCTTCCCTTCCTTTCTTCCTCCCTTTCTCCCTTCTTTCCCTTTTTTCTTTCCTTCCTTCCTTCCCTCCTCCTCCCTCCCACAGGCCCCAGTTTTCTCTCACCAGGTACTCAAAGACAAGGGTGAGGGATCGTTCTGTGTGTATCAGGTCATGTAGGGTTACAATGTTGGCATGTTTCAGGTTTTTCAGTAGCGACACTGCAGGGAGATGAGCACATTTGGGTCTTCCAGGCCCCAGGCCACCCTGGGATCTTCCCTGGGCTTAGAGAATCCTTACTCTGTCTCAGGACTCAACCACCCCCTCACTCCCACCTTCTTTTGGGGGCATGATACCAACTCTTACTCTCCCTCCACCACAGATGTCCCTCCCTCGGCATAGCATCGTGCCCCTGGGGGTGGGAGCTCTTAGGAGGGGCCCTGGTAAGGAGGTGACGATTATACCCTCCCTGATGGCGGTGCAAGGAGCACCCTCCTCATGCTCCAGTCTGATCTCCTTCAGCGCCACTAGGTTCTCAGTGAGTTTGCTTCGACCTTTGAAGACAGTGGCATAGGTGCCCTGGAAACAACCAAGGCACATTCAGGTCCTTGCCCTTCCTGCCCAGCAGCCTGGAGTATGACATTGGCTTAGAACTCATAGCCCCCTCTCTCCATGCTCTACCTCCAGCTCACGGAAAACAAACCCACAGGATACAGGGGCCCCAGCTGGGCCCCAGGCACCAAGTCAGGCATTGTCAGATAGGGCAAGGCTTTTTAAGTCAAGATCTTTTTTGCTAGACATATACCCCAAGGAGAGCAGAGACAAAAAGAGACGCTCTATACACCAAAATATTCATAGCAGCACTTTTGTAATAGCAAAAAACTGGAAATGAAGTAGATACCCAGTGACTGGGGAAACAAATTATAGTACCAGGTAGAATATTATTGTCCTATAAGAAAAATGACAAATATGATGAATACAGAGAATCATGGGAAATTGTATATGAACTAATGCAGAATGAAGTAAGCAGACACGGGAAAACAATACCCATACCAACCCTTGTTAGAGGGGAGGGTTACCTGGGAGAAGGATGCATAGCATGACTGAAGGTAGTATCAAAATGAAAAACACACAAATTTTTTAATGAATTTAAAAAAAAGTCTTAGATCTGAACGTGGAAGGTGGACCTCATCTACTCCAGATTCTGTCGGAGGCCTTGCCAGACTCCCAAAGGTCAGCCCTTAACTAGTGACACCCCTTCTTAGGGACAAGTCCACATCCTGGAAGGTTCCCCCAAACCTCCAAGTACTTGCCCACTTCTTCTCAATGCCAGGCTCAGTCTCTTACCTCACCTAACTTGTCCAGTTTCACATAAGTTTCCAGTTTCCCAAAGCCGATATCTGACTGGAGAGGGGAGAGAGAGAGACGTCATCCTGTAGGAATGTTCTACCCCCTGGCTATCATTGATTTTCTCCAGGGTGCCCCCACTAACCTCTGACAATCTCAATCCCTCATTAATACCTCTACCCTCATGCTCTTTCTTTAGTAGGAGAGGGAATAAGTCATCCTAGGTTATTTGGTGGGTTAGATTGCTAGATTTGGAGTCAAGAAGATCTGAAAGTGACTTACTCCCTCTCTTCCTCAGTTTCCCCATCTGTAAAATGGGGATTATAATTAGCACCTACTTCCCAGGGTTATGAGGATATGTAAAAAGCTTTATAAACATTAAAGTGCTATATGAACGTTCCCTATTATTATGGTCATTATAACTGTATGGTGGGAGCAAATGACACTATGGAAGGGAAGGAAAAATTTTAACAAAGAGATTATAATCTCTGGTATGGTTGTTAAATCATCCTTAAAATGGTCATCCTTCCGCTTTATCTTTGAATCAGGGAAGGGACCCTCCAGGAAACCTCCCAGGTTGATGTCCTATCAGCCAGTCTGTGGTCTTTCCTCAAAACTCCCTGAGCTGCCTTATTTGCCCTGGAAGTACAGTGGGAGAGGAACCCAAAGTCAGTATACAAACTTTCCACATTGCCCCAGGGGAGTCATTATATAATCAGGGCTTCTGAATGCCAATGCACCCTGAGGGCCTCTCTAATTCACTCTAACCCTCCAACCCTGACATCTCCCCCCAAAGCTGGGCTCTTCAATGGGCTCAGGGGCTGAATGGAGTTAGCAGGCATGAGCTCAATATTACAGGACTCTGTGTGGTTTCTAGTCTCTGATCAATTATTAACTAGATGTGTGATCTTGGTCAAGTCCCTAGGCCTCAGTTTTCTTCTCTGAGAAATCAGAAGGATGAACTCATACAGCCAGAGTCAGTTTGAACCAGCTAGAGCCGATTATTAAATTTTCAGTGTGAACATTTCCACCTCAGAAATGGGCAGATTCTATAATGGTTTTGTTGATTCTTTGAAATTGATGGAAAAAAATGTTAATAATGCACTCTCTCCCTCCCCAGAGCCTGTTGTTAAATATTTATCAGCACAAGCTGGAATTCAGTGATCAATTAGCCTTTCCAATACTAAGAGGTTTTTTTGGACGACCATCTGCCTGTGTCCTGCTTTGACCAGCAGGTGGAGCCAAAGGCCAGAGTTTCCTGAAGGAATTTGCTATTAGAAAGTGGAACTGGGAGGGAGGTCCCTGTCTTCTCCCACAGGGACAAATGCAGGCTTAAAGCAGGACCCTCTCCGGGATCTCGTGGGGTGTTACGCCCCTCCTCACCCTCTGTGGAGGGACTCACTAGGGATGCCCGGCGGGACATTCTGCTGAGGGGCTTGGGCAGCTCCGGGCTCTCCAGCTGAAGCTTCTGTAAGAATTCTGGTGGCAGGCGGATGTCCATGGGCAGGGAGAGCCGTTTGCTGACATCCTGGAGGGGAACAGAAGGAGGGTGTCAAATGAGACTCTCAGGGAACTGGGAGCCATGGGGGACTGCAGCCCCAGCTCTCCCCCTCCAGGCAGGCTTCCCACACTGGCCACACACACACACCACACAATACACACACACACACCACACACAATACACACACACCACATACAATACACACATCCTCAGAGGCAGGACATTCTGAGAGAACAAGCACTGGACTCAGACATCACAGGACCCAAGTTCCATCCCTGTCTCTGAACATGTATCAGCTATGTGACCTTGGGGAAAATCACTTAAACCCTCTGAGCCTTTCTTCATACCTACAAAATAAGGGTGAAAGGCAAGATAAAATAGCTGGGACAGGGCTAGCTTTGGAGTCAGGAAGATCTGAGTTCGAGTCCTACCCCTGACATATACTGGCTGGGTGACAGGGATCTAGGCAAGTCACATGACTTCTCAGTATCTCAGGCAACTCTCTAGGGCTGTAAATTACAACGAGTTGCTCATGTGCATTGAGGGAGGGTGTTTCTATCTCTGGGATTCTCTATAGTTCAGAGGTCCAGATCATTAATGAAAAAAATGGGGGCAGTCATATTTGCATTATCCACCTCACAAAGATATGCTGAGGCTCCAATGGGAAATTTTTGTAAACCTTAAAGTACAATCACTGATTAGGGTAGTAAATACATACATATACAAACACACCCAAATGCTGCATATATGTAGGAACACAGGCTATTGTTCAGTCATTTTTGGTAGTGTCTTCACTCTCCATGACCCCATCTGAGGTTTTATTGGCAAAGACACTGGGGTGGTTTGTTATTTGCTTCTCTAGCTCATTTTACAGATGAGGAAACTGAGGCAAACAGGGTTAAGTGAATTGTCAAGAGTCACAGTTAGTAATGGTGCAGTAGATAGAGCGCCACGCCTGGAGTCAGGACAATCTGAGTTCAGACCTGTCCTTACACACTTAATGGCTTTGTGACCCTTAACTTTTTGCAGCTTCAGTTTCCTCATCTGTAAAATGGGGATGATTACACAGTACCATGTTGGTAGTGTTGAGATAACATGTGCCAAGGGCTTTGCAAAGTTTAAAGTGCTAGATGAATGGTTGTGATTATTATTGTGAGGGTCTAAGCACGCCCCACCCCTTCGGTGATCCTCCAGAGCCCAAAGCCTACTACACGTGTATCTATCCAGGCAAGAACTCATCTCTTACCTCCATGGAGAAGCGTCGCTGGTTGTGTTTTCGGTAACGTATCCCTGGCGAGGGCTGGCTGTGACCATCCCCATCTTCCTCTGTAGGGGAGATGGCGCTAGGCTCTGGCTGGAAGCCTCCTCCTACTAGAGGGCCAAGCTGTAGGTGCCCTTGGGCCAGGTCTAAGAGGGGAAAACGAGCAGTTCCCTATCTATCCCCAGAAAGGCAAGAAGGAAAGGCTCGTTTGCCCCAGGCTGCCTCCTCCTCCCTCCTTGAGCAGCTATTCACCTTTGCCAAGGCCAGGATGGGAGAAATACCCCCAGGGGACTGAAGGCTACATGAATGAGTTGGGATTGGGCATGCTAGAGAGGTATCAGGCTGACTTGGGTTCAAATTCTGTCCAAGATACTTACTAAGTTTGGTACTCTGGACAAATCATTAAACTTTTCTGTGTCTCAGTTTCTTCATCTGTAAAGTGAGAAGGCTGGACTGGCTAGCTTCTAACATCCCTTCCACCTCATGGGGTGTTCTGCCCCTCTTCACCCTCTGTGGAGGGACTCACTAGGGATGCCCGGTGGGACATTCCATGAGTCCATGACCTCTAGATCTATCTGTGGCTAGGATAATCTGGGGGAACGTGCTCAGCATCCGAACCCAGGATCCTATACCCTAGCACTCTCACCTTCACTTCGTCGGCTGTTGAGTTGGTTGAACTGTTCGGTGAATTCAGCCAGAGATTCCTCAATGGTTTCTGTTCGGGGCACAGAGAGGGAGAAGCGGCGCTTGAAATTCTTCATCTTGTTCATGGTCAGCTGGGGCCCCTGGCAGCTGGATCCTGAATGGGGAGAGAAACTCCATGAGCCAGATGGGAATGAAGAAACTGGGTCAGCTGGGGGCAAGGGTGAACCCCAAAACTGCCCCGCCCCCACCCTCCTGCCTTTACTGTGCTCTATACAAGAGAACTGCAATCTAGCCCCTCTGCTCTGAGGTTCCATCTAAGCACCCAAATCCAGGGGAAAGAGCACAGGACTTGGAGGCGCCAGGAGCTGGAAAATCACACCTACAACCCTTATGGTGTGACCTGGGGCAAACCCTTAGGGCACCTCGGGGCCTCAGTGTCTTTACCTTTCAAATGGACCTAATAATAGCATCTTCTTTGGAGGTGTTGTAAGGATCACAAGAGATAGTGTGTGCAAAACCCTCTGCAAAACTTAAAGCGTATGCATGTCTGTATGTGTAATATATATATATATATATTTTTTTTTTGCTTTTTTTTTTTTTTTTGCGGGGGAGGACAATTAGGGTTAAGTGACTTGCCCAAAGTCACATGGCTAGCAAGTGTGTCAAGTGTCTGAGGCCAGATTTGAACTCTGGTCCTCCTGACTCTCAGGCTGGTACTCTATTCACTGCACCACCTAGCTGCCCCTTATTATATATATATATATGTATATGTATGTATATGTGCTCTATATACATATACATAAAGCTATATATAGTATAATAGCATACATATACAAACATATATATATATCCGTGTGTGTGTGTGTGTGTTTGTTATTTTGTTGTTGTTCAGATGTTTCAGATGTGTCTGCATCTTCAGGACCCCATTTGGGATTTTCTTGGCAAAAATGCTAGAGTGGTTTGCCATTTCCTTCTCCAGCTCATTTTACAGATAAAGAAACTGAGGCAAACAGGGTTAATGACTTGTGCAGGGTTACACAGCTAGCAAGTACCTGAGACCAGATTTGAACTTGGGTTTTCTTAACCTCAGGCCTGGCACTCTATCCATAGCTGCCTTAGATACTATATATATGTATACACAAATATATGTGTGTAGATATATGTATGTGTATGTATGTATACATACATATATATGCAATACATACACACAAAAACTCACATAAATATATATATATATTTTTTTTTGTAGTTTAAAACAGCATACACATACATTTGTTTTTTGGTCCACACAGGTAATTTCTTTCAATTCAAATCAAAAGCTTTTCTGCAGCTTATAGTGTTGAGTTGGTTTGAGCACAGGAATGTGCTAGTCACAAAGCCAGTGTTGTATCATAGATAAGGCCTGACCCTGGGTGTTACTCCAAGGCAAAGCCCTCTGATCATTACACCAGAGGTGTCAAATTCGCTGCAGAATAGGCTTAAAATGTAATTGGGAAATGTTTAAAAAAATAAGAAAAGTACAGTACAACATAAATAATGTTAATTTGTGGTTTTCTAAGTCAATATACAGGGATCAGTTTCTATTTGACTTTGATATCATTGCTCTATTCCACACTGTATTATCTAAGATAGCTATTATTGTTTGTCTAAATAATGGGCCCTTGTTTCTCTGCTCATGACCTCAGCATACACGTGCTATCTCCCCCCTCAGACTGGCAGCTCCCTGAGGACACAGATTGTGTCTCCTACTCCCCCTGAATTCAATAATATCTTCCTAGTCCCCAGTCAAGGGTTCTCTATGTCCAAGGGACCCACATCAACACACGATATAGGCCAGCCTTCTGATCTTAGTTGAAACAACTTTGCTTCTCTATCCCCCATCTCACTCTCCAGTGTTTCTTGGGCCCCCAGAGAGCCGAAGCAAAGGGATGGATGGGATGGGAGAATATGGACCAGAACTGGCAGGCTCTCACCCCCATCTCTGCCACAACTACAGGTTGAGTTGCAGTGAAAATAAATGTTAAGGAAGAGAAATGGTTCAAGGGCAATGAAGAACTCAGAGAAGGTGGTGTAGGGAGAAAGGAGAGAAGATAACGGGTGTCATTCCTAGCTAAAGATTTCAGAGCTAAATTAGGAATCCTCAGTGGGAGAGAGCACAACTCAGGAGAACCAACCCAGCAGTGCTATCAACTAGCTGTGTGACCTTGGACAAATCACTCAATCTGTTTGGCCTTAAATTTCATCTCTAAAATGAGGAGCTTGGATAAGACAGTCTCTAAGGTCCCTTCTAGATCTTAAAAATCTATGAATCTAATAGAGAAAGGGTTCAGAAAAGCTCCTATAGATGCTGCCCTAACTCCTTGGGGACACTGGCTGCTGTCCCTGTCCAAGGTTCTTCCTTCTCCCCCTCCCCTCTCCTGACATTCTCACCATTGTCTCCAACTCCAAACTGTTTCCTTCTCCCCCACTAGCCCTGAAAGGCTGCCCTATAGTCTGCCTATGACCATGGCTCAGATAGGGTCTGGGGAAGAAAGAATGCTTTCAACATCCACCTCCTTGATCTCTCCAGAGCCCTCCCCTAAACGGAGATGGGGCCCCTAATGGGAGATACTCAACCTCACATTCCCTCTGGGCTTTTATCTACATGGCAGTCAGGGCCGATTCCAGACTGGATACTCCCATCCCTACCACTGGCCAATGTATCATTGCCATGGCAACCAGGCCCCTCCTGGATCTACTTGGCTTAAGGGATTATGGGTCAGTACCATGTTTGCTTTGCTCAATGATCACATCCCTCTGTCCTCAGTCAACCTAGGAAGGCTCCATTCCCCTGGCCTATTGCAGTTGTTCCCTGCCAATCACTGGGAAAAGACTTCAAACCTATCTAGGATTACTGAAGTCCTACAAGAAAGGATGAAGGAATCTTTATCTCAGAGCCTTTCTCCAAATTATGAGGTAGGATCCCCTAATGGGAAGTGATCACCTGACAGCCTCCTCTGGATGTTGTCCTATACTATATGCAAGGGGGGGCAGCACAGTGGATGGAACACTCAGCCTGGTGTCAGGAAGACTCATTTTCCTTAGTTCAAATCCAGCTTTAGACTCTTACTAGCTGTGTGACCCTGGGCAAGTCACTTAACCCTGTTTGCCTCAGTTTCTTCATCTATATAATGAGCTGGAGAAGGAAGTGATAAACCACTCTAGTATCTTTGCCAAGAAAACCCCAAATGGGGTCACGAAGAGTCAGACACAATTGAAAATGACAATAGCACACAATAAGGAAGGTAGAGGCAGCTTGGTTTGGGGTCTTCATGAACAAACACCTAGGAGATCCTCAAAAGCTGGGGAGAGAAAAGGAAGAAGGGGCACCTGGGTCCTCTCAGAATGGCCATTGTTAGATGAAGCCAATCAGAACTTGGAGGGTCCTTAAGAAATCATCTAAATACAACTTCCTCATTTAGTAAAAGGGGAAATTTGAAACCCCAGAGAAGAGGACTGACTTGGCTAAGGGCATGCAAGTAGCAGAATCAGGCTCTCAGACCCAAAAATCTGATGTTACTTTCATCTTCCCTTTGCCCCAATGCCTTTTTGCAAAATGCAAAGTGACCCTCGGACAGTGACAATTTTTGCAAAGTAATGATGGCATTCCCAGAGTGAGTATTTGATTCCTGGAAGGGAACAATCTTCATTTCAATGACAGGAATTTAGAGACGAAAGGAAGCACTCTATAATCTAGCTCCCCACCTACTTTTCCAGTCTTATTTCATACACTTATTTTTTTCCCATGAATTTTATTTCAGATATTTTCTGTTTCAAATGGGCCTGTCGCTCTATCCATGACATTCCATCTCCAAAGGCCCAGGGGCATTGCCGGGTCTGAAATGCAGTCTGTCTTCACCTCTGCTGCACAGACTCTCTGGCTGCCTTTACAGCAGGCCTCAAGCCGCTCCTCCTGCACAAGACCTGATTCCTTCTCTCTTCCCCCATCCTGTACTCACAGGGCTTTGCGCTATCTCCCTCTTGGAATCACTTTGCATAAGGGCAGCTAGGTGGCGCCACAGTGCATAGAGTGCTGGCCCTGAAATCAGGAGGACTGGAGTTCATATCTGCCTGCAGTCATTTACTAGCAGTGCGATCCTGGGCAAATCACTTAACCCCAACTGCCTCCAAAAGAGAAAAGAATTACATTGTATACTGTATACTTTGTATTTGCTTCTCTGTGTACCAGCTGCATTGCCCCTAGGGATGTCAGTTCCTTGAGGCCACAAAATGTTTCAGTGTTGCCTTTGTATCCTCCACAGTTTTAAGTGCATAGTAGGCCTTTAATAAACACTGGTTACATTGAATTCAGGAATGTGCTGGAACCAGCTCACTGTGGCTCCCTAGAACTGATTGTTAAATTTTAGGTGTGGGCATTAACAGAAATTGGCAAACATTACAAATCAGGACTTGATTGACTCTTCTGTTGATGAAGATTAGGTTTAAAAGTATGGAACATGTGTCTTTTGAGGTGTTTTGTTTTTTTTTTTTTTTGGAGAGCTGCTTGTAAAAATTTTACATACATGCCTCTGCCGTAATGGTTGAAGTTCTTATATTTAAATAAAAAATTCACCTTGTTACTTCGTAATCATTTCACAGAGTAAAATAAAAACATTATGCTAATTGATATTAAGGAGAAGGTCTGTGAGTTATGGACATCATATACACATCAAGGATTAGGGCTTTGGAGGGTGTGGGAGAAAGAGCTAATGAGTGGGAGATTGGGGAGAGGAGATTGGCTAAGGGAGTCGCCGTGAGTGGGAAAGGGAAGACATGGTTGGGTTTCCTTTCTGATCTACTTTAAAAGGTTTATAAAAGGACCTAAGTACCTCTTAAAGGCATTGTTCCTCTTCTCAGAACAGCTGAAGCATTTTGGTATCTGTGGCCTAGTTAACCACACATATGTGTGATCAAAACCTGTCACATTTTTTAAAAGACTATGGTAAATTAGAGGGGAATTAGGAAAGTGAGGGAGCCATCTTGTTTGAGGAAGGAACTCGGGATGTTTGCTCTACAGAAGAGGTGACTGCCTTCTAGCATGGACTGGGCTGTGGGGTAGCAGAGGAAATCGGTGTATTTCCTTGTGTCCCATTTCCAGAGAGCAGAGCTAGCAGTAGTGTGAAGAAGAGCCAGGGACAGATTTGGGCTCATGATCAGAAAGTTACTTAATGATCAGAACTTTGCAGTGAAAGAATGAGTTCCCCAAGGGGCAGCTATGTGGTACAGTGAATAGAGCACCAGCCCTGGAGTCAGGAGGACCTAAGTTCAAATCTGACCATAGACTCTTAACACTAGCTGTGTGACCTTGGGGAGGTCACTTAGCCCCAATTGCCCTGCCTTTTCCCCTCCAAAAAGACAAAAGAAAAAAGAAAAGAAAAAAGAATGAGTTCCTCAAGAAGTAAAGTATTCAAGCAGATCCTGAATAACAACAATAAAACAGAAAGAGCCTTAAACTTTGCAAAGCATTCACCATCCATTACATCATTAGTGACTGACCACCTGGCAGATAGGCTTTTGAGGTCATTCCTGAATTTGGCAAGAAGTTGGTCTAAATGATTTCCTAGAGTCCTTTCAACACTAAGACTCTGCCTTGACAGCACTTTCTTGCCAAGGGATTGCTCTCTCATCATTTCAATGGGTCTTAAGATCCCACTTCCTAGAATGTCAGAGCTGGAAAGAACTTTTAAAAAAATTGCTTATTCCAATTCTATTATGTTAGAGAAAACTGAGCCCAGGAAGACTCCCAGAATATTAAACAGAAAGCAAGCAAAACCAAACCTTGTATAATTGCCTGATCCCAAAGAAGAACTGAGGAAAAAATGACCTTATTCCCTTCATTGCAGAGATGGGAGGACTTACGGGTATGGAATACTACATAGCCTATCAGATCTGGTCAATTGTTGATTAGTTTTGCTGAATTGCCTTACCTTCTCTTTTTTGAAATTTAAAAAGAGATATCTTGGGTGGGGAGGTGGGGTTGGGGTGAGGAGAAGACATTTGGACATGGATATAATGTAAAAACAAAAGTTATTAATAAAAATCAGATTTCTTAAAAAATATCACAAGATGTTAAAGTTGTAAGTGACAATAAGGGTCTACCCTCCCACGTAATGCAGTAATCTCTTCCCCAGCATCTGTGACAAGATGACAGGCTTCATACTTCATCTCTAACTGTATACATCAGGCTGGGAGGAAGGTACATGAAATGCATTCACTCTTATCATTAGTGGTTCAGTTAGACTACAAATTCTAATGTGTGTTCTGTATTCTAAATTGTTTTAGACTATAACAGGGGTGGGGAACCTGCGACCTCAAGGTCTTCTAGGCCCTCGGGTTTCGGCCTTTTGCCTGAGTCCAAATTTTACAGAACAAATCCTTTTATTAGGGGGATTTGTTTTGTGAGGTTTGGATTCAAAGGGCTGCACCTGAGAAGCTAGAGGGCCACATGTAGCCCCCAGGTCACAGGTTCCCCGCCCCTAGACTAGAAGTTTCTAGAGGGCAGAAGCTATGTCTGAACTGTTTCTATACAGGGGCCAGAATAGAGCTTCAGATATTAAAAACTTTTTTAAAAAATGATAATGAACATCAAGGGCAAAGGGTCATAAGATGACTGGGGACAAACAGCGACAACTTGGTGCACGTAAAACTCCTCCCACCATGTTGAGATAGCCTTGGCCCACATGGCAAAATATCCACTGCCTACAGCATCAGAAAAGATGCCGGCAATAGTTCAGGTATCATTAGTATAGGGGTGGGGCTACAGGTATCCCCCTCTGCATTCAGAGGCTCTTCCTTTTTTTTTCTACCAGTAAACTCTTAGGACTTGGCTTTGGAGTGCCTCCCCGCTGGTTTCTTATTGTGAACACCTCTCTAGCAGTCCTGGATCCCTCACCATCCAGCTGGGCTCTCAGGAGAGGAAAATGCATGTTTTGTTTTTTTCCCCTTCAGCAACTAAGCTTTCAGACTGATGAGTCATCTTCAGGTTCCCTTCCCCCACCCATCTCTAGGCCTCTGGCTTCCTACAACACCCCTTCCCTACAGCTGGACAATAGAAAGAATGCCTTATGTATGCACTATGGGAACAGTAGGGTCTTCCTCCAACCCCGTGAAGGCAGGGCCAGGGCTCCACATCAAGGCTGACCAAGAACAGAACCCAGCTGTCCTGAGCCACAAATCAGTTGTTTGTGTACTAGGATGAAGGGGGAGGTGTCTGGGATGGAGACCACCAGAGGGGGGGAGCCTGAGGGAGACAAGAGGAAAAGAGAGACTCCTCACATAGGAATGGGAAATATCTTTGCCCTAGAAAATTAAGGATAATAATAAATCTCTGTCAAGTGCTTTTAAAGCTATAAAACATTTTCCTTATGACAGTCTGGTGAGGTGGGTAATCAATCTGTCCATCAAGCAAGCTTTAATTAAGCACCTTAGTGCTGGGGTTACAGATGACAGGATCTAAAAAGTCCCTGCCCTCAAGGGGACCGTGTTTCAACCAGGAAAACAACAGACACATAGAGAAAAGTCTACACAAAATATAGGAAGGGGAGATTGGATTTGTGTTTCCATTAGCATAGGGAACTCCCAAGCCAGGAAATTCCTTCTACTAATGCAAGTCACATCTTTTCAACTTAAATGATCTTAGAGAGCTACCTAGGACACAGAGAAATCAGGCGACTTGCCCACAATCAAACAGCCAATTTGTATTAGGGATACTAAGGATACTTCCGGGTTTCAGGCCAGATCTCTGCAATATGCCGTGCTGACTCTCTTTGTTTTCCTTTTTCTTTGGGGGAGGCAGGGCAATTGGGGTTAAGTAACTTGTCCAAGGTCACATGGCCATTAAGTGTTAAGTGCCTGAGATGGGATTTGAACTCAGGTCCTCCGGACTCCAAGGCATGTGCTCTATTCACTGTGCCACCTGGCTGCTCCCATGCTGACTCCCTACACAAAATAAATACAAGGCAACTGGAGAAGAAGGCACTAGCAACTGAGGCATCAGGAAAGGCCTCATTTAGCTAAGTCTTTTCTTTTTTGGGGGGAGGGGGGCAATAAGGGTTAAGTGATTTGCCCAAACTCACATAGCTAGTAAGAGTCTGAGGCCAGATTTGAACTCAGGTCTTCCTGACTTCAGGACTGGTGCTCTCTCCTCATTTATCAAAGTCTTGAGGAAAACAAGGGATTCTAAGAGTCGGAGGTTGAGGAGAGAATGCATTTCAGATATGGGGACAGCTCATGTATGCAAAGGCTTGGAGGTGGGAGATGACATCTATGAGGTATACGAGAAAGTCAGTTTGGCTGAATGTGGAATACGTGAAGGAAAATTGTGTATGATAAGGCTGGAAAGGTAGACTGGAGCCAGATTGCGAAAGACTTTAGATGCCTAATAAAAGGAGTAGTGTGAATATTTTTATCCTCCCTTTTTCAGAAAGAGAAACTGAGAAGGGGAACCTTCACGGTTAAATGACCTGCCCAGCCAAGGTCACATAGCTAGTAAGTGTGTAGGTGAGAGGCAAGTCCAGCACTCTCCAGACTCCAAGGCTAAACATTCTTCCCACTATCCCATGCTCCCTCTCTGGATATCTACCATCCTAAGGTTTTGAGGACCTCTCTGCTCTCTCTCACCTCCCTTGGCCTACAGTCATGGGATTCAGTGGCAGCTCTTCTCTGAATATGACTGGGGCCATGGCTTAGTTTGGGGGTCAGCTCAGAGGCCCTGGGCTTATCGTGAGCTCCATCTTAGCCCCACCCAGGAGTGGCCAGCCATTCCACCCTCTGAAAACAGGGCATCCCCATAAAGCCATCCTATGACTGGGGATTTATGGGGTGGCATGTTCAGTTTGTGGCTCAGGAATATACCAGTCCTCACTATAAATCTCCACCCAGCTTTCCCACTGGGGGAGGTGGGGGATTGGTTTAAAACTTTCTGGGAGGGAAGCTGCCAGCCAACTTCCTAAAACAAAAGGGAACTTGCCTTGAAGTCTTCAGGGTTCCATGCTAAATTTGTGGGTAGAGAACCTCAGTCCTACATTCCAGAAGTGCTAAGATCAGAGAAGAGAGAAGATTCCCCTCTGCCAGGGCCTATTCTCTCTGGGGTTTCAGCAGTAGGGAGGTGGGGTTGGAGTAGACAAATCATTTGGACCTGGCTGGCTGGTGAGAAGTCAAGGGTGATGAGAGGACATAAGATTCAGCTGTTTCCTGGAACATGGGTGCTTGACCTTTTCTGTGTCATGGACCTCTCTGGCAATCTGGTAAAACCTATGGATCCCTTTTTAGAATGTTCATAAATGGAGGAAATGCTATGGGTTAGTGAAAAATACAGATGCCATTTTTTCCCCCATTTAAGTTCAGATTCCCTGAACTCTATAAAGCCTTGGAGGATCCATGGATTCCAGGTTAAGAACCCCTGCTCTAGGGATGCTCATCAACTAGGGAACGGCTGAACAAGCTGTGGTATATTATTATAATGGGATATTATTGTGCTATAAGAAATGACAAGCAGTATGATTTCAGAAAAACCTGGAAAGACTTACATGAACTGATGCAAACTGAAGTGAGCAGAACCAGGAGAACATTGTACACAGTAACAGCAACACTGTATGATGATGAACTTTGAATGACTTAGCTATTCTCAGAAAACCAATGATCCAAGATAATCCCAAAGGACTCATGATGGAAAATGCTACCCAGAGAAAGAACTGATGTCATCTGAATGCAGACCAAAGCTTGCTTTCTTTCTTCTCTTTCTTTCTTTCTTGTTTGAGTTTTCTTGCACAAAATGACTAATATAGGAATGTTCTATATGATCACACATCTATTAAAAAAAGAAGAGCCCCTTGCTCTGCAGCAGGGAAGAAGAGGCCAGGGGCTAGCCCTGTAGCAGGAGGAGATAGGAAGACTCAGGGAATGACTTACTGAAGATGATGGGGAACAGGCAACTGGGGAAGAGATGACCACAGCTGGAGAGTGGACGCCCTCTTTCTGCCAGGCACAATCAGGGTATTGAGCCCAGCATAGTCTCTGGTATGACTGGTCAGCCTAGGCAGTGAATGAATTATTGTTCCTCAGGTTGAAACACAAGCTGCCTTCTGTCAAGTTTCCCTGGGGAGAATCAGCTCCCTGGATTTGTGGGGTGAGGGGAAGAAGAGAGTCAGGAAAAGAGGCCTGTCACCTTGGTGCCGTCTGCCCCCCAGCCCTTAGCTAGGGACAGAAGGTCTCAGTGTGACCCGATTTATAGCTGGACCAGAGCAGGGCAGAGTGGCACAGTGTGGCCTTTGTCCCTGGGGCTGAGGAGCCAGCCGGGGCTGTCACTGAATGATTGGTGCCAGGGTAAGGAGGGAGATGCTAGTGTTGGGGTGGGGAGGGCTACTTTGCCTGGGTCATCAATGAGTTAAAGGAGCTGTTGGGGGTGGCGAGGAGGAGAGGAAAGAAGTCTGCATTGACCCTGGTTAGGGCCTGAGTGCAAGTGGTAGGGGGGAGGGTGAAAGGGACACACAATAAAGGGGACTCAATTTGTCATGGGAAACCCAGTCTTGATGGACACTGTCCTGGCTTGCCCAAGTCCATCAGCCTGGAGCAGGCTAGAGTATCTCTGTTTTGGGTCATGGGCCCCTCCTTAAGGAACCATCTTCCTTCCCCCATCCAGGTCAGTCTGGAAAGTTTTCAGCCCCACTCTCCCGTCTACTTCCTCCTGAGCTGACGCCAGTCTACCCAGGCACTTCCTGCTGGGACAGGGGTGGAGCAGGAGAGTATGTGGCATGGGCAGAAGAGGGAGGAGCTTGAGGGAAAAGGCCTGGGAGCAAGCCAAGCGCTCGTGTAGATACAAAAACCTAGATAGAGTTTCTCACTTTTGCTTTCCTTCTAGTTTGAAAAGGGGGAGAACCAACAAATGTTGAGAGCTTAGAAGGGACCTTAGAAATGATCGAGTCCAATGCCCCCATTTTCCAGGTGAAGAAACTGAGGCTGAGAAAGGGGAAGTAATTTGCCCAAGTCTACACAGTGGGTTAATGGCAGAACCAGATGCCTGCACCATGATGTTGTTCTCCTCTAGATGGTACCCTTTCCCCTTCCCCAAAATCTAAATTTTTTCCTGCCAACCCCCCATGCCATCACTAGCTTCTATTCTGTCCCTCTGGACCCCAGTCAAATCTGAACCTTGATTCCCTGCCAAGCAATAAAGGTACCCCAAGAAAAGAATTCCAGGAAGAGTTTCAGGACACAGGCAGCCCTGAATGCCAACGTACTTTCCTGGTTTTCTCCACCCAAAAAGGTAGGCTTAGCCAAGCTGGCAAGCAGATGTTTCCCTGGCACTAAAAAGATGCTTTTAGGTCTTGAAAGATCTGGATGGAGGGAGGGAAATACAGAGCATGGTCAGCTATGAGGTGAAGACCTGAATAAGAGTGAAGGAAAGAGAAGATGACTGGGAGGAGGCAAGAGAGCCAATCATTGCTATCCTGTCAACCCTCCTGAGGATGAGCTACAGTTCACAGTGGGCCCAGGAATAAGAAAGACCCTTCATTCCCCCTCCTCCCTGTCATAGAATGCTGGGCACTAAGCACACTGAAGGTCAGGAAAGGGAAGAGATTAACCCAAGGTAGAAGCAATTTAGTGACAAAGCCTAGGCTAGGCCCTAAGTCTCATGATTCCCAAACCAGGGGGAATCTTTCCATTATACCACAAGGTCATGAGTCAGTATGTCAGGAACCACCCCTTCCCCCAGCTCCAGCAGGCCAGAACAGGCCAGGCCACTGGTCCCTGGGTGTCTTGCCTTTCCTCCACCCTACTCTGCCCCTACCCCCAAAAGAGTAGAGGTTGCCCCACCCCAGACCACAAGATTAACTATATGGCTTTGGGACTGGATAGCTGAGATGGCCATAAACAGGCTGCCTAGGCAGCTCTGGGAAAGACTGGCATTAGGGTTAAGGCTCCTGCCCTAAGTCAGAAAAGGATGGGCCCCAAGACAAGCTCAGCGTTGAACTGGCAGGAGCAGAGAAAGGCAGCCACATGGCTACTGGAGGTAAGCCAGAAGAGCAGTCGAAGCATAGTATAATGAGAGAAGCACTCTAGGCCAAAGACCCAAGTTCGAATTCTCAGTCTGGCAGTACTGAGTGGTGTGACATTTGGAGAGTCACTAAACTTCCCTGGGCCTCAGTTGGCTCTTCTGCCCAATGGGGATAATAATCCCTATGGTCCATCCCTACCCTGCTATCAAGTGAGAGAACACATGCAAAATTGATTTTTAAATTGAAAGAGGCCACACAGGGATAAGGAATGGAGCTGTGATTTCATTAGGAGAGGAAAGTGATGTCAAACTCAAATAGAAATACCTGCATATTGACCTGAAAAACCACAAATTAACATTATTTGTGTTTTACTGTATTTTTAAAATTGCTGCTAAACATTTTCCAATTACATTTTAATGTGATTTTGTAGTTCTTGGGAGTTTTGTAAGCAGCCTACTTAAGCTTGGAATGTCTGATATTAGGGACTCCTAGGTGAGGAAACTCTCTTTACCAATGCAAGTTGGCAACTTTTCTGTAACTCATTGTCTAAGAGAGTAGCCTGAGCCACTGAGATATTAAATGACTTGCCCAGAGCCATAGAGCTGGTATGGGTTGGGGCAGGACTTGAACCCAGGTCTTTCTGGCCAGACCTCTATCCACTAGTTCATGCTGGTGCTGCACAGATTAAAACTAGGGTAATAGCTGTAGCATATACTTCATAAGGTTGTTGTTGTGAGGCTCACATGATGTAATATATTAAAAAGGGCTTTGTCAACCCTAAAGCACAACAAAAATGCCAGCTAATACACTAATGATGATGATCCTGTGATCCCAATGGTGCTTACTCTTCCCTGTTCCCCATGCCCCTCCCTTTCTTATTCCCTAACTTTATCTATTGACCTCTATCAAGTAGGTACCTTGATACAAGAGAACAATGACCTGTCCCACTCTCCTTTCCCAAACCCTTGGCATTCAGATCCCAGACATTGCTGGCTCAGACCCAGAAGGAAGGAGGAGGTGACTTTGAGTTAATTCTCAAAGACTAGAGGGCCCAACAGCTGGTTCCCTCACCCAAAGAAAACGTCAAAGTGAAAGCCTGGCACATGTGTTCCATCACCCTGTACCTCCCTGCCAGCTTTAGGAATGTTTCAAAAGAGCAAAAGACTGCGGTCGGCTGAGCTTTACAGACGTCACAACCATCTTTGGACGTTTGTCTAAATGTCTTTTTGGAGACATTCCCTTCGGACTGGGGAAACTTGGCCAGGGTTCCAATAGGAGGGCTGGTGATCGAACTGATAACATTTATTCTCCCCATCCCGGTGACGTCCTCTCTACACAAAGGTTATGGCTTGCCCAAAACAGCTTTGTTGCCCTGTAGTGGATTTCAAGCCTCTGTATCTTTATGAGGAAGCCAAATTCTCCATTGTTCCCCCAACAAAACTCTTGTTCTGGGGGGCGCTGTGTGCCCTAGCTTTTCTTACCTCCAAAGGGAAGTAGCTGTAAGGTAGCTGTCGCTAGGGAAGGGAGGCAGCCTAAGACTTCATATCCTCAGAGGTAATCACCCCCAGGGAAGACAGAAGGGATTAACTCAACTCCACCTTCCCCCCTCCCACAGCAGATACTTTGGAGGCAATGATCGGAATTTAAAGCAGATTTTTACAGCCTCTGTTTGGAATGCAGGCGGCAGGGGGAGACAACCTTCCTGGACGGACCAGGCAGATCTCACAGAAGGTTAGGTTAGGAAGCAGATTTTTCTAGATCAGCCCCTCCTTGCTCTACAGGGGAGGCCACTGGACAAATGCCCCATTATCTCTGAGGTACCTATGCTCCAATAAGAATGCCCCATCATCTCTGAGGTAGCTATGCTCCAATAAGAACCATCGATTTTGGACCAGAAGGGACCTTAGAGGCCATCTAGCCTTCATTTTACCAATGAGGAAACTAAGGTCCAGAGAGATTAAGCAACTTTCCCAAGGTCACACAGGTAGTAAATGGCAGAGCCAAGATTTGAACTCAGGCCAGCACTCTTTCCACTGCACTATACTGATTTCAAGGTTTCCAGCAATGAGTCTAAATCCCCAGATTTTCAGAGATAGCATCAATCTTAGAGATCAATCAATTTGTTTAATGTCTCACTTCACCAGAATGGTGGTTTGACCAAGATCACACAGTGAGTTAACAGTAGGGAGGATATGCCCATGTCCTTCATTACCAAGGAAAATTATTGATCTTTCTATATCTCACCTTTCCTGTTTGGAACAGGTTTGTTTTGGGATCCAAGAAGCCCAAATTGACATAGTTCTTGTCCTTCTCCTATGCTTCCCTCAACAGGTACAGGATTACCTGAGCCACTCATTCATTCATTTAACCAGCATGGATTGAGCACCCAATATATGTAAGTGCATATGGTAGGTACTGTAATAAGACATGTGTAGATAGCTTTTATTTTATTTTTTAAAAGGATAATCTCAAAGATCCTATGAAGGAAGTTGCTGTCAGCATCCAGAAAAATGAACACACACACACACACACACACACACATACACACACACAGATTTGTATCTAATGGTAACCATTTCGAAGTTGGGGGAGAGAGAAAAGAAAAAAAGAAGGTTACATGATAACTTTGTTGTATATTTGAAAGAAATAGCAAGTTGTATATGATGGATCTGCAATTTCAGGTACAACCCTGTTTTTCTCTTCCACTTTGTTATGGAAATGTTGGTTTTGTCTCAAGATCAGAGTAAAACAAATAAATTTTTTAAAAAAGGACAGAAAGTGAAAGGTGGAATGATACAGGCATATTTCTAAAGGAAGAATGGAGATTACAGCTCAGAAAATGATGGGAGGGAGTAGAATCCATCACTTTTCCTAGAGATCTTTAAACTTCTGGAAAACCCAGATAGGTAGGAGCGGGGTGGGGGGAAATGGACAAAGTCACTTCCAGCCAAAGAATTGAAAAATTTGTCACAGACTGACAACAACAACAAACAACACAAAATGGGCTGTGCTGGGCCCTGGGGGAGATACAAAGTTTAAACATAACAGTTCTTGCTTTCAAGGAGTTCTCAGGCTAAGACACATGCAGATAACTATAATACAAAAGAATACAATAGGTTGGCTCAGTGACAAGGCTGGGTTATGTCTGATGAACTGGAAAGGGTCTGGGATGGGTGGGGAGAAACACAGAGTCTCTTGGATGCAACATGGAGCCCTTGGATCAAAGTAGAACGTAGAAGGAAGACAATGGACAAAGGAATTGTTCTCCTCTGTTCCCCCAACTCAGCCTAGCATCTCCTAAGTCATCTGTGGGTTGACTCATGACCAGAGATGAACCAAACCCAAGCCCACAGCCCCACTTGGAACATGGCAGGGATGGGGGGCTAATGGAAGGTTCAAACTTGACATTAATGAGGTCATCCTTTTAAGAAGTAGGGCTGGGTCAGCAGAGTAGGGTAAAAGCTTACTTCTCTGTCTCTTCTTAAGGGGCAATTTCCAAATTCTTCTTCTTTCCTACCTTAAACCCAAGCCCATCAGAAAACAACATTTCCCTGAAGAATTATCTTTGTGACCACTAGAGCATCTGGGAGCTTAAATGACCACCCTCCTCTCTCTTTACACCCCCTTCCAAAACCAAGACAAGTTGAAAGAAACTTTAGCCCCTACCCCGAAGCAGAGCCTCTCCCCATCACTCAATATCCCTAACCTTCTCTACCTAATGTTTGCTGTTATTGTTTAGTTGTGTCTGATCTTTGTGACTGACCCCATTTGGGGTTTTCTTGGCAAAATTACTGGAGTGGTTTTCCATTTCCTTTTCCAGCTCATTTTACAAATGAGGAAACTGAGGCAAACAGGGTTAAGTAACTTTCCCAGAGTTAGTATCTGGACCCAGATTTGAACTCAGTCTTCCTGACTTCAGGTCCAGTACTCTATGCCCTGAGCCACCTAACTGCCCAGGATTTACCTTCCCCCACACTGTGAATCCCACTGATAGGATTTATGTTTATTTTATGATCTGATCGAATGCAAAAAAAAAATTAAGTCACAGCTATCAATGGAAACAAAGTTGAAACAATCCTTGCCCTATAGAAGTTTATATTCTACTAGACGAGTTTTACTTTGTCATCCTTGGGCTCTAGTAATAAGACTCTCCTTGAGATACGACTCAAGAAAATCATAGCATCACAGACCCAGAACGGACTTGAGGACATTCAGTTCAGACCCCTTTACAGATGGCTATGCTGAAGCCCAGAGAGGCTAGAGGCTAAGTGCTTTGGGCAGGGTCACCTAGCAGGTGAATGTCTAAGGTGGATTTGAACCCAAATCTTCTGGACTCCAAGTCTATCTACCATACCACACTTATACTCCCTTCCTCAATAAACTCTAGTGGCTCTCTAGAATCAAATGAAAACTCCTCCATTTGGCATTTAAAGCCCTTTACAGCCTGCCTTCAATCTACCATTCCAACTTTATTATGTAATTCTTGCCTTCATGGACAACTAGGTGATGCAATGATTGGAGTGCCAGGTCTGTAGACAAGACGACTCATTTTCCTGAGTTCAAATTCAGTCCCAGATACTAACTAGCTGTGTGACCCTGGACAAGTCACTTAACCCTGTTTGCCTCAGTTTCCTCATCTGTAAAATGAGTTGGAGAAGGAAATGACAAACCACTCTAGTGTCTCTGCCAAGAAAACCCCAAATGGGGTCACAAAGAGTCATCCACAATGAAATGATTGAACAACTACAATACTTCCCTTCATGTACTGCACAGTCCAACGAGCTGGCATTATTGTTATACATACACGATACTCTCCCCTCTTCATGCCTTTGCTCAGGTCTGGAATGTAGTCTCTCCCTGTTTCCATCCTGAAGACCCCCTAGCTTCCTTTAAAGTTCTGTCCAAGGGCCCCCCTTCTTTCTCCATGAGATCTTTCCCAATCCTCCCAGCTGCTAGTAACTTCCCCAAAATAATCACTTTGTGTTTATTTTGTATATAGTGTCCCAAAAGTCTTGGCGCAGTTTTTTCTGTTAACTGAATTGAGATTTATGTACATATATGCTATCTCCCTGAGAGATTACAAGTCCCTCGAAGGCAGCGATTGTTTTGTTTTAGCCTGTGCCTCAGTGCTGTGCAGTGTCTGGCACAGGGTAGGTGCTTAATAAATGTTTATTGATTAAATAATTGACTGAGATGTTCTTTGGGAAAGCAGCCCAAAGGCGTGCCGCCCAAGAGATGAACTCAGAATTATAGGGTAACCACTCAATTCTGCTTATCTCTCCCTCTGCCAGAGAGGCCAAGATGTATGCCAGGACAGTCCCCATACACCATTCATCTCTGCTTGAGCTGCCCTTCTGGTGGTCATCCCAATGGAGGCAGGGCCGGAATTGACCAGCCCAGGTAGATCCATCTGCCTCCTACACACTTGAAGATTCTACTACTTCCTGTCTTCGTCTCACATCCATGGAAGGAAATTCTTTCTTAGAGGGCCTAATTTAAATTCCTCCTTTGACACTTGTAGCACCAATTCCAAGCAAGTCACTTAACCTGCGTCTCTTTAAAATGGGAAGGATAATAACCCCTAGCTCCCAGAGGCAGTGTGATTATCAGATATTATACTACATTTAAAGCACTTAGTGTATGTAAAATGTTTGCAAACTGAAGTACTATATAAATTCAGGCTATTATATCCTTATATCACTATTGTATTAGCTTATGCCCATTTTCCAATTGTTCTGCCCCTAGTAGAGAGTTCCATTAACTAGCATTTAGTAAGAGCCTACTATGTGCCAGGCCCCACTCTAAGCACAGGGTAATGAGAGATGAAAGGAAAGTTGCTTGCCAACTTCGTCTAGGAAGAGATGGAGTGAGAACCATTAAGTCACCTTCCCCTTGACCTTCTCTTTTCAAAGTAGAAGAATCCTAGTTCTGTTTGTCTCTCTATGCAGGTCAATTTCCCCATCCCCAAATCTATCTTCCCCACAGCCACCTTCAGCTGTTGCTCTGAATAGTCCCTGTCTTGGGGAGTAGTAGTAGGGATGGAGACTGAAAAAGAAGGGGGACAATGGATATAGAATCAAGAGGATTGATTTGCTTGTAAGAGCACCTGGGTTGAAATCCCACCTTTGATGATTACTAATTGTGGGAAGGAAGGAAGGAAAGAAGGAAAAGAAGGAAGAAAGGAAAGAAGGGAGAGAGGAAGTAAGGAAAGAAAGAAGGAAGGAAAAGAAGGAAGAAAGGAAGGAAGAAAAAGGGGAAGAAAAGAAAAGGAAGGAAAAAGGGAGAGAAGGGAGAAAGGAAGGAAAGAAGGAAGGAAAAGAAGAAAGGAAAGGAAGGGAAGAAGGGAAAGAGGAAGAAAAAGAGGAAGTAAAGAAAAGGAAGAAAAAAGAAAAAGAAGGGAGAAAGGAAGGCAAGAAGGAAGGGAGGAAGAGAGAAAGGGAGGGAGGAAGTAAAGAAAAAACTTATTAAGTTCTTATTATACATCAGGCACTATGCTAAGCCTTTGCAAATACTATCTCATCTGATCCTCACAACATTCCTGGGAGGTAGTGTTATTATTATCCCCGTCTTACAGATGAGAAAACTGAGGCAGAGGTGCAGTGACTTGTCCAGGGTCACACAACTAGTAAGTATTTGATTTCAAATTTGAATTCAGATCTTTCAGACTGTTGCTCTGTGCGCTCTGGTGCCACCTAGATGGGTGACCTTAACAAACCACTTAACATCCCTGAGGCTTTGTATTTTCGTCTATAAAACAAGGGGATTAAAAAAGACAGGGCTGCTAGATGGCCCACTGGACAGAGTGGTGGACCTGGGGCTGGGAAGACTCATCTTCCTGAGTTCAAATTTAGCCTCAGGCACTTACTAGCTGTGTGATCCTGGGCAAGTCACTTCACCTCAGTTTCTTCATCTGTAAAATGAGCTAGAGAGGAAAATGGCAAACCACTCTAGTATCTGTCCCAAAAAACCCCCCACTAGGGTCATGAAGAGTCAAACACACTTGAAATGAATGAACAATAACAAAACAAGATGGCTTCTGCTGTCTCCTCCAGCTCTAGCTCAGGATCCTAGGACTGTTCGGTATCTTTTGTCACATTCCTATTTATACTCCCTTCCTACTCTTCCTCTTCCCCCTCCTCCCCTCAGTCCACGAGGCCTCATACGTCAATCTTGGATTCCCATAATAGCTTCCTAGCTGACAGCTAGTCTTTCACACAATGTCAAATGGAACTTCCCAAAACACTGCCTTCATCGTGTCTCTCCCAACAGCCTGCAATTGCTCCCTACTGCCTCTCCCCATCACACTCAGACTTCTCTCCCTCCATCCTGCATAACCTTCCCCACCCCCCCCACCTTCATCCTCTTCTCAAACCTTTCCAAAAGATCTCAGAATTGGAAAGAACGTTGAAGGTCATTGAGTCCAATTTCCCATGGAATGCAGGGATCCCTTCTACAATGTTCATGACAAGTGGTCTCCAGCTACTGTTTGATGATTTCCAGGGACAAAAGAGTTATGGTTTCTTAGGGTGGCCTATCCCATCTCCAGAATCTCCATCACCCTGTTCTTCTCTAGGCAAGATTCCTCACCATCCCCATCTCCCTTGCTTTGCTTAAGCTTCTCCCTTATGACTGGAAGACCTAACCCCACCTTAGCCCCATCTACTTATCCAACTCTTACCCATCCTTTTAGAGAGTCAACTCCTCCTGATTGTCTTTGACCATCTATCATATCAATAGTATCACAGTTGAACAATTATTTGTCCCTTAAATATTCCTGTGTGTTAGTTTTGTCTCCCCTAAGAGCCTGTACTCTCTGAAGACAGGGTCTGTTTCTAACCCTTTTTTGGCATTCCCCACAGCACCCAGTCTGGTGCTAGACTCCCATCAGGAGCTTGAAAATTACTTGATTAATATTGCAGGATCATTTGAGCCGAGGTGTTGGGAAGGGAGCTGTGAGCTAAGAACAGAGGAAGCCTCAGTCAGGGAGGGGGATGTCTGGGCTCCAGTTGTTCTGACTGAGGTGGGGGGAAGGTTTCTAAAGTGGAGGGCTCCTCCCCTGGGCTGGAGTCTCAGCTATGGTCCTAGTCCCGGGGAAGGGGCTGGCGTGACCCGCTGGGGCTTTATGCCACCTCATCTGCAAAGCTTTTTCCTGGCCCCCACAACTGAAATTGAATTCTTCTTCATCTGACACTCTACCCCACCTCACTTAACCCTCTTCTCACACACTTATCAGTCTATCATCTGTGAGAGACACACTGGTTTCATGGATAGAGCTTGGCCTCCATATTTATTAGTGACCCTGGGACAGTCACTTCACTTTCTGTTAAAGGGGGATCATGATATCTGCAGTACCCAACTCACAGGGCAGCTGTAAGGGCCAACTGAGACATGGCAGGTGTGAACTTTAAAGTGCCCTTCTGATGTCTGCTATCATGCAATACATATCACAGCCATCCACTTAGAAAGGAAAGGCACCTCAGGGGCCATCGAATCCAAGGCCTTCACATTGCATTTGAGGAATGTGATGCCCAGAGGGGTGAAGGGGAACTTACCCCAAGGTCACAGAGGTGCCAGGTGGCCAAGGAGCAGTGCCCAGTTAAACTCGGCTCAGAGTCAGATTTCAAACTAGAAGTATGTGGAGAATTAATAATAACCGAGGAAATAATCTGAGCAAAATAATTAGCAAAACAGGAATAATAAATGGGTTAATGGATTCCCCAGTCAGTCCAAAGACCCTGAAATACAGAGTGAGAAAGATAGTGTCTCATTATGGTTCGGGGATGAACCTGGGCTCTTGAAGGCTCTCAGTGTTGGTCCTAACCAAGCAGGAAAGGCTGATCTGGTATCCAAAGACCAGCCTGTTTGGATTCAAAAAAACTTGTTACCAGGTTAGTTGCTGATGGGGTTGAGATACACTTTTTTTTTTTTTTTTTTTGCTTTTTGGAAGGCGGAAGGCGATTGGGGTTAAGTAACTTGCCCAAGGTCACACAGCTAGGTTTTTGTTTGTGTGTGTTAAGTGTCTGAGGCCGGATCCGAACTCAGGTCCTTCTGACTCCAGGGCTGGCCCTCTACCCACTGCACCACCCAGCCGCCCCCCAGATGCACTTTTCAACTACAATAATTCTTTTCAATTGTAGAGGAACTGAGAGGGGGCAGCAATGGATAGTGATCCAATTATATTGTGTCCCCTCAATAGATCATGAGTGAGCTGTCCAAGGTCAGACCAGTTGGGTGGAGCCAGAGCTGGGACTCAAACCCAGGGTTCAGACTCTCAGTCCAGGAGTATTGGCACTATAGGCCAGCTTTGGGTGGGACTAGGGGAACCCATGTAGCTGCTGGTGCTGCTCTCTATGGGCATCATTGTAAAGATAGTCAACAACTTATCCAAGTGCTTGCACTCTCCAGGGAAGGAGTTATGCTAAAGTTTGGAAGCAGCTTAGATATGGCACCCAGTCCAGTCTCTGATGCCAAGGGCAGGGAAGGACTCTCTGACTCCCCGAATTCTGGTTCTGTCATGTCCTCTTTGGGCTGGTCCAGGAGTAGTTCTCATGTCCCTGATGCTCTTAGGCATCAGCCTCAGGTCCTGATCCTCCCCCTCCCAAACTGAGGATCCTGGTACCTGACACTTAAGCACACATCTCCAAGGTCAGGGCAAAAAGGGAAACTCCTCATATCACCCCATATTCAGTCTTAGTTCCAACAGCTGTAAAACGGGAATGATGACAGCATCTATGTCAAGTTGCAATTGCTTGTTGACTGTTGTGAGGATTAAATGAGATAATATAGGGACAACAGTGCAAAGCCACCATATAAATATTAGCTATTATCTACCTAGCTATTTACATGTTATCTATCACATTAGATTGTAGGTTCCTTGAGAGCAGGATGTTTCTGCCTTTCTTTGTATCCCCAGAATTTAGCACAGTGCCTACAGATACTCAACAAATGCTTGTTCACTTGACTTGACTTCATCAGGTTTCTCCCCAGAGTCTGCAATGGCTCCCTACCGCCAATCTCCACAAAATTCAAATTCCTCTAAGGAGTACTCTGTCCTGACTCAGAGTAACTTGCACATTGACTGCCTTTGTTTGGAAGGCAAGCTTCTCCCTGATTGGTGGGCAGGGGTCTGCTCTGTGCCTGGCCAGGCAGAGGAAGGCAGGAACAGGCTTGTCCATCACCTTGAGGTGAACCACTAGGTAACTATATTTCTTATTATGTCAAAGGAAAGAAAAGGGGTGCAGCCCAGAGGAGAACAGATGGAGAAACAAGGCCTGGAGTCAGGAAGGGGAACTAACTTGCCAGGACTTATAACAACAGTCATAAGATTTGGCCCTTATAAAGCTCTTTACAATACTCATGTGGTCTTCAATGCCAATGACCTGACCAGGTTATTTTAAGTTTCAATGATACCTATTGTACAGATGAGGTTTAAAGGTGAAGTTGGTGACTTGGCCAAGATGACCTAGAGCTCTTCTGGGTCTAAGTCCAATGCCCCTTCCACTTTGCCAAACCCTTTCAATAACTCTGGTAAAACCTGGGGTTGTGGAGGGGAAATTGATAGAATCAAAATTCATAATTGGAATCTTCATTGAGGGCAAATTGAACAAGGTACACTTAGCTAGGGCCCGTCGTACTGATCATACCTGATTCTCTGGAGAGACAGCCCATCTTCATTGCCACAGCTGATCAAAAGAGCACAGACAATGGACCTTCAGGGGTTATCTACTCTATCCTCCTGCTTCTAGGCAGAATTCTGCCCCTCCTATTTCAGAGGGTTTATGGGGGCTTTACCTACTCAGAAAGACCTCAGAGAAAGGTCTCATTCATTAATTCAATTATTTACCCAGCTCCTGATGTGCACAAACCACTGTGATAGATACTAGGGGCCTACAAAGACAACAAAGTAAAGCCCCAGCTTTCATTAAGTTGACCCTATGATCAATCAAGCAATGAGCATTTATTAAGCACCTACTATATGCCAAGCACAAGAGACATAAAATCCAAAATGAAACCATTCCTGTATTCAATTAGCTTAAGTTCTTTTCAAACAACATGCAGATAAATTAGCATATATACAAAATATTCATAAATGTCCGAGCATATACCATGACTGTGATACCCAGGAAATTTTTTCTCTTGTGTCCCCTCAATTTCTCCTTCAGGGCAGGGAGTACTGGGGTCTATTTTTGTCCATAGCTATATCACTGCTTTGCTCCCCTCCTTCTCTTCTGACCCTGAGCAGAGGAGACTTTGGGAACAGATGGATTTTCTTTCAGTCAGGAGGTTCCACTGTTTCCTGTCTTCCCAGAGTGATGCCCGGGTCTAATTCACTCCCTCCCTGCCTATCCTAGCAATGAGCTCTGTGGCCATCTTTGGGGAGAGATCATAAAGTTCAGGGACTTATGTTTCCCCAGCTATAAAATGCTAGAGTTGATGTAATGCTGTGGAAAGGATGTCGGATTGGAACCAGAAGACCTTGCTCCTAATTCTGGCCCTGGTTCAAATTTTAGCCCTAAGACTTTGCCTTGGGCAACCTATATAACTTCTCAGGGCCTTGGTTTCCATATTTGCAAAAATGAAGTGATTAGTAGACTAGATAGCCTCAAAGGTCCCTCTTAGTTCTAAACCTATGACCTTGTGCCTAGATAATAATTACTGTTTGAATAATGTTTCAGGTTTGCAAAATACTTTGTCTATTGTCTCATTTGACCCTTATTTAATAACCCCGTGAATCTGATACCACAGGTATTCTAATGACAAATGAGGAAATCAAGGCTCAGAAAGGCAACGTGCCTAGATTGTGATCAGTCAGTGTCAGGGGCAGAATCTGAACCCAGGAATTCCTGACTCCCAGTCTAGCGTGCTATCTCCTGTATCAGACTGCCTTTCTTAGATGATCTCTATGATCCATTTTATTATTTTATGACACTTAGCCTTTCTGCTTGGCTTGGTTTGAGATCCAGGCTTAAGCTTAGAGGGGAGAGAGGCATGAGGGAAGAAAGGAAGGAGAAAAGTTGGCCTCTCTGTCCCCTCCCCTTGGAGATGAGAAAGTGCCCACTCAGCAGGTACTGTCAGAAGGGCACAGGGTCCAGGTCTGGGGGAGTCAGGCTGAGGGCAGGGGAAAGAAGAAAAAAGGTCATGGCAGGACATTGTGTATGAGGCACAGTATGTGTATGGGGGTGTATGTTGTGGGGAGAGAGTCTGGCATGTCTGTCTCCTATACAGCCAAAGCTGATCACCGGAATCTGAAGCAGAGCATACTCCAGAGCAGTCTAGAACAGAACAGAGGCTGTAATTAATTAATAATTGGAGAAGGCACTTTGCCCTAAAGGGGAAGTCCTTGGAAAAAAAGGAGATCCCAGGATCTTGGGCTGTTGAATCCCCGCCATCCACTTGCACCCCCATCATGTCAACAGGGCTTATTAGTCTCTGGTTAACAAGTTAGTTCCTCTTCCTGACTCTAGGCCTTGTTTCTCCAGCTGTTCTCCTCTGGGCTGCACCCCCTTCTTTCCCCTGGCATAACAAGAAAGATAGTCACCTAGTGGTTCAACTAGAGGTGGTGGGCGAGCCTGTTCCTGCCTTCCTCTGCCTGGCCAGGCACAGAGCAGACCCCTGCCCACCAATCAGGAAAAAGCTTGCCTTTCAAACAAAAAGGCATTCAATGCCCAAGGTCTTTTCTCTGCCCTGGAGGGCCCAAGCATGGGTCAAGAGAAGCAGGGAGAAAAGTGGGTGCTGCAAGTACCCCTACTGAGATTGGAAGTCCTAAGGAAAGGAGGGTGGCTGGGGCAATGGTAGGGGCTGGGTTTTGGTTTTTTTTTTTAAACCAGGAGTTTGGAAAACCTTTTCCTGAAGAGGGGGCAGAGGGCAGCAGAGAACAGAGTCCCTGGAATTGTAGAGGAAATAAATGCAACCTTAAAAGGCAGCTCCATCTCATCCCAGCCAGAATAGGAGACTCCCAGGCAAGAAAGGGAGGAGACTGGCTCCAAGGACCTATTTGCTTCCTAAGCCCCCCTTTCTCAGGTACAGGATTAGGGCCAAAGATAGGAACCTCATCCTTCTGTTCCCTCCCCTAGCCCCACTCCTTCCTTCCCTGGGGGTCCTAGTCCAAAGATCAGGAGGGAATCACAGAATCCTACAGTGTTAAAGCTGGACGGAACCATAGAGACCCTAGAGCTTCCTACCCACATTTTATAGACAAGGAAAAAAGAAGCTGAGAAAGATGAAGTGATTTGTTCAAGTCCAATTTTTTTTCTTTTTGGAGGGCAATTGGGGTTAAGTGACTTGCTCATGGTCACATGACTAATTTTTGTGTTAAGTGTCTGAGGCCGGATTTGAACTCAGGTCTTCCTGACTCCAGGGCCGGTGCTCTATTCACTGTGCCACCTAGCTGCCCCCAATTTATTTTCTGAAAACCCAGCTGGGACTGGGATAAATCAAAACTCCAATAGATAGGCCAGGGGAGAGGGATGTCTAGGAACCCAGGCATCCAGGGAATACAGAGGCCCCTAGCTAGACTAAGGCTTTGGAGGACTGTGATGAGAGGGCTTTGTATGCCAACCCCTTAATCACAGCTACTTAGAGAAGCAACAAAGCCAGCCTGAAGCAGCCAGGGCAAAGACTGAACCGAAAGGCCATCTATCTTTGATGCTGGAAAGTAACTGTCTTTCTAAGCAATGGAAGAAAGTTTTAGGGACCACAATGGGGCTCAGACATTACTTTCCCTCCCCAAACACACAAGCAATGAGGTGTTATGATCCTTTCCCTGTCCCAAACCCTAAGGACATTTCCCAATCTCATCCTACAGGGGAAATGGAATAATTGTGTAATTCCCTCCTTGAACCACAGGTTCAGAGCTGTGATCGGGTGCAACCCCCTCTTCTTACCGATTACTACGCAGAGGCCTAGAGAGGCCAAGAGAATTGCCTAATTCCCCTCTCTCAAACCTCCATCTCAGCCCCAGTTGTCCATCTCTGTTACTGGCTCTTGGTTCTGCTCACTCAGGTCACTATAATGGAATGTGCAAATACTCAGAGTGCTTGGAGGGGGAGGGGAAGGGACGGGAAATCTCACGTGGAGCTGACACAGGATGGACAGGGCAAGGTGTCAGTAAGTCACAGAGCTAGGCCCTGCTGTCAAGGAACCACTGAGGGTCAGAGGGACTAGAGGCAGGGGAAAGGGGTAGTCACTGAGAAGTGGCCCCAGTGAGACCTTTGATATCCAAGGATGGGGGTGGGGGCTGACCTCCCCCCATCCAATACCTGCTCTTAGAGTTCTCCTACATAACAATTAATTGCACAAAATAGATATGATTGATCCATGGGCTTATGAATACTAGCTATGCAGACCCATTTCCCATTTCCCCTGCCTAATCTGCATAGAACTCATACTGAGGCCTGGGTGTCTGGAGATGGAACAGAGGAAACCAGAAAGAGGCTATGTAGAAGCATATTCCCTCCAATGTGGGTCTCCCTTCTTTCATCACCCCCTGTCACCAGATTATCTCCTGGGACAAGGAAGACTTTTCTCCCACCCCCTGAAAGAGGAGAAAGCTCTCCTCTCAGAGGTCTCAGGCTCTGATTCTAACCTGCCTCTTCTCACCCAACTTCCCACACATTCAGTCCTTAAACCAAGTCGACTCAGAATCCCCAGACCACATATCTCTCCCTGGACCAACCACCCTTCACACACTTCCAGCCCCTAACATTAACCCTTAGCCTGCTGGCTGGAGGTGAGAGGTGGGGCATTCGTCCACTTCCGTCCACCCCTGACCCTCCAATCCTTTCCCACACTACCAGCAGACATTCCCCGGGGAAGAATAGGCCAACCGAGCTCAGAAGTCTTCCTTCCCCTTGGGCTCCGGGCTAAGTTCAGTTACAAAGGACAGGAAGGTGAGCAGATGGGCAGTCTCCAAAGCCGTTCCCCTCATTGCCCCCAACACACATCCTGAGCCCCTGAAGGCTCAGAGCTTTTGGCCCGAGCTCAGGCCTGGAGCTCCCTTCTGTGTGACTCGAGTTCAGATGCCTGGGTCTCCTGAGTTCCTAAAGGGATCCCTGACCTGAAGTCCTTCCCCAGAAGGGCGCTTAAAGCCTGTTGAAGGGGAGCTTTAAAAAGCAACAACAAACTTTGCTTCGGGGTGCTGATGGGAGTCCAAGAGCTACTAAATTGGCCCGGACACCTGAGTCCGATCGCAGAATCCTTGAATGGAGGAGGTTAAGAGCAATGGAGGAGTTGGTGCATGAACGTGAGAAAATGCCCTCGCTCTTCCTTCTGACCACCTGGAATTTGGGGCGGCTGCGCTTTCCAGCGGCACCGTATACCACCCACAGAGTGCGTCTTCTCTGCCTCTCCTTCCACCCCCCGCCCCAGGGCAGAGAGAAGCGCGGCCCCTTTAAGAGTTCCTCCGCTGTACCTTGCTCCGTTTACACGGCGGGCAGTACCCCCCTCCTTCCCCGGCAAACATTCCCCTACCCCACCCCCAGTGCATCCCGGGCGGGCGAGCCGGAGCGAACGCGCAGCTCGCAGGGCAGGACTCACCGCTCCGCGCCCCGGCTCCGGCTCCGGCTCCCTGCCTGGGGTGGGTGGAAGACGGGAGGAGGTCCGGGGAACTCAGTGCCCTGCTGCTCTCCCCGCCCTGGCACGGCGGCTGCTTCCCCTGTTCAGGAAAGGTGAGCGGCTCCCGAGAGAAGCTGCAACCTGAGCCGGAGGGGGAGGAGGGAAGGAAGGAGGGAGGGAAAGGGGACGGTCGGGAAGGGGAGGAGGAAAGGGAAAAGCCCAGCCCCCGGCCGGAGTTTTTCACTTGTCCAAGTTGACTCCTCCCCCTATCCAACCTCCTCCCAGCCCTGCCCTCTGCCGCTGCCAATCCCCAAGGCCAGCTCTGCCCAGGTGCCCACCCCCTCCTTTCAGCTCTGAGAACTCAGAGACCGCAGCGAGCCTTAAAGATCATGTGGTCCAGCCGCCTCATTTTACCAAAAGCCCCAGAAAAGGAAAGTGATTTACCCAAGGTCACACTGTTGAAGGCAGAGCTGGCACTCGAATTCAGGGCCCTGCCTACATCATGCTGCTGCCTCTCAAGGTTCTTCTGAAATAGGTAGTCTCTGTTATGTCCCCACCAGTATTCCACTATTTCCTTTCTCCATGCAACGCTGGTCGGCCCAGGCCATCCCAGCTAGGAGTGTATCAGCATGACGGAGTGATTTGCTGGAATATCCTGTTGCTGAGCTTGGAGGTGCGCTTCTGCTCCACTGTATCCAAAAAGCAGAGAATATTCACCGTCATAATAGCTAGCATTCACAGAGTGCTTTAGGGTTTGCCGAGCTTTACAAAGATCACCTCATTTATCCTTGCAATAAACCTGGGAGGTAGGTTCTATTATCATCCCCACTTTACAGATGACAAAACTGAGAGGCAAAGAAGTGACTTGTCCACTTACTATAGCTAGTAAGCTGTCTGAGGCAGGATTTGAGCTGAGATCTTGACTCCAGGTCCAACCTTCTATCTACTGACGACTAGCTGTCAACTAGGAAAATTATGAAATTGCAAATGAGTAGTTTACTACTTTAAATGTATGGTGAGCCCATTCCCTGAGATTTTCTTGGCAAAGATCCTGGAGTGATTTACCATTTCCTTCTCTAGTTCGTTTTACAGATGAGGAAACTGAGGCAATTTAAGTGACTTCCACAGAGTCACACAGCTAATAAGTGTCTACCACGAGATTTGAACTCAGGAGGATGAGTCTTTCTGACTCCAGACCTGGAGCTCTATCCACTTTGATATCTAGCTGCCTGAAAATCAGGAGAGCTGGATTCAAATTCTGCCTTAGATACTTAGTTCCTGTGTGATAATGTCACAACCTCTCATACTCATGCTTTCCTTATCTATAAGATGAGGATAATCATATTTGATACTACCTATTACAAAGATTGTTTGTGAGCAACATATTCTTTTTGTAGTTGTTGAGGCAATTGGGATTAAGTGACTTGCCCAAGGTCACATAGCTAGTAAGTGTCTGAGTCTGGATTTGAACTCAGGTCTTAATGACTCCAGGCTTAAAGACTCTATCCATGCACCACAAAGCTGCCCCAAGTGAGTAACATATTCTGCAAACCTTAAAGGAATATATAAGTTGAGTGATTATAAATGAAGGAATTATAAAAAGTCATTTCACCTTTCAGGTTGGAACCGCAGAACAAATGGATTAATTTGGAAAGTTGAAGAAGTTACAGCATAAATCTGGTCATATTTTAGTACTGGTTCCTCTTTTAACCAGGTGAAAGATTATAGTCACTTGGTCAAATGAAAGTTGGCACTGAAGACTAAGTAACCTGTGCCCTCTCCCCCAGCAGGAGCAGGCTCCTTGTAATCTTGGGACTATGGCTAGAAGGGATCTCTTCCAGAGGGGTCCACCATATTGTGGTTGTTCCTGCCAACACACTTTGTCTAAGAGTTGCTGAGACCCAATTGTCCCTTTGGCAATCCAGTAGCAGAAGCAGCAATGGTCCTGTTGTGTGTACTCTGCCCCTGTCAGACCATATCTCAGATATTTTGTTTAGTTCTGGGTACCACACTTTCAGGACATGGGTCAGCTGAAGATTGGGCAAAGGAGGATAACCTGAACAGCGAAGGGCTTCACCATCTTGCCATCTAAGGATCTGAAGGAACTGGTGGTATTTGTTGGGAAGAGAGAAGATTCGAGGGAAACTTGATTACTCTTGCCAAGGGATTAGATTTATTCTGTTTGACCCTAGAGAACAGAACTTTCAATAGTGAGCAGAAACTGCAAAGCAAACTCAGACTATGTAGCTTGTTTGTACCTATTTGTTTATTTGTCTTCCCCCATAAGAGTGTAAACTCCTTGAGGGCAGCTACCATCTTTGCCTTTTTTTTTCATCTCTAGCATTTAGTACAGTGTCTGACACATAGTAGGTGCCTAATAAATGTTTGTTGACTGACTAATTTGATTTAAGGAAATAAAATTAGAAATGTTTTCAAGCAAAAGCTGGATGACTCTTTATAGGTACGTTAGAGAAGGAATTCCTTTTAGGTATGAATTGGACTAGAGGACCATTGAAACCCCACCCTATTCTGAGATTCTATGGTTCTTAGAGGCATCAGTGTAGGGAGAAAAAAATGCTAGACTTGGAGACAGGAACCTACATCTGAATTCTGGCTCTGATACAGTAAGGAGGAAAGAAGGACAGAAAAAAGATGTATTAAGCTCTTACCTAGTACTTACTTACCAAGTGAGATAAGCTTGCCTAGTAAGACCAGTAAATGAAAACCTGAGTCACTAAAGAATAATAACAGCTGACATTTACATAGTGCTATGAGGTTCGCCAAGCATTTCACATATGTGATCTCACTCGACTTTTAAAACAACCCTATGTAAATGCTATTATTATCCCATTTTCCAGATGAGGAAATTGAGGGTTAGAGAAGTGACTTGTCAATAGTTAGTCGAACAGCTAGTTGAGGTCTGAGTAGGATCCCAACCTAAATCTTTTAAAGCTAGTGCTTTGACTCACTATGCCAAGTTAACTGTCCACTATGGCTGAGTCTTGGTTTCTTTATCTCTAAAACTGATATAATAACACACAAAAAGGAAAATGACAAATGTTGGCATGGGCACATTGATGCATTGTTGGTGAAGCTGTGAACCGATCTAGTTATTCTGGAGAGATCATTTGGAACCATGCCCACAAAGTTACTAAACTTTGTTTGATGTATGTTTGTATGTTTGATGTAGAAATATCACAACTAGTTCTATACCCCAAGGATATCAAAGACAGAGGAAAAGGTCCTAAAAGTATAAAAATATTTATGGCAGCTCTTTTTGTGGTGGTAAGGAGCTGGAAACTAAGGAGGAATGCCTAATCAGTTGGGAAATACCTGTGCAAAATACAGTATATGAATGTGATGGAATGCTATTATGATATTAGAATGAAGAAAGAAAGTTTCAGAGAAACCTGGGAAGATTTGTATGGACTGATGCAGGGTAAAGTGAGCCCTTGTTAAAAAAAAAAAAAAGCACAATTTTAAAACTTGGGAACTCAGTGATCAACTATGATTTCAGAGGACTGATAATGAAAAAAGCTACTCAATTCCTGACAAAGAAGCGATAGACTAAATATTTAGAATGAGATGCATTTTTTGGACTTTGTCATTGTGGGTATTTGCTTTACTTAATTATGTTTATTTGTTACAATGGGTTTATTTTCCACTTTTCTTATTGGGGTAAGAGGGCAGTGGGAAGGGAAAAAAAGAAATGCCTAATAATTTTTTTAAATGTAAAACTAGGTGTAATATCTTTAGTACATTTAACATATGTAAATGAGTTATGATCACAACTGCCGTGGATATAGTATATAAAGACAATGTGACTGAATATGTGACCTTGGAGTCAGCAAGACTTGGGTTCTAATTTTACCTTCAACACATACTGGCCATGTGACCCAGGACAAGTGACTTAACCTGTCAGTATCCCCAGGAGACTCTCTAAGACCATAAATTGGAGTAAAAGGTCCTGTTCTTTATAGATAGAGGAAGTTCCTCACCTGGCATTCCCTTCACCAATGAAATCACATGTCTAATCAATATGTACATATTCTATGCTGCACCTACATTGCCTTATTTGCTCCTTACAACAACACTGTTATTAATCCTATTTTATATGAGACTGAGGATCCTAGGAGTTCAGGACTCAAGGTCATACAACCAGTAGGTGAAGGGGGATAAAAGGGACCAGGAAAGGGAGAGTGAGGGGCTGGTTTGGAAAGGATGTTGAGAATGGATTTATTTCTCTCCAGGAAGATATGAGCTTGGGATATATTACGAGGATTGGAAACTCCCGTGTTCTCATTCTCCATCATCAGGCCTCCTACCATCAAAGAAAGGTATATACCCAGACCCAACAGAAACTAGTGAAAGAATAGCGGGAGAATGGGGAAAGATGTGCCTGTAGTGGGGAGGAGGGAAGCCTGGGGGAATATCCAAAGAAGGGCCTCTCCACTCTGCTTTCGATTTCAGTCTCTATATATTTAGCTAAAGCATGCAGATTTCCCCAGCACAGACACTTTATATAAAAATAAAACCGATAAGCAAAACTGAAGTGTCAGGATGCTAATGACTCCAGCAGGTTTCCAGAAAGGAGGGGCCTGGGCCATGGTTCTGCTTGGGTGATTCTTATGCAGATAGCTGAGAAACGCAATAGAAGAATAAGAATTTTTATGGGGAGAGCCTTTTTAGAGAAGAGATGAGGTCAGCTCTGAGTTCAGTAAATCCTGCCTACTATTGGAGTGGGAGGAGGCAGAACTTAATCCATGGCAAGGGGAAGGAGGACAGAGCTCAGGTTACCCATAAATTTGAGCCCAGGTATTCAAGTAATCGTGCACAAAGCCAGAGGAAGTCCAGCGAAGGTCAGGAAAGGCCTAATGTTTTGGGTGGAACCCAAGCCGAGCTTTCAAGGAAACTAGAGATTCTAAGAGGCAGAGGTGAGGAGAGGGGGCATTTCAGGCAAGGAATAGGAGGGGAAATGAGAGGAGGAATGTTTGTCCGTGTGTGAGAAACAGCAAGGAAGCTGGTTTGGCTAATCCAAGAGTGCATGCACAACACAAGCGGTATCTAATAAAGCTGAAGCTAAACATTTATTAAGCTCCACTGTATGGGGGATATGAGGTTAAATAATGATAATTCACCTCTATAATACTTTCCTTTTCTCACATTAGGCTTGAGAGGTAGGCAATGCAGGCACCATTCTTTCCATTTGGCCTAGAGGAAACTGAGGCCAGGGAGGTTAATCAACTCACCCAAACTCATACAACTGGTGTGGGAATCAAGGACTTTCCTGATCCAAATCTAATGTGGTTCCTCACCCCTCCACCCCCCATTACACTGTTCTGCTTCTCATAGCAGAGAACATGAGAACAGAGAACTTCTCGAAGTTCTTGCCTTCCTAGAGCTTATAATATGATTTAAACCTGCCCACATAGGACTAGCCAAAGGATCTACTGCTAGAAGGAACTTTAGGGTTCTTCTAATCCAATGCTTTCATTTTGCAGAGGAGGAAACTGAGGCCCAGAGAGGGGGAAGGAAATAGGACAGTCGGAATTTGAAGCTAGGTCCTCTGATTTCAAAGACAGTGCTCTTTGCCACCCCACCCTCCATGTGACCTGGGATCTCCCACTTGTTGGGGGAGAGTCTTTAGGCTAAAGCCACACAGCATGAAGGTTCTTTTCTCCTCATCCTTCGGGTCTTGGGCCCCTCTTCATAGGACGGTGAAGACAACAAGCATATCACTAATGGTAGAAAAGCTGTCTTCCTTTGAGTCGGCAAGCTGTTTCTCTCTCATAGGTAGGATTGGAAGGCCTGAGGTTGGGCCAAAAATGCTAGTTTATGGAAGAGGGTTCTGGATGCCTCAGATCTCAACCTTAGGAATTCCTTTTCATTCCAGGACTTAAAAGTGAGAGGGCTACAGAGGGACAGATGGACCAAATGGAGGCTAGAATGTTGGGTGCTCTGGGAGACAGATGTGTGCATATGTTTATACTCTGAACTTGCAATGCCTCCAAATGCCCTTGTCTCTGAGCTTTGTTCACAGGGTACCTAACACTGTGTGTGTGTGTGTGTGTGTGTGTGTGTGTGTGTGTGTGTGTGATATACCCCCATATACACTATTGCCCCAGCCTAACTCTATACTTCCTCTCCAGACATAAAGGAATCTCTTCTCTGAAGGAGAGCTGGATTCCTTACAGCCCATTTCCCTCCTCTCTGCAGATGTTTCCCACCAGCCAGGAAGCCTGGCTCATTACCCTACAAGTCCAAAACAAGGGTAAAGGATCTGGGGGGCGGGGGAGTAGGACCTCCAGCTCAGTTACCTCTGGTGCCCAGGCCCCTATATCCCATTCACAGAGAGGCCTCTGGGCAGAGGTTGGGCATGGAGGTAGGGGGAAGACCCACAGAGCTTCTTCAGTCTTTCTTTCCTCTCGCCATTCAACTCTAGGGGGGTAAGGGAGGTAGAGGCTCTTGTAATTCCCCAGCCCCAATCTTGAGACAGAAAGAGATCTGAGGAGCATGACAATCTCAGCTCGGGAGCCCCAGGGACTAGCTGGGGATGCTCTCCTCAGCCGAAGAGCAGACCTCTCCTCCCCCATTCAACTTCTCCCCAGCTAGGCTCCCGATAACATGCCTGCTGCTCTGCAGATTGGACAGGCATCGCTGGCCCCCGGCGGGATCTGTGGGGGAGCTGGAAACAGTTCTCGCTCTCTGGCTGTGTGGGCAGCAGAGGGGAGTAGTGCCTTCAAAAACCAAGCAAAGCTCGAGCCAGTCACATTCCTTTCCCCTGCCCCTGCAGATGATCCAAGACATAAATCAAGGGAGTCTCTAGCCAAAGCTGATGGGATTCCCCCTTTCAGACTATTACCACATGCCCCCAGTGCTTAGAGAAAGCAGCTGGGGCTAAGGCTTACGGCCACTGTAGGGCCTGTGTGATATACTAGAAGCAGCAGTGAGTCTGGAGCTGGAGACCAGGGGGTCAAGCCTTAGCCCTGCTACGTGGCCTTGGGAAGGCTTCCCTTTCTAAGGCCTCAGTATTTTCCTCTGTACAATGACAGTATTAGACCAGATGATCTCTAAGGGCCTTTCCAACTCAAAATCATATGCTTGTGGGGCCATGTCTGCTCGGCTAGGGTCATCTCACCCTGGCTGGAGTCAGACAATTCTCTTGGTCAACAAGGGCTGCCTTTTTCTTGGTCCATGTTATACAGGAGTTGTGAGTGATGCTAAGGCACTTGTAATTGGTGTTACAGCCTCAGCTCTCCAGGTGAGGGGGACAAACATCTTCAGGAACAGACAAGGCTGTTCAAAATAAAGAACATGAGAGCCGCTAATCCTGACCTTCCTCCTCCTTTCCATCCCCAAAGTGTACACCTGTAGGCCACTTCACATGGGATGAGAGCTGGGCAGAGGAGCAGGCTGGGCATATAAACACAGCTAACCAATCACAGACCCGTTGACCCTAGCAACCAGCAGGCCAATTGGACACCACCCCCATGCCCCTCATTAGTAGTACCCTCCTATACCTACCTTGGTTTTTTGCTTCTCCATGACAACAGAGCTACCACTCAGGGGCCTGGCAAATGGGAAATTTGTCCATAGTAACAGGGCTGAATACTGGGGAAAGGACTGGGAATCTAGAGGGCACAGAGAGGGTTTTGGAGTGGGGAAACTGAGGAAGCAGGCCACTTTGAGCCCTGGGCTTCAGTTTTTCCCCTCTGTAGAACTGGGTCAAGCAATGCACACTGCCTATGGAATATACACACGAGTCCATATTATATATATATATGCATATATGTATATATACATATATACATACACATACATGCATTTATATGTATACTCAACAAATATTGGAATGTTCAATGCTTGAAGGAAGAAACAGTTCAAGGGGCTTTGGGATCCCTGGGGAAGGAAGAAGTGATTAAACTGGACAGAGAGAGCATCCTGAATGACTCAGAATCCTATTGAATAATTCAGCTCCTGAGTACAGGTAGATTCTTGCATATATGAGCTGTACCACTAGAAACTACCTTCCCTGCACACCAAAAACAAAAGCAAATGCACCAAAAAAAAAACAATCAGAGCTGCTTTTGGGTCATAGTAAGAGGAGTCTAGTTGTGTCAAGGTGAACTCTGGGCCATCATGTTCCACTCTGGCATGGTTGGCCCAGGGGAGGGTATATTCTTTTGTCTAGATTCTAGATTACCCTAGTTGGGGTGATATGGGTATAGATAAGTCTCTTTGACCAAGAAGGAGTGATCAGGATCACATCCCCCAGTCCCTCATTAGAATAGGTCCACTCTCATTATAACATTCATTCTCAATAATTGGGTTTTTTTTTCCTTTATTATTTTTTTTTTTTGGAGGGCAATTGGGGTTAAGTAACTTGCCCAAGGTCACACGACTAGGTTTTTGTTTGTGTGTGCTTAAGTGTCTGAGGCCAGATCCGAACTCAGGTCCTTCTGACTCCAGGGCCGATGCTCTACTCACTGCGCCGCCGCCCCTCATTCTCAATAATTATTAACCAATCAGAGTCAATTGCCACCCTCAGGAACACCCTCTCTTCCAAGGGCATATAAGCATTGAGTGGGCTCCATGAGAGTCTTTGGCATTCAAGAGTGTCACTGACACCTTTTATTAATTATAGTTAGCATGATTAACAAAATTATTAATTACCTAGAAACTAAATCACACCAGGCAGGGAGATAGCCAGTGGGAAAACATGGAGACAAGAGATGGAGTAGAATGTGTTGAGGAACAGAGGAATAGCATGAAGGCCACTTTGGCTATTGTGTGTGGGAAGGAGAGTGTCTATGTATTTTCTAGTGAGATTGGAAAGGTGGGTTGGGTTCAGGTTGTGAAGGACTTTGGAAGCCTAATAGGTGTTTCAGTTTATGTTAGACAACAGGAAACCATTGGAGTTTATTGATGAAGAGAGTGTGGTCAACCCTTCACTTAAAAAAAAATCATTTTGGCAGCTGTTTGGAGGATGGATTAGGAAGGGAAGAGACTTAAATCAGGGCTATCGATTAGGAGACCATTGTAATAGTACAGGTGATGAGGGTCTTAACTAAGATGTTGGCTGTATGAGTTGTGTGATGGTTATAACGTTGTGGGGGTAGACATGGAAAGATTTATTCAGTGGATAGAAGCCTAGACCTAGAGTCAGGAAGATCCAAGTTCAAATCTTACCTCAGACACTCAGCTATGTGACTGACCCTGGGCAAATTACTTAACTTTGGTTTCTTCTGACTCAGTTTCTTCAACTATAAACTGGAGATAAGAGCATTTGATTTTATTATAATAGGAGATAATAATAGCAATAGATTTGATACTCTCAGGGTTATTGTGAGGATCAAATGAGATAATATTTCTAAAGTATTTTGCAAACCTTCAAGTACTGCATAGATTGTTGTGCTATTGTTGTTGGGAGGGAATAGAGGAGGAGAATGCTGGATTCTGCACCTGGGAGGCTGGAAGGATTGTGGAGTGACTTCAGATAATAACTCATATTTTATAGCACTTGAAAACTGACAATGACAAAGGTAATGTAAGGATTATTATCCTCATTTTTCAGAATAGGAGACTGAGTCTCATCGAGGATCATAGGACTTAGAGCCAGAAGGAATCATGCAGTATCTGCATTATTTAATGAGGGGCCATAATATCAGGATGGGGATGAGATAACAGAAAACAGGGAAGTTGGGGGAACCATTGGCCCAAACGCTAGGAAAGGAGAGAAAGCTGATAGATAAAAGCTTGGATCCATCTGTCCACATTCTGACCATAAGTCTAGGAATGAAACAGGAGCTTTTCTGATTCTTATTTTTTAGGTGAAGAAACCAAGCCAGAAAAGTTAAGTGACTTGCCCAGGGCCACTTTAGACCTAGACCTCCTAAGCACTGAGTCTGGTGACCCTTCTACCACACCATGGGGTTCATCTTCTTAAGATCATAGGATTTAAAGCTTTGTGGGCTCTTTGAGGTCAGCTACTTCAACCCACCCATTTAATAGAGAAGAACATTGATATCGAAGTTCACACAGGGCAACAAGTGGTAGAGCTGGGATTTGAACTTTATGTTTTGATTTCATTTGATTTGACCTAGAAGGATTTCCAGAGAGCTTCAGTTAGGGCTGGAGCTGTTCAAAAGAGGCAGAACTGAATTCCGTTTTCCGAGTAAGAAAAGTTTTTAGCAAACATCCCCTCCCTGCCCCTCAAACCAGCCTGGTTTTAGGTTGCATTAAGAGCAATATCTTCCATAGCAATTAGGCAACTGTAAATTACAGAGGCAGAAGGTGTTAGTGTACTCTCTGTTGTCTCCTTCATTAGCCAGGGTGCTGAGAGGCTATTCACATCCCCTGCCTGGAGATGTTTCAGGGCCAAATTGATGATCTGTAATTGTGTCCTCCAAAAAACCTAGACCCTGAAAACTCATTCTTCAGGGAAACCTCCTGCCCCTCTTGTCTAAATAATGTTGTCTCCAGGGGATCTTTAGCAACAAGGACACTTTGGCAGATTTTCCTAAGCCTGACAATGTGTCTTGAAAGAAGAGATTCTTTGAGGGAGAGGTGAAGCAGGAGTTCATTCTGGGTAGAGAGATAGCAGGGAAACATGGAGACAAGAACTGGAGTGCGGTGTGTTGAGGAACAGCAAGAGGACCAGTTTGGCTAAATTGAGTGTGGGAAGGAGAGTGTCTGTACATACTCTCTAGTGAGATTGGAAAGATGGAGTTGGGGCCCCTACTCAATAATCTCCAATGACTCCCTATTACCTCTAGGCTCAAATACAAATTCTTCTTGACCTTTAAAGCCGTTCACAACTTGGTCTCAACCTACCTTTCCAGCCTTATTATACAGTATTCCCCTTCACGCATACATCGCTTTTTTATTGTTCCTTATATATAGATGTCCATTTTCTGTCCCTGTGCCTTTTAACTGGCTTTCTCCTATGCCAGAAATGCACTTTCTTCTTACATCTGCCTCTCAAAATCCATAGTTTCTTTCAAGAATTATCTCAAACATTGTCCTCTACATGAAGCCTCCTATGATTCCCCTTCTCTCTCAGCAAATAGTGCCTTCCTTGAAAAATTATCTTCTATCTACTTTGCAAATACCTCTCACTCTCTCTCTTTGTCTCTGTCTCTCTCCCTCTCTCTCCCCTCCTTCTCTCTGTATGTATAAATGTAGTCTCATCTGCTAGATTGTCAGCTCCTTAAAGGTAGGATTTGCTTCCTATTGGCACATAGTAGGTGCTTTAAATGATTGTTAATTGATGAATTGGAAGATTGGGAATGATGGAACTCTAGAATGTCAGAGCTGAAAGCGAATCTAATCCCTCTCCCTCCTTTTATTTGTTTATTTATTTGTTTTTTGGAGGGCAGTTGGAGTTAAATGACTTGTCCAAGGTCACACAGCTAGTTTTGTGTTAAGTGTCTGAGGCTAGATCTGAACTCAGGTCCTCCTCACTCCAGGGTCAGTGTGCTCTATTCACTGTGCCACCTAGCCACCCCATCTCTCCTTCCTTTTATAGATGAAGAAACTGAAACTGAGAAACATTAAGTGGTCTTCCCAATGATGCACATTTTGTGTGTGGCGGTTAGGATTTGAATTCATGTCCTCTGAATCAAAAAGCTATGTCCTTTCAACTGTAAACATGCCTTTTTTGATGCTTGAGACTGAAGAAAAACGTGCACTGAGGGTTGTAGTAATATGGCTCCATCACTGGGGCTTGAGAGATAGCATAGTCAATGGAAATAGTTTGAGATTTGGAGTTAGGGGCCCTCGGTTAAAATATTAGCTCTACCATTTCCTGCCTGTGTGACCTTGAGCAAGTCACTGTACCCCCTCTGGGCCTCAATTTCTTTCTCTGTAAAATGAGAGGGTTTGGACAGATAACCTACAAGGCTCCTTCTGGATCTAAAGCTATGATCCTATGATTTCCCTACTATGATCTTAAAATTAAAATTTGGAAGACCTCTGGGAAGGGAAGTTAAAGAATATGAATTAAGAAGAGGGGGCTTACCTCATCTCCCTTTCCACCAAAAACCAAAGAACAGGAAACTGTCTTGGGATGTAGCAGGGAAAGATGAAGGTTGGACACCAGGAAGAATGGGCCCCTGGGGAGGTAGCCAGAAGGGCTGGGGTGAGGCTGTGCCTTCTTGTACAGAGAATGAGGAGCCCTCCACATCAGCCTGAGAAGCAGGGGAAGGAAGCACCATTTGGCTTGGATGGTGAACTTCGACCAGCCCTGATTGCTGAAGGATACTGATTTCTGCCGACAGTGACCTACACAAGTATCTCATCAAAGCATTTTTGCCATAGTGCCAAACTCTGACTGGGGGCCAAGGCCATCTCCATTTTCAGTTGGGACCAATTTGGAAACTACCAGGAGAGATCCTGAACATGGCAGTGGCATGGCACAAAGTGGCTTTCCCATTTGGAGGAAGGGAAGCTAGATTTCCTGGGCTCCTTTACCCCCCAGGGCATCCGTGGCTCTGGTGGGAGACAGAGGGCTCCCTGGCAGTTTTGACAGCCTGAGCTGATGGGGAAGGACAGAGCCAGAAGGAAAAGCACTTCAGAGCAGAGATAAATAAGAGAACAAGCCAGGAAGGCAGGGGGGATGAGAGCCTGGCCTGGGCATCAGGATGTCTGGGTGCCAGGAGGGAGACAGATTTACATGCTGTCTGCATATATTTTACATGATATTTTATGTTAAAATGCCACACGAAGTTCAGTGGTCAGCACGCAGGGGGTTGCAATAAACAATGCTGACATCCTGCCAGGAAAAGAAGACTCCCCTGGCCCCTGCTTTTCTCCCTCCCCTGCAGTTAATTAGGTTCCTCTCCCCAGGGTGCCCTCACATCTCCTGACTCTCCTCTCCAGTGCCAGCCTTTCCCTCTTTCTTCATGAGTCCCCAACCTCAGCCTCATTTGATTTGAGGAGGGGAGACATTCTAGTGGTGACCCAGTATGAGGCTAGCCCAGGCTGACCCAATCTCCTTCCACTCTCCCTCCCGCAGGCTCAATCTCAGCTCTGCAGGCATCCTCCCTCCCCTGAAAACAAAGGTTCTTAACCTTTTCTGCATGAAGCCTGTAGACTTGGGCAGTTTATGGATCCCTTCTCAGCATCAGAAGCATAACTTTAAATGCATAAGATGAACCACAGAGGATTGCAAAGGAAACCAATAATATTGAAGTGCACTTATCAAAATAGTGCACAAACAAGTTTCCAGAACCCAGGCTGAGAACCCCCACCCCTTAGAGACTCTGATCAGGGAAATCTTTGCCTTAGAGAAGCCTGTTAACTGTGTGGGGGGTGGGGGACAAGAGGAGGGAGAAGAGCAGAGACTGGAGTTGTCTTTTTTCCCTTGGGGTGGGTACATACATCTGGGCCCTTTGGCTTTGAGGGACCTAAGGCCATTTCCCCTCTCTGAGTGAAAACCAGATGTGGAGCCCATCCCAACCTCCCTAGAGGACTCTGTAGGAATGTGGGCCCCATGGGACCTTGTCCTTTGTAGCCTCGTGTGAATCAACCCCTCTCGAGACAAGCTGTTCTCTGGAGTCTCAGTTAATTTCCCCAGGGGCCCCTCCCTGACAAGCTTCCCTTTTTTCTGTTACTTGGTATGGGCTGGGCCTGCTCTGGGACCTGGAGGCCAGCCAGGTGTAGCCTGAGGAATAGGCCTGAGACCTGGGAGATGGAAAGGGAGACAGATGGGGTGATCTGGACAGAGAGGGGCTGGGGATGGGGGAACAAAAGGTGGGAGATAGGAGGAAGGATGTTTGTGTAGAGAAATGCCTTCCACAGCTGAACCCTTCACCCTAGATCCCCAAGGGAATTTGTCATGTTTCCCTTACTCTCTGGGTGGGGTGTTAATAAAACCTTGATTCAACAGGACATTCTTTAAAAGCTTTTTTTTTTTTTTAACTAAGAAATTTAAAAGGAAAAGGAAAACTTCATTTACTGATCAAATGGATTGGACTGCCTTGTTAAGTCGTGAGTCCTTCATCAGTAGAGATGTTTTAGGAGAAGCAGACCACTTGGTCAGAAGGTTCTAGAGAACTTTTATGATTCAGGCTGGACGAGGTTACCTCTGAAGCATCTTCTTATCCCAAGGTTCTATGATTTTTATGACTAAAATAAAACGACAACTTGAAGAAACATAGGACAGGGAGAACCACACAGGCCAGTGTCAGACAAACTGTGTTCTAATCCAGGTGTTTACCACTTATGTGACCTTAGGCAAGTCATTGAACCCCCTGGGGGCCGAAGGGGTTGGATTAGCCCAGGGCTTCTTAACTCTGCTGTGTGATGGACCACTTTGACAATCTAGTAAAGCCTATGGATCACTTTTCAGAATACTGTTTCTAAATGTATAAAATAAAATTAATTGGATTTCAAAGGAAACCAATTATATTGAGTTATCAAAATATTTGGAAATTTTATCACAGTATTTTTACAAGGTTCATAAAGGTAAGAAAGAGCCCCTTGGACTAAATGGACTTTAGCCCTAGATCTGAGAGCTTATGACCCTCAGTAGTGTGCTCTGGGATGGTACTATTAACATCTTATAAATTTAATCACTCTGGACCAAACCTCTAGTTGCCCCACCCTAGTTCTGGTTCTGGTCACAACCTAACCTAAACCCAGGTCATGTGGTTCTAAATGGCCACACCCATTTAAAAGTTCTAGAATGGACCCTCAAGTATAATATTCTCCCCAATCCATAGAACCACCACTTTTTTAGCATCTAAACTTCTGTCCCCATTGTCACCTCTGATCAAAGTCCATTCATTCTTCCACTCATTGTCAGATAATAGACACTTGCTCATTCCAATCAGCAATTTAGGCCTAAAGCTCTGCTCACTTCTCTGTTTTCTTTGTTATCTTATATGCACCCTGGTATTGTGTCCCTTCCCTAGAAATCTGCCTCACAATTTCTAGTATCACAAGTAACTTATGTAGACAATGACCGCCAACATATGTTTTCCACCAAGAACAAGGCCAGGTTCATTTCATCATTCCCTGTGGCTCTGTCTATGGATGAGACACCGAGGGCATTGAGGTGAGGGCAGGGGAGGAGAGTCTCCATTTCCTCTCATTTCCCCTTTAGTTAGTGGAATGGACTGGGCACCTTTACCTGAGATGGGGGTGGGAGGGCAGGTTCCAGTTCTACTTAGGTTCAACACACCTGAATGATCAGCTCAGTATAGAAAGATTCCACCTGGGTGAGCAGGCATGTCCAGCACAGGTCCAGACCCAAGCACACCAGGTGGAACAAGGTGAAACTGACAAAATGAAGGAGCAGGTAAGTGGAGTTAAGATGTATCCAGAGAATCTGGTGCAAAGAGGAGAAATGCCCGCATGCCCCAGGCTGTCCCAAATGGGGACTCTCTGCAGAGCAGTGGGGGCTATGTCCACAGGAAAGGCCCCGGGCTGGCCACTGTTGGTCACACCTAAGTGCCAGGCCTAGTCTTCCAGGGCAGTGGTAGTAACCACCTGAAGCTACAGGTGGGTGAATAAAAGGATGTGGCAACGTCTTACACATGCCTGTTTTCTTGGCTGGAGGAACAGGGATCTGTTAGTGGATGCCCTTGGGCTGGGAATTGCCTTAACTAGACTTTCTTTCCTGGCTTTTATATATATATTTTATTTGTTTGTTTGTTTATTTATGGAGGGGCAATTGGGGTTAAATGACTTGCCCAAGATCCTCCTGACTCCTCCTGACTCCTCCTGACTATAGGGCTGGTGCTCTATTCACTGTGCCTCTTTCCTGATTTTTAGAAGCCTCAGAGCAGCTAATTCACCATTTGGTGACTGAACTGATTCTAATATTAATTCTAGAAGAAGAAACAAAGAGCCTTTTATCACTCAGGCTCAGTGCTGGGTGAACATCTCTCTCCCTCTAGAGGCAGCTGGGTGGTATAGTAGATAGAAGTGGGGGCCTTGAGTCTGGAAGACCTGAGTTCAAATGTAGCCTCAGGCACTTACTAGCTGTGTGATTCTGGGCAAGCCATTTAACCCTGTTTGCCTCAGTTTCCTCATCTGTAAAATGAAAGATAATTATAGAACAATGACACCTACCTTCTAGGGTTGTTATGATGATCAAATGAGATAATATTTATAAAGGCTTAACATAGTGCCTGGCATATAGTAGGTGCTTAATAAATGCTTGTTTCCTTCCTTTCTCCTTTAGGTGGGGAAGATGGACCCCTCCCTCTTCTTTCTTCCATCTTCTTCAGGGTATCAGGTGTCCTGGGGAGGGGAATGATGGAAGACCTTCTTTTTCTGCTGATAGGTTTTCTGTTGATATATCCCCACCAGCCTGAGGGAGGGCCATTGTTGTGCAGGAGGAGAGGAGAGATAGGGAAGATGCATTAATGGAAGGGAACAGGATCAAGAAAAGCTTAATTTCACCCAAAGGAATGTGGGAGCGAGATCATAGCAATAACAGTCATAATAATTGTATTCATAAAGCACTTTTAAGAGCTGCGAAGGGTTACATTTCATCCTAATAACCACCCGGTGAAGAAGTATTATTATTATATTATAATTATAAATTATTATATTATATTATTATTATATGATATTACATTATAATATATTATTATAAGAATTATTATTATTATTATTATTGTTATTTTACAGGTAAGGAGACCAAGGCTCAGAGAGAGTAAGAGACATTCCAAGGGTCACTCAGTAAATGTCTGAAGTAGGATTTTGGAGTCTATAGGAAGCAACATGGAAAGATCATTGACCCTGGAGTCAGAGGAGTTGAGTTCAAATCCTTCCTCTACTACTTATATGAACTTGGATAAGTCACTTGACCTGGGCCTCTGTTTCCTCTTCTTAAAATGAGGGAGTTAGACTAGATGACTTCTGAGGTCACTTTACAGCCCTATTATCTGTGACTCTCTGTTCCCTAAGGGAGACAGAATGGTACAGTGGGAAGAATAATCGATGTGGAGTCAGAAGATCTAGGTCCAGATCTCTTTTCTGCCACTTCCTGCGTGATTTTGAGCAAATTCATTCACCTCTCTGGAGCTCAGTTCCTCCTTTATGATATCAGGGGTTGGGTTCGATGAGTTCTAATTTCCCTTCTCTCTCTAAATCTCTCATCCTAAATTCAACATTCTATCCACTGGGCCAGATTACTGTTCCACAAGATGGCATAGAGTGGTGTAGTCAGTAGCTCTCAGCCTTCCAGACCAGATGATCATTCTTCCATCACCTGAATCTCCACTTCCAGCTCCCAACCAACTGCCACCAACAGGTACCATGGCCATTGAAGACCCAAAAGAGGAAGTTCTATCCTTCCAAGTCCTTGGCACTGCCAACTGACTCAGCATTAAAATGTATACTTATCAGTAGAATGTATATTATATAACATATATATTATATAATATATATAATAAATAAGTATACAGATCAATATGTATACTTATCAGTGGAAATAACATGTGCCCTAAGGACCATGAGAACTTTCCATTCTAGTTGGCTGCTGGAAGTTCTTATATGTGTCTTCTCCTCCTATAAGAATGTGAGCTCCTTGGGAACAGGACTGCCTGGCCTCTCTATTTATATTCCAGGGCTTGGTCCATAGTAAACACTTAAATGCTCTTTCATTCATTCATTCACTAATTCAGTCATTCCTGGTAGGCTTCCCAAACATAGTGCCACTCAGGCCAAAGGGGCATCTAGTCCAGTTCTCCAGAAAGCATTGCTATATCCCAGATTGATGGGGGTCTGTCCATTGCTTGAAGACCAAGTGTTCTCTCCTCCTGCTGACTCAAGGTCCTTGGTGGTCAGGAAGCTCTTCTCAATGATTAGCTCCCATTCTTCCAATTATACCTAGGGGCCCAGCAGAGGCAGGAAAGGGGAGACACCCTTCATAACCATGTCTCTTCTCTATATCTCAGCTTTCCTGAGGGTGTCCAGAGGTAGAGGTGGGTTGGGAGATTCCTTTACCCCTCTTGGAGCTGGTGAGAAAAGCATCTCATGGGGTTAACTCGTGGAGAATGTTGAACCTCTGTGGCTCTTGTGATACCCATGGGAAGCTGGTTTCCCTGAAGCCATCATCCTGGAATAAGTTAGTGAATTCATCACACATTTGGAAGCCTCTAAACATCTTCTTTCAGTCCCTCCTTCTCCCTCAGCTGATTCACTTTCTCAGACTTTCCAAGTGACATATCTGTCAGCCAAGATGACCCTGCTCTGGCAAGGACTCTAGGCTTCCCCACCCCCACCCATAGCTGGCTGCCTTCCTAGGAGAAGTAGGGTGAGATCAGATAGAGGGGATGGGGAAAGGGCTCCAAATGAGTCAGGAAATTAAAGGGATCTGCAAAGACCTCCTGGGGCTACTAGTCAATGTAGTTACCAAGGACATGAGATGGAGAAAAAAATCTGAGCAACTCCCGCCCACCCTCTCATTAGGACTGATTTAAAGGATCTGACCTCCGAATTCTCGACTTATTAGCTGTTTTTATATTCCCTGTCCCCAAAGGCTCTGGATTCCAATAATGTGTCCTGCTTATTAAACCAGCCAAGCCCACTGATCCAGTCCCACAGGCTGGTGAAAATCAGTAGGCAGGTAGAGCAAAAAATGGGAAAAAATGGAAACCCTGACTCTCTCAGTGATCTACTCTTCCACTCCTGTGACCCTAGCCCCAAACAAAGAACAACAACCAGAAAGTCCCCCAAACCCAAACCCTTTTATTCTTCTGTTTTCTCTGGGGATGGGGATGAGGGAAGGACCTAGACATCGATCACAATATTGATGATGACAACGATGGACGGGGCAGGGAGTGGCAACACAGTCGAGAGAAGGGAGGAGTCTAGAGCATAGTCTGAGACTCCATCTCTTGGAGGGGATGTCATAAATAATACATTCATTCAAATGTGGTATTTGTAAAGTGCTTAGCACAGTTCCTCACACATAATAGGTGTTTATCAAAAGCTTGTTTCCTTCCTTCCATTCATTTATTCATTTAACAAACATCCATTGAGCTCCTGTACCTAGTGTGCCTCCATTAAAGCACTGCCCTTTATCATCTTGGTACAGAGGTGAGACTGTGGCCTTCAAGGCTGAAGATTCCCTGCTCCTGGTCTATACTTCTGTAGATTCAGGAGCATCCCACCCAAGTTGTCAGAGGCTTATTACCAGTGGTTTGGCCACCAGCCAACAGGAACTCATTCCAAGATCTACACTAGAACTCTCAGAGGGCTTGCTATCTTTACTTGTGAAATGAAGTATGAACACTTGGGATACTGAAGTTACTTCTGACCTAACCTTCCCATTCTACAGAGCTGCTATTTGCCCTGTCTTCTCTAATTGACAAGATTAAACCGAGCTCTTGAATTTTCTGTCTGGCTGAAGGTGGATGAGCCTTTGGAGCCTGTGGAAACACAAACATAGGGACAGATGTGGGACTTACTTTGTAAATATATGTTCACATGTATATGTATGGGAGATTCTGTGCACATAAAAATGGGTCTGAATGCACCTATAGATGGAGGTTAGTGTGTCTGTGAATGAGCCTGTTGAGGATGCTAGTTTGTTTTTAGGTAGGTATGTCAATAAATATACAGTGGTGGGATGGGATATATTTTAGAATGAATGCCAGAGAATGATAGGGTTTATAGGCATACAGGGTGTCCCAAAAGTCTGAGTTAATTTATGTGCTTAGGAATGCACTAAGACTTTTGGGACACCCTGTATCAGTATGCAGGGGCATCGAGGTGATGCATTGGATAAAGTGGGGACCCTGAAGTCAGACATGTTCATTTTCCTGAGTTCAAATCCAGCCTCAGACACTTACTAGTTTTGTGACCCTGGGCAAGTCACTTAACCTTGTTTGCCTCAGTTTCCTCATCTGTAAAATGAGCTGGAGAAGGAAATGGCAAACTACTCCAGTATCTTTGCCAAGAAAACCCCAATGGAGTCACAAAGAGTCAGACTTGACTGGAAAACAAAAACAGATTGGTATGTATGTATATTTCAAAGGATCTTATCGATGTGAGTCCTACTGCCAGTGGTAGAGATACCAACTTGTCTACGTCTGCTCATTTGGTGAGACCTAGTCCATGTCTTCCTATAAATAAATACTTCACAGAGGTTCTACCAATACATTAGAAGGCTTCCTTTAGGTCAGGATTCTTAACCTGGGTCTGTGAATTTTGTTTTGTTTTGTTTTGCTTTTTGGAGGGGGTAATGCAGGGCAACTGGGGTTAAGTGACTTGCCCAAGGTCATACGGCTAGTTTTGTGTTAAGTGTCTGAAGACAAATTTGAACTCAGGTCCTCCTAACTCCAGGGCTGGTGCTCTATTCACTGCGCCACTTAGCTGCCTCTTGTTTTGTTTTTTAAATTAAGAAAAAAAAGAGACAAAAAACAACAGCTAGGTGGTGCAGTGTATTGAACGCTGGATCTGAAGTTGAGAATACCTGAGTTCAAAGCCAGCCCTAGATATATGTTAGCTGTGTGACCCTGGGCCAGTCATTTAATCAATGTCCAGCTCAGTTTCCTCATCTGTAAAATGGGGATGATAATATCACCTACCTCCCTGAGTTGTAGTAATGATAAACTCAAATCATATTTGTAAAACACTTTTTAAATGTTATATAAATGGTAGCTATTATTACTTTATTACTTTTAAAATTATACTTTAGGGGTGGCTAGGTGGCACAGTGAGTAGAGCATCGGCCCTGGAGTCAGAAGGACCTGAGTTCCTATCCGGCCTCAGACACTTAACACACATACAAACAAAAACCTAGCCGTGTGACCTTGGGCAAGTTACTTAACCCCAACTGCCCTCCAAAAAAAAAACCAAACCAAAAAAAAAATAAAATTATACTTTGATAATTGTATTTCAATAGAATTGTTTTCCTTTGTAGTTGTATGGTTATGCATTAGAAACATTAAACATAAAAACATTAAAAACACTGGGCTGCCAAAACAGTCTGTGACATTAAAAAAAATAAAGGTTAAGGACTCCTAAGTTGAGTCTTTTTGCCTTCCATGGATAGCAGTGCAAAAGACAGCATGATATAGTGGAAAATATGCTAGCTTTGGAGTCAGGAAGACCTTAGTTTGAATCCTGCTTCTGATACTTAAGAGCTGTTTGACCATGGGCAAATCTCTGAACCTTGGAGAACTCTAAGATTCTAAGTCTCAACTATGTGGAGCTTAGCATTCAAAGTCATGGGCAGCTAGGTGGCGCCATAGTGCACAGGGGGCCAGACCTAGAGTCAGCGAGACTCATCTTCCTTTGTTCAAATCTAGCCTCCAACACTTACTAGTTGTGTGACCCTGGGCAAGTCACTTCACCCTGTTTGCCTCAGTTTCCTCATCTGTAAAATGAGCTGGAGAAGGAAATGGCAAACCACTCCAGTATCATTGCCTAGAAACCCCCTTCCTCCCCCTCATAAAAGGGGTCATGAGGAGTGGGATAGAACTGAGATGACTGAACAAATTCAAACTTATAGGCAGGAAGGAGCTCCCATAACAATAAAATCACCAGTGACTCAGTCTCTCCAACCCCTGTCTCTCATTCTGGGACTAACCCAGTTTCCATCAAGATTCAGTGCAAGCATCACCTTCTCCATGATCCTCCCCAGCTGCTAATGTCTTGCCCACAAATTACCTTGGATTCATTTCGTCTCTGCCCATATCTGTTGGTGTTGTTTCTCTTGGCTAGAGTGTCAAGGGCAGGGATTGTCTCATTTTTATCTTTTTATCTCCAGTGTTCAGTACAGTGCCTGGCCCACATTGATGATTTGATTAAAATTATACATTCCTTTATAATATTTCCTGGATTGTATCAATGGAGGAATGTGCAATAACACAAATGATTTCTATTTCTGTACCTCTTTACAATTTACAAAGGCGGGGGGAGAAGCAAGTATTTATGAAATTTATTAAATGCTTACTTTGTTCTAGGCACTATGCTAAGTACTCTTAAAATATTTCATTTGAGAATGATTATTCTCAATATTACTATTAATATAATATATAAAATTTAAAAATTATTATTTATATTATATAACATATATATAGCTAACATTTATGTGGCCCTTACTATGTGCCAGGAACTGCATAAGTACTTTACAATTATTATCTTAGTTGATCCTCCCAACAACTCTGAAAAGTAGGTGCTCTTATCCCCAGTTTACAAATGAAGAAACTGAGGCAGACACAGGCTAAGTGTCTCACCTGGGGTCACACTGCTAATAATTATCTGAGACTAGATCTGAACTCAGGTCTTCCTGACTCTAGGCCCAGCACTCTAACCACTGTACCACCTTGATACCTTGAAGGAACACTTTCAGTATGTTGTTTGATGCTGAGAACACAGGGTAGTAGGTAGTGCCAGGATTATTGTCCCCATTTTACAAATGAGGAAATTTGGACCTGGGGGGGGGGTTACTTGCCTGAGATCATACATCTAGAAAGTAGTTGAGCTAAGATTTTAACTCAGATCTCCTAACTCCAGTTTTAGTACTTATGGGCATGGGAATGCGTGAGTGAGAGAGTACTTTTTTCCCCTCCTCTGATAACTCTCTCTCTTAAATTCTCTTTCAGGTATTTAGATCCTTTTCACCCCCCATTCATCTCCATTAAGAGTTGACATGGCCGAACTCATGACCCTAGTGGCCCATCAGTAGTAATCTACTAGTGAACCTTTCTAAGACTCAGGACCCAAGTCCTGCCTGTTACTATTAAAATTTAAAAAACAGTCTTGCTTGCTTTGATGAGTGACCTTGAGAAAACATAGCTGGATTCCCTGGTTTCCTCCGCATTTCATCTACTTTTCCTTTGTAGGCAAGTGGGTACATGCTGCCACCTACTGGCCATAGAGAGTCAAGACTCCCGGAAGTGACCCTTGGATTAGGCTATTTTTGACTAACCTCATCCTGATAAATATTTGTTGAGCATTCCTACATGCAAGACAATGCCGGAAGCAGGTAGGTGGTGAAGTGAATAGAGCATTGGGCTTGGAGTCAGGAAGATCCAGTCTCAGAAACTTCCTAGCTGTATGATCTTGGGCAAGTCCCTTAACTTCTTTTTGCCACTGGAGAAGGAAAGGGCCAACCACTCCAGGATCTTTGCCAAGAAAACCCCACGGACAGAAGTCCATGGAGGTCACAAAGAGTCAGAGATGACTGAACAATAACAAACATCATTGGCAAATATTTGTTGAGTGTCTGCTATGCTCCTAGTGGTAGGTTCTAGGAATTCGGACATGCCCATGTATGTGTACAACACAATATGTATGTACATATATGCAGACACACATACATACACAGAGGCCTTGGCCTCAAGGATCTTACAGTATAGTTGGGGAAATAGAGTTTCAAACATTAGCTTAATCCATATGGCATTTTATGCTATTCACATCTAAAGAAAGAACTGATGGGGTCTGAATGCAGATCAAAGCATACTATTTCCACTTTATTTTTTGTGATTTTTAAATTTTGGTCTGTTTCTTCTTTCACAATGTGACTAATATGGAAATGTTTTACATATTGCATATATATAACCTATATCAAATTGCTGCTGTTTTGGGAGGCAGTGGGAGGGAGGGAGGGAAAAAATTTGGGAACTCAAAAATTTTTTTAAATGAATGTTAAAATTTGTCTTTACATGTAATTAGAAGAAATAAAATACTATTAAAATTTAAAAAAACAGTAAAGAATCTAAATGGCATTTTACCGATCTACAAGGCAGGTACCTATCTTCCTCACAACAAGACTTTGAGGTAAGTCTATCTCATACCCATTTTATAACTGAAGTAACTTCACAGAATCAGAATGTTAGACCTTGAAGGAGCCTCAGAGATCATTTGGTTTACTTTATTTTAAATCTGAAAAAGTTGAGATCTGTGAAATAAGTAACATTAGAAAAAATGTTTTCTGACACAGCTCTTCCATAAAGCTCCAGCTGCCTCTTATATACAGAGAGACAGATGCCAATTCTAGGAAGCCTGTGATGTGGCAAAGAACCAAAGAGAGGGGAAATACTGAGAAGTGGGAGATGCCCAGGGCAGAGTGGTAGGGAAGCTTTTACGGAGGAGATGGGCATGATTTGGGCCCGGGAGATTGGTGGGGGCTTAGCTAAGGTGTGGGATAATGGGTCTGGGGAAAAGCTGAGGAATTCAGTTTGACAAAGTACTGGAACATACAAGTAAAGACATTCATTTGGCAGTTAGGGCTGGTAGCTCTTAATTCTACTATCTTCCTCTGTTAATTATTTTCTATTTATACTGCATTTAGCTGGCTTTGTATGCATTTGTTTACACGTTGTTTCTCCCATTAGATTGGAAGCTCTTTGAGGGTAGGGACTGTCTTTTTGCCTCTTTTTATATCCCCATGGCTTAGCACAGTACCTTGCACACACAACACAATAAATGTTGATTGATTGATAACCCAGGAAGAGAGGGCAGGAATGGTGATAGAGTTTTGGGATTCAATCACATGGAGATAGTAATTGAGTGTGGGTAAGCTCTCCAAAGAAGAGTAAGGGTCTAAGGACTAAACTATAAATATGGTTATTTCTACATTGAGGAAGCAAAGGAGAATCAGGAAAGGAAGCAAAGACGGGATGAATGAAGGATGAATGAAAAAGCATTGCTGTGTGTGTTGGGGTGGCCAGTAGGGAGAAGTATAACTATTGAGGCATGAATATATTGGTTGTCCTATAAAAATAAGAAGGAAAGGAAAGGAAATAAACATTTATTGAGCATCTGCTGTGTGCCAGACACTGTGTTAAGTGCTTTACAAATATTATCTCATTTAATCTTTGCAACTACTTTAAGAGGTAGGTGTTGTTTTTATCCACATTTTGTAGTTGGGGGAATTGAGGCAAACAGGGATTAAGTGACTTGCCCAGGGCTACATAGCTAGTAAATGCTTGTCCAGTTAAGATAAGGAGAGGAGTCAGACTGCCCATTGGAGTTGGAGAGAAGACATACTGAGAAAACCAGTAGAATTCAGATACTTAAAGTCCAAAGAAGAGAGACTCTCTTGTCACTAGAAGTACCTATTTCTTTGCCAAGTATCTAATGACCTGGGGTGGATCACCCACCTGAGGACACAGGAAAGATAGGGGCAAGGACCTCCCTGCTCACATCCGGCAGTTTCTTGCCCAGAATGCAGATGCTTACCCTCTATGTGGCCACGAGAGGGCAGGAGGGACCCACTGGCCGAGAGGATCTGGGCTCCCTCCAAGATGGGAGCTCCAGAAACCAGATGATTTTCCCTTAGAGGGAGACATGTCCTTATAGACCCTAGACTATGCACAGCTCAGGTTTTTGGTTGGCTGTTGTCCACCTACCCTCTTTTGCCTGCTATGATCACTCAGCAGGGCTTGGATAGCCTTCCCAAATTCAACAGAGCCTTCCCAGAGACCTTCTGGATGCCAAGGTCAAGAGTTTAAGCTTTGTTCAATAGGCAGTGGAGCGTCATTACAAGTTTCTGAGCAGAGTAGTAAGCTGTCCAAAACAAGGCGTTATGCATCAGGAAGATTATTCAGGTCATGGATGAAGGATCTGGTGCCTTTGATGTATGCTGTCCAATTTTATCATTCAATAAATATTTATTGGGTCTACTCTGGGCTCAGTAGTGTGTACTATGGGCTTTGGAGGTTCATATGTGGAAGTGTGAGAAACAGTCCTTGTCTACAGTAAGCTTACAAAGCTCCTGGAATCCCAGAGATGATTTAGATTAATCCTATTGTTTTTTTTACAGATGAAGACACTGAAAGACAGGGAAATCTTCTAAACAGAAACCTGGAGGGGCAACTTCAACTGTCATTCAAATAATCAAGTTATCAGCAAGCTTTTAAGTACCTATTTGCCAGGCACTGTGGTAAACCCTGGGAATACAAAGAAAGGCAAAAAATAGTCTGTGTCCTAAGGAACTCACCGTCTGTTATAAGAGAAAACATGCAAACAACTATGTATAAACGATATATACAAGATAAATTGGAGGTTATCTCATAATCACTAGCATTTAGGAGGATTGGGAAAGGTTTCTTGTAGAAGGCTGGGTTTTTATCTGGGACTTAATGGAAGCCAGGAAGGACAGGAAACAGAGATGAAGAGGGAGAGAAATCCAGGCATGGGGACAGCCAGCAAAAATACTTGGAGTTATAAATTATTCTAGAGTTTTAAGTTACACTAATATAAATAAGTTTATATTAGACAAAAATCTGATCATTCAGTTTTTCATCATTGCTCATACCACATTGGTATAGGTTGGGTGGGAGATAGGGGAAGGAAGTGTTGCTTTACTGGCAACCAAGCCTACTGATCTATTGCTATGCATATACCATGATGTCCCAGCAAGGTAAGAGACTTCTTGCCAAGCCCCATGGCCTTCAGGGCTCCCCGGCTCGGCACTTAACCTCTCTGTTAAGTCACCCTTGGAATATATATATTTACATATTACATGGAATGCATATAACCACTGCTTTTCCCATCAGCCCTCTATTCTCACATGAACATACTCTTACCTCTTCCACTTCCTCTCTTTCCATGCTTCCTTATGGCACTGGAGCCAACCTCCAAACTTCAAACACCAGCCTGCAGGCTATTTCCTGAAGCTCCAAAAAATCCCTCACTGAATGACAATCACTCCAGCTCCCTTTTGATAAGGAACTACTAGAATCCACTGAATAAGGAAGTGATATGGTCAGACCTAGGCTTTAGGCTTGGGCAGCTAGGTAGTGAAGTGGATACAGTACCAGGTCTGGAGTCTGGAAGACTGCTCTTCCTGAGTTCAAATCTGGCTTTAGATACTTATTAACTATATGACCCTGACAAGTCACTTAGCCCTGTTGGTCTCAGTTTCCTGAGTAAAATGAACTGGAGACAGAAAATGCAAACCACTCCAGTATCTTTGCCAAGAAAATCCCACATGGGGTCGTGAAGACTCTTAAATGGCTGAGCAACAACAAGCAGACTTTAGGTAAACCACTTTGGAAGTTATATGAAAGATGGACTGAAGAGGGGAGAGACTTAAATCAAGGAGACCAATTAGGAGGCTATTAGGATCATTTTAAATAAGAGGGCTTGGACTAGGGTCATGGCCATATAAGTAGAGATGGGGATGGATGTGAGAGACATGGTGGAATTATACTAGATAAGACTTTGCAATTGATTGGATATACTTTAAAAGTATATAAAGTTAGAATTGGGAGGGACCTTGGAAACCATCTTGTCCAACCTCACATCTCCTTTTAATAAATAAGGAAACTTAGACCCAGGCACATTAGTAACTTGGCCAAGGCCATATCATCAGTAAGTAGGATGAAGAAGAGAAATTTTTATGGAATTAAGAATGACTCAAAGATTATGTACCCTGGTGATTGGAAGAATAAATCAATGAATTTAAAAGTATTTATTAAGGACCATACCAGACTGTGTTAAGCTCTGGAGATACAAATAGAAAAATATATGATATGATTAATATAATAGAACATAATATAATCATATCATATTCTATTCTATCCTATCCTATCCTGTTATATATATTTCCTACAATCAAGGAATTCACATGCTAATTGGAGGAGATATCACAGTTCAGTTGTGAAAGGATGGGAAGGTCCACAAGTTGTCAAGGTTCAATGGTGGGGCAGATGGCAAGGACCAGGAGTCTTAGAGTATTCCATAAAAGACAGTGCCCAGGGGTCTGGTGGGCAGAGTTGTATGGTTGAGAATAAAGCCCAGAGGACTTTATAATGAAGTAGAATGGTAATGAAGGTAGATGGTAAGGCTTGGTTGTCCTCTATCTCACAGAAAAGCTTATTTAAGTAGTATGAGCAGCCATCTCCCTCTTCCCACCAGGATGATCTGGGTAGAGTCTGAAAGGCCTGGGGTCCTAGGGGAAGGGCATAATGAAGACAAGAGGTGGCTCTTGTTGGTTATGGTAGCTATGCCTTCCACTGAAATAGGGGAGTTTGAAAGGGGGTTGAATTTTGGCAGAATGATAACGAGTTCTAATGTGAAGAAATCAAATTTAAGGTGCTTATGGAATGTCTAATTTGAAATATCTAATAGGCCATTGGTGATTTGAGAATGGGATTCATGAAAAACACTGGGGCTGAATATATATAGACTTAGTGATCATCTGCATGGAGATGATAATTAACTCTAGTGCCTTAAAGTTTTCAAAGTGCTTTAATATCCTTTATTTCATTTTAAGTCACACAACAGTCCTACGAAAGAAATATTTCAGGTATCATCCCCATTTTTTATACATGAGGCTAATAAGTGTTTAAGGTGGCATTTAAGCCCAGTTCTCTCCTGACTCCAAGTCCACTATATCATACTGTCTCTCACAATTTACATGCCTGAGACTTCTGAATAATCTATTAGACCCTGGACTCTTTTATTTCTTAATTCTGAACCAGATTTTCTTTTTGAAAATTTTGAATTTTAAAATATTTATTATTAGTTTTCAACATTCGTTTTTATAAGATTTTGAGTTTAAATTTTCCTCCTTTTCCCTCTCTAAGACAGCATGCAGTCTGATATAGGCTACACATGTACAATCATATTAAACATATTTCCACCTTAGTCATGTTGTAAAAGAAGAATCAGAACAAAAGGGGAAAACCATGAGAAAGAAAAAACAAAAAAAGAGAGAAAATAGTATGCTTTAATCTGCATTTAGACACCATAGTTCTTTCTCTGGATGTGGACAGTGTTTTCCATCACGAGACTTTTGGAATTGTCTTAGATCATTGCCTTGCTGAGAAGAACTGAGTCTAACAAAGTCGGTCATTGAATAATGTTGCTGTTACTGTGTACAAAGTTCTACTGGTTCTGCTCACTTCACTCAGTATCAGGTCATGCAAGTCTTTCCAGGTTTTTCTAAAATCCACCTGCTCCCGATTTCTTATACCACAATAGTATCCCATTACATTCATATACCACAACTTGTTCAGCCATTCCCCAGTTGATGGGCCTCCCCTCAATTTCCAATTCTTTGCCCCCACAAAAAGAGCTGCTATAAATATTTTTGCAAATGTGGGTCCTTTTCCCACTTGTATGATCTCTTTGGGATACAGCCCTAGAAGTGGTATTGCTGGGTCAAAGGGTATGCACAGTTTAATAGCCCTTTGGGCATAGTTCTAGATTGCTCTCCAGAATGGTTGGATCAGCCCAACCATGTTCTCCAACCCATGTTTTTGCCATTGTCTCTCATGCTCATGTTTGCACTAAAGTCACCAAAAAATCAAAGTATCTCTGTTTGGTGGATCTTGTCAACTTCTTCACAATATTTCTCTACCCTTTATAATATAATATTTGTAAAGTCCTTAGCATAGTGCCTGGCACATAGTAGGTGCTTAATAAATGTTTATTCCCCTGCTCCTTCCCCCTTCATCCTGTGCCACAGATCTTGGCACTACATTGTGATTTATCTTCTTAGAGGTCTGTTTGCTTTTATTTGTCAAGAGCCCTACAAGGCATCCCATGAAATGATGTTTCTTGTTGCCTTTGGGCACATGGTGAAATCAACATGATAATGCTTTTATTTTCCCCTCTAGGGAGGACCTGTGAGCCATCTCTCCACTTAACCTCAATTTCTTTTTGTCTAGTTTCATTTATTGCTAATTATACATTAGGATTGGTATGATTCGGATCCTCCAATATTATGTTAACTCATTGTCTTTAGATGAGAACCTTACATTTAGAAGAGCAATAGATAAATTAATGGTTAACATCATCATCATCATCATTATCATCATCATCCTCTAACATTTGGTCTCAAACTGTGATTCTTAGCACCCTCTACTCCCTTTTCCATATCTCTGCCACTATCACTGCAGTTTGTTTCTTGGGCTACCAAATAAATCATCACCTAGTGGCCAAACCTACTAGCAATAAGCCTTTAAATATGTTCTTAGGTTAGTTCTCAGAAAGCAGACCTAGAATGAGACTAGGGCCATATTCATAGCCTTTCCAGGATGGCAGACCTTTATTCTGCCATTCTAGCTTCTGAGAATCCAGAATTCCTTCTACATCAGGATGAGATCTCATATTAGTACTCTTGTGAACAGTTTTGTAGACTTGGGTGAGAAATATTTGGAAGGAAGACTTGTCAGAATGTGGTGACTCATTAGTTGGATGAGTGGAGAGTGAAGAAGGAACCCAAAGTGGGAGAAGGCTAGTTACTCTGAAAGAAAGAGGAAATTCAGAAGAGGGAGTTGCTTCAGGGGAAAAGATGATAGATGGATGGGGTCTTATACAAGGTGAATTTGAGCAAGACGTCCAGGTGAAAATGCCTAGAAGGCAATTGGAAGTGTAAGCCTGCAGCAAGGAAGAGAGGACAGGGATGCTGGCATAGGTTTGGCATCCGTCATTATAGAAGTGATAATTGAAGCTGTGAAGGAGAGTGAGGAGAAAGAGAAAAGCTGAGGACAGAGTTTTAGGGAAACACACTTGGGGGTGAGAAGAGAAAATGTAAGCATATAAAAGACATAGGAGAAATGGTCACATCATGTCAATGGGTCCAAGGGAGGAGAGAGTTTTTAAAAATGAAGAACTTGTGAACTGTGCCAAATACTGTCAAAGGATGAAAACTTTCTTTCTCACAATAGCACTCCAAGGAAATAAGGCAGATGTTTTGACTCCCACTCACAAATTGTGTGGCAGTGGGTAGGTCACCTTAACTCTCTAGGCTACAATTTCTTCATCTGTAAAATGAGGGTTTTGGCTATAACCAAATAACCTTCAAGATGTCTTCCCGTTCTAAAAACATCATCCCATGATCCATTTGGTACATGAGGAAACTGAAGCACAGAGTGTCTAAATGATTCTCCTCCCGTCATACAACTAGGTTATTTTTGTTGTTTTTTGCAAAGTTCCATACACTTCCAGTGCTCAGAGCTTTCTAAGGCCACATTTCTCCACCTTCAAACAAAGCTCTTCTCCTTCCCATCTACTCACCCTGTAGCCCATCGAGGAAGTTTCTTGGTCTTAAAGCTTTTTTGGGGGAAAAGAAATGCCACAATCTCCTTTGGTCACACATTCCAATGTGGAATTTTGCTATTAGGAAGTCCTCCCTAGTGTCTAGCCTTAATCCCACTTTTTTTTTTTTTTGGTCAATTGAGGAATCTAAAGTGGGGAAGAGAAAGGTAAGGAGTGCCAAAGAGGAGTGGGTAGCACCACAGGAGAGAAGGAGCCACTTTCCTGAACCAGACTCCTCCAGACTTCTTGGAGGGACCCAGCTCTTCTGAAGAGGATTATCACTCTGGGTAAAGTGACTGCAGCTGCTGACAATGTTACTGTTGCAAGAGGCTTATAGCAAAGTAGACACCCAACCCTGACGTCTCCCAACACAAAAACAGGGGAATAAGCAGAATTAACTCCCAGTCCTTAAGCCTTTCTATTGTCCTGCTTCCTGCTAAATACCTTTCCGATTCCTCTGCCAAACCCCTTGCAGACCTAATCTAGAGCCTTCTGAGTCTTGGTTACTCTATAAGAGGTATGGGGAGAGAGTAGTCAAGAAGAGGAAGTGAAGGGAGCAAAGTATTTTTTTGCTTTAGGGGATGAGTCAATGAAAGGAGAAGGGAAGATATACCAGGAGAAACTGAGGTGATGTAAAAGCTAAAGATATTATAAGAAAAAGTGAAGAGAGCAGCTTCCCATGCTTCCAATCTCAATATTCTTATACTCACCCCCTCCACACCCAAGTTGCTTAATGTTACCACTTACCCATCCCTAGCAAACACAATCGATCCTTTCCCCTGAGGGAAGAAATGTGGGACCCCTCTCCAGGAACCTGGATGGGGTGGTTTACACCATCTTTTGCATTGGTTTCTAGAGGTCTTTATCCATTTGTTAGCCGCCCGTCACTTCCCCTCCCTCCTGCCCCAATTGCCTCCTCTCCTAGGGAGAGATAAGGGACAGGGTCAGGCAGGGCAAAGGGAGATCCAGGACCCTGCAGCTGATAGCAGAATACAAAACAGAGAGGGTCATCTCCCTGCCTCCCTCCAACACCACATCCACCTTCTGATGAGGGGCTTTTCAGGCTTATAGGAAATGCATGGTTAGGGCTGTCAGGAGCTAGGAACCAACAGAGACAAGAAACAGCTGCTGAGAAAGAGGGGCAGGGGTCATTTGAATGGGGCAAGAGGGCCTGGAAACTAAACAGAGAAGTATGCACAAGCTTCAGGAACCCAGTACTAGACAATGAAAGTTTGTTAGAAGTTTGTGGCCCAAAGGTGCTGCTCCTCCTTCCTTCTTGAAGAAGACCAGGAAATCAGGAAGGCGATACAATAATTTGCAAGTGAATTGGATTTAAGTGAGGGAGGGCTGTGCAAGGTCACCTGCCTAGAGATGGGAGGGAAAGAGGGGTAAGGTTGATCCCCATGAACCCTTCATGACCTATCAGCACCAAACATGGGGATAAACTGAGGCAGAGTCCTTCATCAAAGATGGTAAGCACATTAGACTCCTCATTTCTGATTGCTGAAGGCTAACCCATCCTCCTGCAATTGTTTTTGTTTCCTATGCCCAATCCTGCGCCTTTCTATAGGGATAAGAGCCTCTGTGACAATGTCCTGGCACCTGATAACTTCAGAGAATCATACGGTGCCAGAGACTGTCTTAGAGATTATCTAATCCAACTTTATACTTTAACAAATTGGGAAACTGAGCTTCCTGATTTGAAGCCACCGAGAGATGAAATGACTTTGACTTCTACAAGGTCATGTAATCAATTAACAAGCATTGATTACATACTTAATATGTTTTAGGCTCTGTTGTACACAATTGTTTGGTCATTTTTCAGTTGTGTCTGACTCTTCATGACCCCATTTCTGGGGTCTTCTTGGCAAAGATACTGGCAGGGTTTGCCATTTCCTTCTCCAGCCCATTCTACAGATGAGGAAACTGAGGCAAACAGGGTGAAATGACTAGCTGAGGGTCACATGGTTAGTAAGTATTTGAAGCCAGATTTGAAGATGAGTCTTCCTGACTCGGCCTGGAGCTCTATCTATTGTGCAACCTAGCTGCCCATATACACAATTAGTATAACGTAAGCTTAAAGGGGGAAAGACACTGTTGTTTGGGGGCAGGAAGAGATCAGGAATGTAGAAGATGTAGCTTGAGCAGAGCACTGAAGAAAACAAAGGATTATGGGAGGTGGAATTGAGATGGAGTCCGTGAAGGTATGCGGTGGGGGAGGGGTGCTTGGGCAGCAGAACCCTGAACCCAAGGTTCATTTGGGTGCATAACAGCTGCCTTTCTAGGAGTTAACCCTCCATTGCTGAGCAGGTTTGGAGAAGAACTTAGCCAATCCCTCCACTCCCACTACAACATAGCCCAGATTCATGACTCAAGTATTCATAGGGACATCACCCTACCGACTTATTGACCTATGAATACACAGCTCTGGGAGCACCCATGCAGGCATAAGGACTCCCAGAGGCATACATTGTGTGCTTACAGGGTCCCACATGACAACAGGAACAAGACCGGTTTGTGCTGATGACCATCCACAAAACCCCAGGGGCCCTGCTCCTTCCCCAGTTCCCTTTGTCCCACATTACCGGTGCCTCCACGTGCCAGCTCCCCTCCCTAGGGATGGCTTGTCCTTCCCTTCCCACCTAATTTCTTTTCTTTTCTTTTTTTTTCCTTTTGGAGGGCAATTGGGGTTAAGTAACTTGCCCAAGGTCACACGGCTAAGTTTTTGTTTGTGTGTGCTTAAGTGGCTGAGGCAGGATCGGAACTCAGGTCCTTCTGACTCCAGAGCCGGCGCTCTGGCGCTCTACTCACTGTGCCACCTAGCGGCCCCTTTTCCCACCTAATTTCTAAGCCTTGGTTCCCTTTAGCCCCAGCTCCAGCCTCAGCCTCCTCTTGCCCAGACGGGTTTTCAGTGGCAGCAGCTCCTGATGATGTCAGTTGCTATTTTGAGTTGGACAGAGTGGGAGGCGAAAGAAAGATGTCCCCACATGGTTTGGAGAGAGCCAGGCTAAGATGGGAGGATAGAACCAAGGAGGTCTGACTAGGGAGGAGCAGGGAGGACTGGAGGGCAGCAGGGCTCTGGCGGGGGCTCCATACACCCAGGCCAAGCCAGCACAATCTGCAAAAGAAAAAGTCGGAGAGGAAAGGGCGAGAACAGGAGAGGCCACTAAGGAAACATATAGGCAGACAATTAAATACTTTGAAAGAAAACGGAAGGCAATGAGCATTTGGTAAATGCCTACTATGTGCCAGGCTCTGTGCTAAGTACTTTTTACAACTATTATCTTATTTGATCCTTACAACAACCCTGAGAGACAGGTGCTATTTATGATCCCCATCTTACAGATGAGGAAACTGAGCCAGGCAGAGGCTTGCTTGGGGTCATACAACTGATAAGTGTCTGAGGCCGGGTTTGAACTCAGGTTTTCCTGACTCCCCTACACCACCTAGTTAGCAGATACTAAAGAGATACCTTGTAAAATGTAGCTTATGAAGGAAAAGGTAGGTGAAGGAGAGGGGCAGGGAAGTACCTTCTGTGCTAGACTCCCCACAATGGCGGAGCACATGAATGCCTCTTGGAGATACACTATGATGTAATTATTTATTTGTTTATTTATTTTGCTATTTGGAGGGGGAGGAAGGGCAGTTGGGGTTAAGTGACTTGCCCAAGGTCACATGGCTAGTGTGTCCAAGTGTCTGAGGTGGGATTTGAACTCAGGTCCTCCTAACTCCAGGGCTGGTGCTCTATTCACTGCACCACCTAGCCACCCCACTATGTTGTAATTTCTAGACATGGTTTAAGGCCTGTGCCTCAGCTTTCTTATCTGTAAAGTGGGGAGAATAATGCCTAGCTTACAGAGCAAGGCAAGCTCCTCTTTTTCCAAATACAGAAATATGCAGTTTTTGTGACTCATTTGACAACATTTGTGACTCTGCAGCTGAGTCCCCTTGCCCAAGGGCAGTGAATGGCAGGAGGCCGAGCGGGAGCACTGTAAAGTGTGAAGGAGGCTAACAGAAATTGTGTCAGGCTGACGACCTCTGTGATCTTCAAAGCTGGGGAAGAGCCTGAGCCTCAAGAATCAATCATGCCTTCCTTTCTAAGGCTCACCAACATGAATCAGCATGGTCGTCTCTGAAGTAACTTGTCTAAGGGCATGTAGGTTATAAGTTATAGAATCTCTGTCTCCAAAGCTAGTGGTCTCATGAAGCTAGGCAAGAAAAGAAGGCTCAGTCAGTGATTCTGATTGTCAATGATCCGAAAGGGCACTTATTGGGGCAGCTAGGCACAGAGCACCCCCCAGAGTCAGGAGGACCTGAGTTCAAATCCGGCCTCAGACACTTAACCCCAATTGCCCAGCCTTTCCCCCTCCAAAAAAAAAAAAAAGGAAAAAGGGCACTTACCAACAAAGAAACTGAGGGCCAGAGAACCTGGGTCACATAGGCCCAAGGTTACGTAGGGAGTAAGTGTCATGGCTGGGATTTGAAATCAGATCCTCCAACTGCAAAATCCATGCTGCCTCTCAAAGTAAGAACAGGGAGGATTAAGATACTTATGGTAGAGAGGGTTAATCTGTCACCAGCCATGCCTCAGGTGCCTCTTTGTGTCACCAGGCAGCTTGGTAATAGTATAATAACAGAAGAGTAGGCCTCTGAAGCCATGAGTTTTGCTATATATTCTTGTGTGACTTTGAGTTACTTCCCTGTTCTGGGTCCCAGTCCCCTAGTCTTTAGAATAAAGGGGTTGGATTAGATTATTTTAAAGTTTACATTTGACTCCAAACTCAATGCCCTTAGGTTTCCTGCCCCTAATCTGGGTCTACCAGGAACACTGAGATAGGAGTCTCAAGGCCTTGAGTCTAACACAGTCTCAGCTACTAACTGGCTATAGGACATTTGGCAAGTCATTCTGGGTCTCTGTATCTACAGTTATAAAAAAAATTAGATAAATGATCTCGAAGGTCACTCCCAGCTCTAACATTCTCTGAGTCTGTCTAAATTAGCTGAAAATGCCAGGACACAAAACAGAGACAGCCAGACATCATTAGCAAGCGCTGGACCAAGCTGAAGACAGAAATGGGCCCATGGTGGAGGAGAGAGAAGGGTGTTCCCTCTGGAAAAGAGGTGCTAAGTGTCTCAGGAGGTCTGAGGCCAGGGGAAAACCAGGCAGGGCCCTCTGCCCACATTCCTTCCTGCTCCTAGCTCCCACAGGGGTCTCTGCCATCTGCCCAAGCCGGAAAGGAGAGCTTTCAGCTTTGAGACAAATGCTCAGGGAGAGACTGGAGCCAGCCCTGAGGATTTAACCTTCTGCCACTGGGCTCCTGGACACAGGACAGCTTGTTGGAGAGATCACAAGGCCCATGGAATGAGGGCCCAAAGCTGGAGTGGGGGAAGCCACATGGATATTACCCTGGGCCAGCCTTAATATCAGGCATCCTGCTGGCAGTCACTGTTTGCTGAATTGGGAAGGGTGGTTAGGGAAACCTCTACCGGACTTGGAAACAGGAGGTGGGAGTTCAAATCCTAATTCTTATCACGAGGCTCCCTGAACCTCAGTTTCCACATTTGCAAAGAGATTTAAGAATGCTTGTACCTCCTACCTCATATGTTGTTGTGAAGAAACTACTTTGTAAACCTTACAGTGTTAAATGTAAATTATTGCTATTATTTACAAATGGAGCAGGCTACAATATTAAGAGATCTGCTCTAGCTGGAGAGAGAATGGAGGAGTTGGAAACAATGAATTTATATTCTTCCTCATCTTCCATTTCCAGATCCTATTGGGGTCCTCAATCTCTGAGCCCCAACTCACAGTCAAAGGCCAATCATTCCTCTCTCCCCTTCTCCGTTTTTATTACCCACTATGGGAACCAACTGCAGAAAACCTCTAGATAGTGGTGCCAGGCAGAGATTGCCAAGGTCAGGGTAAGGGAGGAGCTGGGGAAGGTCCCTACGGGTATTTCTGAGGAAGTTCAGGGCTGAGGCCATGGTGCATAGTTCTCTGATATAGGGAGTCTATTTGTCACATTACAGACTGCCAGGAACTGCTCAGATTATTGACAATTGTAACATCATATTACATACACACACACACACACACACACACACACACACACACACACACACACACACTATTCCTACTTATCACAACCCCACCAAGAAAATCTGAACCTAAATTGTTTATCAAAGGGACCTTCTCTTTCTCCTCTCCTGGCAGCTAGGTGGTGTAGTGGGTAGACTTCCTAGAAGCAGGAAGACCTGATTTCAGAATCCAGCCTCAGATACTTTGCTGTGTGACCCCGAACAAGTTGCTTAGTTTCTGCCTCAGTTTTTTCAACTGTAAAATGGGGATCGTCATAGTACCTACCTCCCAGGCTTGTTGTGAGGATCACACGCTATAGTATTTGTAAAGCACTTATCCATAGTGATTAGCACATAGTAGGGGCTTTCATGAATGTTTCCTTTGCACCCTTCTTGGAGTCAAAGTGGTACATTAAGTTCTGAGGACCTGAGCTCAAACTCTGGGTCTGCTACTTACTAACTGTATGACCCTGAATATGATTTTCCCTTTTTTGGTCTAAGTTTTCTCATCTGCAAAATGAAGGGGTTGGGTTATATCCAAGATCTCTGTTAGTTCTAGTTGAGTGATCTAGTTGAGTGATCTTCTTCTGGATGTCCTATTGGCATCTCTAACTCAACATATCCCTAATGGAACTCATTATTTCCTCCCCTAAAATCATCTCTCCTCCAAACTTAACCCTCTTTCTCCTGAGAGCACCACCCAGGTGGGCAAACTCAGAACCACTCTTGATTCTTCTTTCTCCTTTACCACCTCCTGCTCAGCCCTAAGGGTTCTCCCCATACCTGACTGCTCCTTCTTATTCACTTTTGCTAGATCTTCATCTGGGTCATACCTGCTAAGGGAGGTATCCCACAGAAATCTGGCCTGGGTCCTCTGCTCTTCTTCCTCTATATTATTTCACTTGATGAGGGGGGCAGAACCAAGTTGGTAGAATAAGACAGAAATTCACCTGAATTCTTTCAAATTTATCTCTAAACAACTATAAAATCATGTCTCAAAATGAATTCTGGAGTAGCAAAGCCAACAAAGGGATGGGGTGAAACAATTTTCTAGTCCAAGACAACTTAGAAGGTCAACAGGAAAGGTCTGTCTCACTGGGAAGTGAGGAGTATAGTCCACTGTAGGTGGTGTCCAGGCAAGACAGCAGCAGGCTACACCCTAGTAAGCCAGCAGTGAGGCCTCCAGGCCCAGGACAGGCCAGCAGCAATACCTCACACCCCAGGAGCAGGAAGCTTGGGATAGTGCTCCCTTCACCTTAGGAGCAGAGTCTAACTCACTAAATAGACTGGGGAAAATGAAAAAACAACAAAAACAAAAAACCTAGAAAGTTACTTTAGTGACAGGAAAGATCAAAACACAAATTCAGAAGAGGACAACAATGTCAAAATGACTACATACAAAGCCTCAAAGAAAAATGTGAATTGGTCTCAGACCCAAAAAGAACTCTTGTAAGAGCTCAAAAAGGATTTTAAAGCTCAAAGAAGAAAGGTAGAAGAAAAATTGGGAAAAGAAATGAGAATGATACAAAAGAATCATGAAAAAGAGTCAATAGTTTGGTAAAGGAAGCACAAAAATGGAAAAAGATATACAAAAATTCACTAAAGAAAAGAACTCCTCAAAAAGTAGAATTGGGCAAATGGAAAAGGAGGTGCAGAAGTTCACTGAAGAAAATAAACTCCTTGGGGTGGTTAGGTGGCACAGTAAATAGAGCACCCTGGAGTCAGAAGGACCTGAGTTCAAATCTGAACTCAGACCCTTAACACTTACTAGTCATGTGACCTTGGACAAGTCACTTAACCCCAATTGCCCTGCCTTCCCCCTCCAAAAAGCAAAAAAAAAAAAAAAACCAAAAACAAAACAACAAGAAAATAACTCCTTAAAAATTAGGATTGGACAATGACTCCATGAGACGTCAAGAAACAATAAAACAAAAAAGTTTTAAATGAAAAAAACAATGAAGAAAATGCAAAATATCTTATTGAAAAAACACTTGATCTGGAAAACAGATCAAGAAGAGATGATTTCAGAATCATTGGATTATCAGAAAGCCATGATTAAAAAAAGGGGGGGAAGTAGATATTTAATGAAATAGAGGACTTTCAGCATTCCTAATGAAAAGACTAGAATTGGATAGAAAAGTTGACTTTCAAATACAAGACTCAAGAGAAGCATAAAAAAGGTTAACAGGAAAGAGAGAACATAAGAGATTCGATAAGGTTAAATTGTAAACATTCCTACATGGAAAGATGATACTTGTGTATAGAAATCTATCTTACTTTATAGGAAAGTAGGAGGGGAGAGGAATAAGAGAAAGGGGGCACTGATAGAAGGGAGGGTGGATTAGGGAAGTCTGTGGTCAAAAGCAAAACACTTTCAAGGGGAGGGAGAGAGAGAGAGAGAGAAAGAGAGAGAGAGAGAGAGAGAGAGAGAGAGAGAGAGAGAGAGAGAGAGAGAGAAGGGAAAAATAGGATGGAAGAAAATACAAAGTAATCATAACTGTGAATGTGAATGGGATGAACTCACACAGAAAACAAAAACAGATAGCTGAGTGAATTAAAAACCAGAATCCTACAACATATTGTTTATAAGAAACACATTCAAAGCAGAGACACACACACACAAAGGTAAGGGCAAATGTAAGGGGCTGGAGAAGAATATATTATGCTTAAGCTAAAGTAAAGAAAGCAAGTATAGTTATCATGACCTCAGACAAAGCAAAAGCAAAAAATTAGTCTAACTAAAAGAGATAAGGAAGAAAACCATATCTTGCTAAAAGGTACCATAGACAATGAAATAATATCAATTCTAAATACATATACGCCAAATGCTATAGCATCCAAAAATTTAAAGAAGTTAAATCAGTTATAGGAAGAAATAGAGAGTAAAACTATACTAGTGGGGACCCCTCAACATTCTCTTCTAAGAACTAGATAAATCTAACAAAAAAAATAAACAAGAAGTTAAGGAGATAAATAGAATTTTAGGAAAGTTAGATATGATAGACCTCTAGAGAAAATTGAATGGGAACAGAAAGGAATATATTTTTTTCTCAGCAGTATATGGTACCTACACAAAAATTAACCATATATTAGGACATAAAAACCTCACAATCAATTGCAGAAAAGCAGAAATATTAAATGCATCCTTTTCAGATCATAATGCAATAAAAATCACATTCAGTAAACAGCCATGGGAAGATAGATTAAAAATTAATTAGAAACTAAATAATCTAATCTTAAAAAATGAATAGGCCAAAGAACAAATCATAGAAACAATCAATAATTTCATTAAAGAGAATGACAACAATGAGACAACATACCAAAATTTATGGGATGCAGCCAAAGCAGTACTTAGGGAGAAATTTATATCTCTAAAAGCCCACATCAATAAACTAGAGAAAAAAATACATCAATGAACCAGGCATGCAACTGAAAAAGCTAGAAAAAGAACAAATTAAAAGTCCCCAACTAAAAACCAGTTGGAAAGCCTGAAAATCAAAGGACAGATTAATAAATTTGAGAGTAAGAAAACCATTGAGCCAATAAATAAAAGTAGGCGCTGGTTTTATGAAAACAGCAACAACAATAAAATAGATAAACCACTGGTTAATTAGATTTTAAAAAGAAAGAAGAAAAACAAATTAGCAGTATCAAAAAATGGAAAGGGTGAATTCACCACCAATGAAAAGGAAATTAAAGCAATTATTAGGAGCTATTTTGTCCAATTATATGCCAATAAATTTGGCAATCTGAGCAAAATGGATGAATATTTAGAAAAATATAAATTACCTAGATTAATAGAAGAGGAAGCATAATACTTAACCCCATCTGAGAAAAAGAAATTGAACAAGCCACAAATGAACTCCCTAAACTGAAATCCCCAGAGCCAGATGTATTCATAAGTGAATTCTATCAAACTTTTAAAGAACATTTAGTTCCAATACTCTGTAAACGATTTGGAAAAATAATCAAAGTAGTTCTACCAAATTCCTTTTACTATATAAATATATGGTGCTAATACCTAAACCAGGAAAAGCAAAAACAGAAAAAGAGAACTATAAGCCAATTCCCCTAATGAATATTGATGTAAAATTTTTTAAATAAACTACTCTTTCACTTGGTGATCTTATCACCTCCATGGATTCAATTACCATTTCTGTGCAGTAGATTCTCAAATCTATTGATCTAGCCCTAACCTTTCTGCTGACCTTCAGTCTCCCATCTCCAATTTCCTATCAGACATTTCAAACTGGATGTCCTGTAGACCTCTTAAACTCAGCATGTCCAAAACTGAGCTCATAATCTTTCCCCCCAAACCCTCCCTGCTTCCAAACTTCCCTTGACTAAGTAGGGCAACACTATTCTCAATTATCCAGGCTCACAATCTTAGGGTCATCCCCAACTCCTTACTCTCTCTCTCCAACTATCTAATCTATTGTCAAGGCGTGTTGATTTTACCTTCATAAAATCTCTACATATTTCTACCTTCTTAACATCTCTCACATATGGTATGTGCTCTCTTTTCTCCTCTGACTCTGTTACCATCTTGCTACCTCACACCTGGACCATGGTAGTAATAGGCTTGATGGGTCTGCTTAAAAGTCTCTCTCCATTTCAGTCTATCCTCTACTCAGCCACCAAAGCTATTTTCTTAAAGCACAGGTTTGACCAAGTCATCCCCCTCCTCAATAAACTCCGGTGGCTCCTATCACCCCAAGGACCACATACAAAATCTGTTTGGTGCCCATCATAACCTCACCCCATCCTTCCCCCTCATATACACCTTTCCAGTTTTCTTACACCTTAAACTCTACCCACCCTCCTCCCACATAGTCTTTGATCCAGTGTCACTGGCCTCCTTGCTGTTCCTCAAATTAGATGTTCATCTTCCCAATTCAGGGCACTTTCATTGCCTGTTCCCTATGCCAGGAATGCCTTCCTTCCTCATTTCTGCCTCATGGCTTCCTTCAAATCCCAGCTAAAATCCCACATAATCCCTCTTAATTCTAAGATCTTAGGTCTTGATAGTTTCCCATTTAATTTATATATTTTGTTTGTACATATTTGTTTGCATGTAGTCTCCTCCATTAGATTGTGAGCTCCTTCAGGGCAGGGACTGTCTTTTGCCTTTCTTTGTATCCTCAAAGCTTAGTACAGTGCCTGGCATATAGTAGGCGCTTGCTAAAAACCATTTATTGACTGATTGCTAAGTCTTATCAATGCTACCTCCATGATATCTCTCTCACTTATCCTCCTTCCATTCAGATTTTCCCTGTCCGGCTTAAGCTCTCATTACCTCTCATCTGGGCTATTTCAAAAGCCTCTTAAGTGCTCTCCCAGCTTCCAGTTTCTCTCCTCACCAAACCATCCTTCACACACCCTCCTCATCTCCACTTTTTAGAGTCTTTGTCTTACTTCAAGTTGGGGCTCAGGCAGCACCTCCTCAAGCCTTCCATGATTTCCTCAGGTTTTAATTGTCTTTACCTCCATCTTAGGATCAAAGGCTTTAGAGTAGGAGAATGTGGGTTCAAGTCCTGCCTCTGTCCTTTACTGTGTAACCTTGGGTAAGTCATTCAACCTTGATGGGCCTCAGTTTCTTCATCAGTAAAATGGGGGAGGGGATTGTACCAGATAGTTTCTAAAGGTCCCTTTCAGCCATAAATATGTGTTCCTATGATCTTCAGTATCAGAGGGTCCTTATTTATGAATAAGTAAGCATTTATTGTGTTTACTATGTTCTAACAACTATGTTAAGGAAAAGTTAAAGGAAAGGGAAAGCACCTACTATGTGCTAGGGACTGTACCAAGCACTTTAAAAAATTATTTCATTCTCACAACAGCTATGTGATGGAGGTGCTGTTATTATCCCCATTTTACAGATGATGAAACCAAGACAGAGTGACTTGGCCAGGGTCATACAGCTAGTCAGTGTCTAAGACAGGATTTGAACTCAGATATTCCTGACTCCCAGCCTGAACTCTATCCACTGTACTACTTATTAGGCTCTAGCTGTTAAATACTAGGGATACAAATAAAAGAAATCAAGACAGTCCTTGCATTCTAATAGGGTTGGAAAGCAGGAGGTAGGAAAGATGCATAGAAACATGGTTTAGAAATGGTGGCCATGGGGTGCCTACGTGGCACAGTGAATACAGCATTGGCCCTGGAGTCAGGAGGACCTGAGTTCAAATCCGGCCTCAGACATTTAACACAAATGTGACCTTGGGCAAGTCATTTAACCCTAATTGCCCTCCCCTCCCCTCTCAAAAAGAAAAATGGTGGCCAGGAAGTTACATGGGCTGGGGCATAGTTCTGGGCAAGATAAATTGGAAGGTAACCTATGAGAGCCTAAGGTAATTCCAGGGTGATTCCAGAGTCCAAGGCTCCCAAGAATTGAGAATGAGGTAAGTAAGGACAATGGCCAGAGTGAAAGCAACATGATTTATAAATGGTATCTGGAAAGTTTAGTTCACCATGTTATTTGTGAAGGTGCTGTAACCACGCCCCCACAATAACATGTGATCTCCTCAAGGGCAAGGACAGTTTGGGTTTTGTCTTTGTATGCCCTGAACCTAGGACTGTACCTTAAGTAAAGCAGGTACATAATAAATGTTTGTTCATTTGAGTTGGCTGTACATGTGACTGTGGGTATTTTTTATTGTGGTCACAGCTGTGACTATGGTCATGTTTGTGAGTGTGACCGTGGCTATGTCTGGGTTTGTGGATGTGGTTATAGCTGTGGTTCCAGTGTTAGCTGCTTTGTATGTGACTATGGTTTAGGTTACCATTGTGTGTATGTCATTGAGGTCTGTGGGCGTGATTAGGTTCGGAATTATGTCTCAACTATTGCATTCCACTAACTTTCCAAATGACAGCAAAAGTCCCAAATCTAGTGTCATATGAGCCTAACAGGCCAAGAGAAGGCCTTTGTAAGAGATCAATATTCCCTAGAGCCACCATCTTCTGTTACTTCCCTAGCAGGGACCCTGGAGCAGAATAGCCTAAGGGCTGTGGGGGGACTGGGGTAGGTAGTGGGGTTCAGAGGTGCTGGGTAGGAGCAGAAGATTCACCTGAAGTGGGAGGGAGAGGGAGAAAATGAGGAAGAGCAGAGTGCAAAGGCCTTGGATTAGGGGAAGGTTTCAGGAGGAGCGATGACTAGCATGTCTGGGCACAGGGATGGGGGTGGGGGCAGCAGGACTCGGAAGGGTATGGGCTGGGCCCTGCCAGGCCACAGGGAGATATTGATGAGATTTTTGTTGAGAAGTGACAGGGCTTGTGGGGATGTCGTAATGAAGACAGATGATCCTAGGCCCAGCTCTGATCCTCAATCAGGAAGAGGAAGACTCATAACCCAGGCACTACCCCACCAAGCAGCTGCTGTGCCCTCTCCAGACCAGTGCTTAGCTCTTTGACTAAGAGCTAAACTCCACCCCCCGCAGTCTGGGGAAGCTAAACTTCCCACCCCTCATTCTACTTTTATGGCTTCCCTCTTTTTCTCTGCATTACCCACTTTCCCCTCCTCACCACATCTCTTTCCCTTCCTTTTCTTCTCTCTATCACTCTCATGACTACCCCAACCCTGGTCTGTTTCTCTTCCTCCCTAAGCTTTTGATTTTCCTTACTTTTCCCTCCTCTCTTTTCCTCACATCCTCCCTCCCTCTATATTCTGTTTTGTTTTTCTGGGATGGTGATTTCCCCAGTTCAGCATGCTACTCTTCCCTGGGGGGTTTCCTAGCCTGTGGGGGAGATAGGCCTGGGAGGGAAACTGCCCTGGAAAAAGACTGAACAGCAGCCAGCTCCCATTAATCAGCCAAGAAGTATTGAGTAAACAGCTAAGACTGGAAAGGCTAGAGCCAGGACCCGTGTACTGATCTGGTTCTAAAAAGAGACTGGGGGTGAGGGTGAGGGTGAGGGTGAGGGTGAGGGTGAGGGTGAGGATGAGGGTGGGGAAACAAGTGGAACCACATACAAATAATGAATATTTGTGTGTGCATCAAAACAGAGCACTACTGAAGGGACCAGATACTGTAATTATCTCTAAAGGAGGGGAGAGTTTCATCAGGGAAAGGCTGGGAAATGTAGGAAATCAGTTAAACATGCAGAATTCATGAGCTTGGTTAATTAAAAACCTTAAGTAAGAATCACAGAATCACACAGTCTTTGAGAATAGGAAGAGATGTCAGTGGCCAAGGAATCCCCAGGGCAGCATCCCCGACAAGAAGGAAAATATAGTTTCTTTAGAAGACAGATACAATAGAATGTAAACTCCTAGAAAGGAGGAAGTGGTTCATTTTTGTTTTTGTATTTTCAATGCCAGCATAATGTCTGAAACATAGTAATAAATCGGAAATGATTATTCATTTCATTCAACAATCAACAAAGCATTTATTAAGTGAATAGAGCACCGGCCCTGGAGTCAGGAGGACCTGAGTTCAAATCGGGCCCCAGACACTTAACACTTTACTAGCCTGTGACCTTGGCAAGTCACTTAACCCCAATTGCCCTGCCCTCCCCCTCCAAAAAGAAAAAAGAATCCATTAACACAGTGTTAACCACTGTGCTGGGAGCAGGGGATAGAAGCCCCCAAATCTACCTTTAAGTCAACAGTCATTTATTAAGTCCCTACTGTATACTAAGGCACCATGCTAAACACTATAGGGATACAAATAGAAACAAAAAGCAATCCCTGCCCTCAAAGGGATAAGAGGGGAAGACAACCAAAAATGGAGCTGAAAAAGGAGAGGGGAAGGAAAGGTATGGTGGTTGTATCCAGAGAATCCAAAACCTAGCTGGAAGAGGTAGGAGGAACGACTGGCCTGGTGTCCTTCCCCTAAATGGACTCAGAGGGTATACCATGTTCACAGAAAAGCAAATATAGGTCACATACAAAATAAAAGCACAGTCATGGGGAGGGAGGAAAGGATGAACAACCCAAGGGCTTCAGAAATGGCTTCTTGAAGAAGGTGGCACTTGAAAGGAGCCAGAGCTTCCAAGAGGCAGAAATGAGAAGAACATTTCAGGCATGGGGAAGAGCAAAGGCACAGAGGCCAGAGATGAATTAGAATCTGAGGGGGAGCATGCTGGCCAGTGTACCTGTAGTGTAGAATGTGTGAGGGGGGAGGAGCAATGAGCTTGGAAGGATACTCAGGCAATAAACAATCTATTGTGTATCTACTATGTGCCAGGCTCTGCTGTGCTCTAGAGATACAAGGAAAGGCAAAAGACGTTTCTTGTCCTCAGGTTAGAGTCTAGTGAAGAAGACGAACAGGCAGACCATTATGGACAAGCAAGATATAAACAGGACAAATTGAGGGAAGACTCTAGAATTGATATCAGGAAAGGCTTCCTGCAACTGGTGGGATTTCAGCTGGGACTTGAAGGAAACCAGGTGGTGAAGATGAGGAGGGAGAGCATTCCAGGGGGCTGGAGGGAGGGGAAGCCAGTGGAAATGCCTGGAGCCAAGAGATCTTGTGAAAGAATCAGCAACAATGTCACTGGATTACAAGTTTGTGTCAGGGTGTAAAGTGTAAGAAGACTGGGTGAAAGGGACAGGTTATGAAAGGACTTTGGATCCCAAATGGAGGATTTTTTATTTTATCCTGGAAGTAATAAGGAGCCACTGGAGTTTATTGAGTAAGGTAAGTGACATGGTCAGAGGAGAAAAGAGGGCTTATGTGAGAGATGTAAATCTATAGGAATTGATAATGAGTTAAAAATGGGGAGGGGTGAGAGAGTGAAAAGGTATGGATGATGTGACACAGCAAATAGAGCACCCTCCCTGGAGTCAGGAGCACCTGAGTTCAAATTTGGCCTCAGACACTTAAGACAAAAACTAACTGTGTGACATTGGGCATGTCACTTAACCCCAATTGCCCTCCAAAAAGCAAAAAAAAAAAAAAAGGAAAAGGCATGGATGATACTGGAAGATGGTAGTACCTTCAATAGTAATAGGCAAGTTAAGGAGAGAATATAGTTGTAGGGAAAAGATATATGAGCTCAACTTTGACACGTTGAGTTTAAGACTGTAGAACATATAATTCAAAATATTCAATAGACAGTTTGGAGATGGCAGACTGGAAATCAGCAGAGAGGTTAAGTCATTTGCCCAGAGTGCCTGAGAGAGGATTTGAACTTTCTGAAGATTTCCATAACTGCTCCAGCCCACATTGAGCTTCCTCTTCTCAGAATTTCCTCACTACTTAAAGTAAGTACCACACGGTTTCTTCCATTTTTGTCCGATTGCTTGCTGCATTTCGTCAGTTTTGGCATCCTAGCTAGATTGTAAGTCTACAGAGTACAAGAATCATGTCCTGGACTTCTGTGTTTCCTAGAGTGACTACAGCGGGAACCTCAGAAATACTCCATAAATACTCTGCTAGTGAGAATGTGATAAAAATTACTTGGAGGAGTGCAGGAGTTCTAAGCCTAGGGTTCATGAAATTTAAAAAAAAAACATATTTTTGCTAATTGTATTTCAATATAATTGATTTCCTATGGACTTTATGTTATGCAATAAAAGCATTATTCTGAGAAGGGGGCCATAAGTTTCACCAGAAGGGGGTCCATTACACACAAAAATGATGACAATCTCTTCAACTCAGGCATACAAGATTCTTTTACTTTTTGTGCCTGGAGTAACAAGGGAAGATGGGTTAAGATCCCCAACTCTAGAACCACTCCACCCTCACCCCGTATTGTGTGTGTGATAGGAGGTGCCAGGCAGGGCAGTCCAGACCCACCACCTCCTCTGCCATCATGGGCTAAACCAGAGAGCACCAAGATGGAATCCCAAAAGCTGGGTTTCTTTAAGTTATGTAGCCTTGATCAAGACACAGGAAGTCAGTATTGGAAGGGACCAAGCTTATAGGCTTATCTAATCCAACTGGTTCGTTTTATAAATAAGAAAACAGAATTCCAAAGGTGGTCAGTGACTTGCCCATGGCCATACAGTTTAAGGAGCTAGAGTTTAAACCTAGGTCTTTGGGCTTCACTTAATCTCTCTAAGCTTTGGTTTCTTTCTCTGTAAAGTAAGTATTTTTTTGGCGTCCCTCCTCCCGCCCAAAAAAGTAAAAGTTGTTGGAACCAAGACACATTCTATAAATGCAGGTTATTAATATTTCTCCTTACCAGCCTCTGAAATGTCACTGTACTCTCTACCGCATGTGACTGTAGAATCACAGGAACCTGGGATCAAATCCCACGAATGACACTTCCTACCTGTATGTCTTTGGGCAAGCCATTTCACTTCCCTGGGCCTTAGTTTCCTCATCTGTAAAATGGGGTGATACTTGTGCTCTTTATCTCACAGTTTTGTTTTGGGGAAAGAGCTCTGAAAACCTTAAAGTGCTAAAGGAGTGTTTGTGGTTGATTTTGGATTTGGGGCCAGAATTATGATTTCAGGGGCATTGACACTTTTAAGTTTTAGAAAGGTACCTGGGGGCACTGAGGGGTTGAAGGACTTGACTAGAGATAGGACCCAAAGCTAGGTCTTCCTGACTCTGAGGGTAGCTTTCTATTCTCTACACCACAGTCGATATTTGTAGAGATAAGGAAGGGGAGGAAAGGGAAATACACATTTATGCTTAGCCTACTATATGTCAGACACTGTACTAAGCACTTTATAAATATTATCTAATTTGAGCCTCACAACTACCCTGATAGGTAGGTGCTATTATTATCCCCATTTTATAGTTCCGGAAACTGAAGCAGATGGAGGTTAAGTGACTTGCCCAAGATCACACAGCTAGTAAAGTCTGAGGCATGATTTGAACTCAGCACTCCCTGACTCCAAGCCCAGAGTTCCTATCCACTGAGATACCCAGCTGCCTCTAAGATAGAATTGGGACCTGTGAGTTCATTGGTATAAAAAACTCCCAGGTGATGGGGACCCCTTCTACCAATGCAGGTTGGCATCTTTTCTGAAAATTATAGTTTTAGTGAGTGACTTATAGCACTCAGGGGTTAAGTGACTTGCCCAGGGCCACATAGCCAGTACTTATGGAGACAGAACTGAAACCTAGGTGCTCCTGGCTTTGAGATCAGCTCATAGAGAGTATGGATAGACCATGACATTAGAGGTGTACAAAACAAGATCCAGGTGGAATTTTGGCCACAACAATCCCAAACAACCCGAACCAGATTAAAATAGGATATACAAATACAATAAAACATAGATAATATTGCATTTTAAAATTCAGTCGATATACCCCTTACAGGGATGTTTATGTATGGATTAGTAGTCCCCATATTTCTATTCATAAAGAAGTGGCATTATCCTCTACCTTTGCTTCTCTATTCTAAAAACCATGGCCACCTCTTCTGCCTTGTAACTGAAATGCCCCACCTGTGTTATCTGCCTCCATTAGAATGTCAGCTCCTTGAGAGCAGGAACTGTCTTATGATTCTTTTTTTTCCAGTTCAACAACAGTTGTTGTTGTTCAGTCCTGTCTGACTCTTCTTGACCCTCTGGACCACAGCACGACAGGCCCTTCTATCCTCCACTATCTCTCAAAGTCTGTCCAAGTTCATGTTCGTTGTTTCTACAACACTATCCTTCCATCTCATCTTTTGCTGTCCCCTTCTCCTTTTGTCTTCAGTACTTTTCACATCATAATCACAATAGTAATAATAATAAAAATGCTTTTTCATTAATTCATTTAGTGATTCCCCATTGCTTATAGGCATATAGCATAAAGATAAATTCTTTGGTCTGTTATTCTAAGGTGCCAGCCTGCCTTTCAGCATTGCCTCTGCTCTATGCATTCTGTACTATAACCAGACTCAATGATTTCCTTTTCCTGAAGTAGCTGGGTTCAGTGGACCTGGACCTGGACCTGGAATCAGGAAGAGCTGAGCCCAAATCCAGCCTCAGACACTTACTAGCTATGTGACGTTGGGCAAGTCACAATCTCTGCCTCAGATTCCTCATCTGTAAAATGGGGATAATGTCCACCTCTCAGGGTTGTAGTGAGGATTGAGTAGTAAAGTGTTTTGTAAACCTAAGGGGCTATATAAATGCTAGCTATTACTATTATTCCTGATCTCTGGCCTTTTCCAGGATTCTGGCTTCTTTCACACCTAGCAGGGATTGTGACCTAATCTCCCGTCTAGCTTTCCTCCTTTTAAATTCCAGTGGCACCTCCTACACCAATCTCTTTCTCTACTTTCCCCAGCTGAAGTTTCTCCTCTTCTTCCTCCTCCTCCTCTCTCTCTACCTCTTCTTTTTCCTCCTCTTCCTCCTCCTTCCTTTCTACCTCTTCCTTCTCTCCCTCCTTCCTCCTCTTCCTCCCTCTCCGAACACTTTAGCACTTAACATATTCTTATATGCCTTTTAGTTATTTATATGGCCGTCTTATTACTCTATTACAACTGGAAGGGCCCTCAGAGCCCATCTAGTCCTGCCATTTCATTTACAAAGGAAGGAGTGGAGGCTCCTTCCTCTCCCTAAGCTTGGGTGATCTGTATTTTTCAGCGTTCAAGCTGCCACCTTCTCTCTCAGACCTACTGAAAAATAAGATCTGGTTTCTCTTTCGCCTGCTCAGGCAGCAGGCTCCCAGCTTCCAACTCATCAGATTTGCAGGGCCCGAGGGTGTCAGCGTAGCTGGGAATTGATGAGGGAGAGAGCAGAGACACTGATTTCCCTGCACTCGGCCCCACTTGTAAACCTCCTGGGGCCAATTGCATTTTTTAAAAAGAGAAATAAAATATCGGAGCAAATCCGAAAACAACATTTTTTTGCTTCCCACTTAAATCCAAAGCCTTCCCTTGGGCAAGGCTGGGAGCTGTGCAGATGAGGCAAAGAGAAACCATTTGAGGAACTGCTGACCAGGTAAGAGAGGAAGAAGGGCTCGGGCTTTTCCAGCAGCTCCGCCCCCTCCCCACCTGAAACTTTGAGTGGGGCAGGATGATATGAACTGTTGTGATTTAATTCATCATTCAGCAGTTAATTTATTTCTGTATTAATAAGAAGGTCTATAAATAGTGTTGACTATTCCCTGAAGGGGAACAGAGGAGCTTGCCGGTTTTGTCAATAATAGCTGGTGTTTACATGATGCTTTAAGGTTTACAAGGCAACTTCACAAATGTGGCTTCATTTACTCCTCAGAACAACCCTGTGAGGTAAGTGCTGTGGGGGGGAGGGCAGTATTAATACCCCCATTTTACAGATGAGAAAACTGAGGCTCGGAAAGGTCAAATGATTTGCCATGGTCAGACAGAATTGGAATCAAATTCTCATTTGACTCTGGGTCTAGGAATCTTCACCTGCCATTACAGTGTTTTCCTAGCAAGGCAAAGGAACACACTGACCTCCAGGGAAGCTGTAGAGAGCAGGGAGATAGAAATTGTGTGTGTGTGGAAAGAGTCCTTTTTGCTTGGCAGGGTCAGGAAAAGACTGACCCAGGCCACATTAGAGAATTTAATGAGTGACAGGTACTAGAATTTTCTAGCTGGGAGGGAAGATGAATGGGCTTACTGTCCTATCCTGAAACCTCAATACCCAGAGGGTAACAGGAAAGAGTATCTTCGGAAGGCTAGTGTCTACTTTGCATGAACTACTCTCAGTTTTCCTTGGGGGCCCCTGGAGATACAGGAGTGTGGCAATACCAAAGGAACAGAACGAAGGAAGCAAAGCTAGGGTGTCTGTGTTCTCAAGTAGCCAGGGGGTGCCCTCCCTTAGATCTAGTGGTCTGAAGGCCTGTGGTACTTCTTCCTTTTCCACACCCCCTCCTTCCCCACTGCCCACTGAGAATACAGTTCCCCATTCTGACTGAGGCAATTAGGTGACACAATGGCCTTGGAGTCAAGAAGACCTGTGTTCAAATCCTACCTCAGATACTTACTAGCTATGTGACCCTGAGCAAGTCATTTAACCCTGTTTGCCTCTGTTTCCTCATCTGTAAAGGATGGGGAAGGAAATGGCAAATTACACCAAGAAAACCCCAAATGAGGTCATGAAGAGTATGTGGAATCATTGAACAACAAAATTATCATCCCCACTTTATAGATGAAGACCTGAGGCTGAGAGAGGCTTCATATTCATGTAACAGTGGTTGTCTAACCAGCAAATAGTTTGCATATCTCTTATAAAGTTATATAATTTAGAGTTAAAAGAGACCATCTAAGTCCAAGTCCAAGTCCTGAATGTTATAAATGAGGAAACTGAGTCATAAAGATAGGAAATGATTTGCCCAACATCACAAAGGTAGTAGCAGAGCTGGGATTTAAATCTTGGTCTTCAGAATTCAAAGCCGGGGCTTTTTCTCTATAATGTAGTGCCCCTATACCCCAGCTTTGCTTTCCATAGTCAAATTATTTCTTCTCTGGTAGGAAACAAAGGACCCTCTTTTCTTCTTTCTCTATTCTCTCATTAGTGATTAGTGATCCCATCAGGTCCCATGGCTTCATCTCTAGGCTCTACATCCACCCCTAGTCCTTCCTCTGAGTTCTAGGCATTTGTCACCAAGTGACCACTAAAATTTTTGAACTAGATGTCCCAGATTGTTCAATCACATCTGAGATACTGGCCATCTCCTTCTTCAGCTTATTTTACAGATGAGGAAACTGAGGCAAACAAGGTTAAGTGACTTGTCCAGGGTCACACAGTTAGTAAGTGTCTGAGGTCAGATTTGGACTTAGATCTTCCTGATTCTGGACTCAGCTCTCTATCTGCTGAGCTATTTAGCTGCTTCCTATATCCCTAAGGCATCTCCTACTCAACATGGGCAAAGCAGAACTCATGATCTTATCCCTAAAGTCTCATCTCCCCCCCTCCAACTTTCCTATTTCTATTGAGGGTGCCACCATCTTTCTAGGCAGCTAGGTAGCCCAGTGGATAGAGCACCAGACCTGGAGCAAGGAAGACCTGAGTTAAAAATCTGACCTCAGACATTTTACTAGCTGTGTGACCCTGGGCAAGTCACTTAACCTCTTTTTGCCTTGATTTCCTTGTCTGTAAAATAGGGATAATAATAACAAAGACCTCCCAGGATTGAGATAACAATCGACATTAGCACATAGTAAGTGCTATATAAATGTTAGCTATTATTATCAGTCACCCAGGTTCAAAACCTTGGAATTATCCCTAATGCCTCATTCTCCCTCCTTGTGTGTATATGGAATCATATGCCAGATCTTCTTGTTTCTACCTCCTCCACATCTCTCACACCAGTTCCTTTCTCTCTGGTCATAAGGCCATCACCTTAATCCAGCCCCTCATCACCTCTCAACTGTATTATTACAATAACTTCCTAATTATTCTCCCTTCCTCAAGTCCCTCCCCTCCCCAGTCCATTCTCTACATAGCTGCCAAAGGGATTTTCCTAAAGCACAGGTCTCACCAGGTCATTCCCCTGCTCACTGATCTCCAGTGCCTCCCTAGTGCCTTGAGGATCAAGTTCAAACTTCTCTGTGTGGCCTTTAAAACCTTCACAGCTTGGTTCCAACCTATCTTTCCCATCTTCTTAAACATCACTCCCCTTTGTATATTCTATAGTCCAAACAGACTAGCCTTTTTACACAAATATAATATAGATGCACATGTTGTCTCCACTAATAGAGTGGAACTTCTTGAGGGCAGGGACCATTTCCTTTTTGTCTAGTACAGTGCCTGGCATGTGGTAGATGCTTAATCAATGCTTGTTAATTGATTTATTATTGTGCTGTTGTATAAACTTAGATGGCAGGAGGTGAAATTAGGTGAAGAGAGGGAATACTTCCGAGGCCATACATAGCTGCTTCCCCACTCTCTCTCAGATGTCAGCTGCCCCACCTTGCCTTCTGGGTCTGTGCCCAGCCCAGCCCCCTCTTTTCTATCTTGAGTGAAGAAAAACAGATGGTCAGTGATCTCCAAGTAATAACTTTTTAGACTCTTAAGTGATTGACATTTTGGCCCTTGACCCTGGTTCTTTTGTCCTCACCACCCAGGGTGTTTTCTTCCTCAGGATCAATCATCCCAATCTCTTGACCTTTTCTTCATAGCTGATTTCTGCTTCCTCTTTGCCTCCTTCTTCCCTCCCCCTTCCTTCCACCTGAACATTCTTTCTGGGTTTTTGTGCCTTGTATCTCGCCTCTCTCTATGCATGTGATTGACCCCAACTGTCCTCGTCTTCATGCACCAGGCTTAGGGTTACCTCTCCATCCACCTCTGAACTCTAAAGCCTTACAGTTTCTCCCATAAAAGATGTGCCTTTCCAGTCTCCCACTGGGTAAGGGAACCCAAATCCCTGACCCTTTTTCACATTCCCCACCCACTGTCAGGGCTGTCTCTCTGGCCATGAGGCGTGTCTAAGAGGCCTAGCCTGGCCTTTGTGCAGCTCAGAGAGCCTCCCTTTGTACTGTGAGATGAATGGTCTTACTGTCCCAACTCGAGCCCTCAATACCTGGAGAGTAACGAGAGAGCCAGCTCCCCTCTGCAGGCCTGCACCTGCTCAGGACCAGCTGCTCTCATTTTGCCCTGGGGGCCTCTGGATGTTTGGGGAGATAGCTAGTCCACAGGAAGAATTCAAAGGAAGCAAAGGAGTTCCCGGCTCTCATAACACTCTCCAGTTCTGTAAGAACACACTTGGGGTCTAGTCCATATCCTTTGACCTTGTTCCTATTTTCATGACCCTCTCCCTGCCATTTCAGCTAGAAATACGGTTCCCTGATGTGTGACAAAGAGTTATAACCTTGGAATCTTGTGCCTGAAAGATACTTCCAGACACCCTCTAGTCTCTATCCATGACTACAAGCAAAGTGGAAAACTGGTGTTCAAATCTTCTGAGTCAGTAAGCTAAGCTCTTTTTTCTCAGAGATCTCCAAAGGAGGCTCCACTATCTTTTTTTGATAATGCATTCCACTCTCCCCAAACCACAGCAGCCTCGGTGGGCTTTTTCTTCTCTCTCTCTGTCTCTCTGTCTCTCTCTGTCTCTCTGTCTCTCTTTCTCTCTCTTTCTCTGTCTCTCTCTGTCTCTCTGTCTCTCTGTCTCTGTCTGTCTCTCTCCCTCTCCCCTTTCCCTCCCTCCCTCTCTCTCTCCCTTCCTTCCTTCCTTTTTCTTTCTTCCTTCTGTCCTTCATTTCTTCCTTTCTTTTTTCTTCTTTCCTTCCATTCTTTCATTCTTCTTTCTGCCCTTCCTTCCTTTTTCCTTTTTTTTTTCATTTCTGACCCCATTCCTTTTTTCTACAGTGCTCATGGCAATAAGCAATGTTTGCTGAACGCCTCACTGTGTGCAGAGATCTGTGACAGTCTATGAGAAGAGTCAGAAAATAGAGCTGAAATACCCAGAGGCTTCTTGTCAAGGTCAGGGACCTTCAGCAGGAGCTGGGAGGCTAAAGTTCTGGAGCTGTTTCTGCCATTGAGTAAAATCTATGACCTTTGGGCTAGTGACTTAGTTTCTTCAACCCTCAGTTTTCACATATGTTAAATGGAAGATAGTCATATATATAAGAAGGACATGATAAATTTCAGTTAAAAGTCAATGACAAGAGGGGCGGCTAGGTGGAGCAGTGAGTAGAGCACTGGCCCTGGAATCAAGAGGACCTGAGTTCAAATCCAGCCTCAGACACCTGACTCACTTACTAGCTGTGTGACCTTGGTCAAGTCACTTAACCCCAATTGCCTTGCCTTCTCCCCTCCAAAGAAAAGACACAGATTATTGAAAAAAAAGTCAATGACTATACAGATTAATTTTTTCCCATCCAGGTTTATAAATCCCCTGAAATCTATCTGTGAACCTATAGAATCAATACTAATGATAATAGTAATAGTAATAACAATAATAATAACTAATTACTAGTACTTTAAAGTGTGCAAAATACTTTACAAATACTTTCTAATTTTGTCCTCACCCCAATCCTGAGAGATTGGTGCTGTTATTATCTCTATCTTACAGATTAGGAAACTGAGAATGAAGTCGATTAAGTGATTTGCCCAGGGTCACACAAATAGTAAATGTCTGGGGTAGGATTTGAACTCGGGTCTTACTAACTCCAGGTTCAACATTCTTTCCACTGTGTCCCTTAGAATCATTAATAGCATAGAAATATATATGCATAATATGCATGTGTACATAATGTGTGTGGGTATGCATATTATATAAATATGCTTGACAATATGCTTTACCACTGTCCTGGCAGATGTCCAACGCAAGCCAAAGAGAGATTCCCTCTAGATTTCAACTTCTTAACCTGAAGTTTTTGAGGTCCACAGATAGTTTCAAGTAATTTATAAACTTGGATGGGAAAAAATTATGTCATTGATCTTTAACTGAAATGTATTATGTCTGTCAACTATGAAAGTAGGCAATTAACATTATTCTGTGAAGGGGTATCTCAGTTTACACACACACACACACACACACACACACACACACACACACACACACACACAGAATTACTAACCCTTGTTCCAGATAATAGAGAACTCCAAATGCTCCTGTTTGCAGATGACATTGTTCTGAGTGAATCAGGTCCCTAAACACTATAGAGCCCCCTGAATGAAATCAATAATCACTTGAAAGAGTTTTGCTTAACTATTCATACAGGAAAAATCAAGTGGATGAAGATGACATATAGTTATAGAGCTCTTTGGTCAGTGTATATGCCTTACACAAATACTGAAAATGGACAATGAATGGACCCAGAATTGAACAGGAAGAGAAAAGATATCTGAAATGCCTTTGAGAAATGAATGACTTTTTTTTTTTTAATAATCTCAAGCTTCTCTGGGGCAGCCAGGTGGCGCAGTGAGTAGAGTGCTGGCTCTGGAGTCAGAAAGACCTGAGTTGGGATCCGGCCTCAGACAAACAAAACCCACACAAACAAAAACCTAGCTGTGTGACCTTGGGCAAGTTACTTAACCCCAATTGCCCTCCAAAAAGCAAAAAAAAAAAATAATAACCTCAAGCTTCTTCTAGAACAAAGGCCCACTTAAAAAATATCAGTATTCCTCTAGTGTTATTGTATAGCTATGGGTCATGGAAAATTATAGTCTTTGAAGGGCTGGAACAAAAAATCACCCAAAAGACAATGAAGAGACATGTAATGGGTGTGAGCTGGCTGCAACAAGGAATGAGCAAGGAATTAAGATGGAGAAAAAGAAAAATGCCACCTCCAAAACAGGGACAAGTAGAGAACCTGTGATTTCACTGGCATAGGAAACTCAATCAATGCAGGGCAGCACCTTCTCAGTCACTTAAAGTCCCTTTAGAGGGTTGCCTCAGTGGATCACTGGGGATCAAGTGAGTTTAGCAGAATCCCATAGCCAGAATGGGTGTTTGGTTGTTTGAGGAAGACATCAAAGAAATGTGTGACCAAAATAACGGGCTGATCACATAGTGGCTAAAATCATGCCCCCTCCCCCACCAAAAAAAGAGAATGCTATCCATTGTGCTACATTGGTATCCTCACAAGGTCCAGATAAATGGAGGAAGGGCCCCAGCATATTGGGGGACCCTCTGTGGTGAAATGAATGGAGAACAAGGATAAGAGTCTAATAGGATGGCCAGGCACAAATGAGTGACCATCTGCACCTTTGGTAAACGAAGAACCATCTGAGTGCATATAATATATGTATGGATGTGCACATATATGCATACACATATCTATGTTACCTGAAAACTTTCCAATGTATAGAGGCTGCCTGCCATAATGGACAGAATTCTGGGCTTGGAATGAGAACTAGTTAGGTTCAAATCCTGTCTCTGACAGTTTCTGGCTATGTTATCCTGTAGAAGTTACTCAACTTCTCTGTGCCTCAGGCAATGCCCTAGGATTTATCCTCTAATCACAGACAATTTGGAGGAAAGGAATTTCCTACACTGACATACTTTTTCTATTTGCAAAAGGTTTTCCTAACAATAATTCCCTCAGGTAGGCATTACAAATATTATTAGCTCCATTCAGCCCATGAGGAAATTGAAGTTCTGGTGGGCAGGCTCTTAACCAGTTAGTCAATGAGCATTTATTAAGTACAGCTAGGTGGAGCACTGAGTAGAGTACTAGCTTGGAATCAGGAAGGCATCTTTCTGAGTTCAAATCTGATCTCAGACACTAGTGATCCTGGACAAGTCACTTAACCCTGTTTGCCTCAGTTTCCTCATCTGTAAAATGAGCTGGAAAAGGAAATGGAAAACTATTCCAGTATCTCTTCCAAGAAAACCCCAAAATGGGGTCACTTTAACCAACTGACTTAACCAACTGAACAACAAAAAGCGCTAAGTCCTATGGATACAAAGAAAGGTAAAAAACAAAACAATTCCTGCCTTCAAGAAGCTAAAATTCTAGTAGACATAGTGCAAACAACTAGATACTTGCAAGACATAAACAAACTGGATGGAAGGTAATCTCCCACAGAAGGAACTAGCAGCTGAAGACCAGGAAAGCTCTCCTTAAGAAGGAGGGATTTGAACATAGTCTTGAGGAAAGGAAGGGAAACTAAGAGATGAAGGGGAGGAGAGAGAGAATTTTAGGCAAAGGAGACAGCCAGCGCAAAGGCACAGACAGAAGATGGAAAGTCAAGGGCTAGGAAGAGCAAGGAGGCTAGTGTGGAGGAATTGTAAAGTCCATAGAGGGAAATAAAGTGTCAGAAGACTTGTTAGCGGGAGTCAGTGTAGGGGGCTGTGTGTAGGAGAAGCAAACCTGCATCTCCTGAGTTCAGCCCAATTCTACCTGCTCTGCATCGATGTGAAGAATCAAGAATCATTGTGGAAGTTATTTGAAAAGCACATGACATGGGACAGACGTTGGTAAGGTAATATATTGGGGTGCTTAGGACCATAGAACGGAGTAAGGAGGTTTCTCATTGTGGGTGGCAGACAGGAAGGGAAAAGGTAGGATCAGAGATTTCCCAGTCCACGAAGGTGTATCTCCCTTGTTAGGAGGTTTCCCCTCCTCTAGACTGGACAGCTTCTTCCTCAGCCTGACAGTGGCCCAAAGTTAATTAGGGGTACAGAGAGAGGGGTAGAAAGGGTTTTTTTTTGGAAGAAGAGACCCAGCTCTATGGAAATGACTACTCTTCCCTTTGGAACAGTTTAGGCACCTTGAAAAAAGAAAGAAAGAAAGAAATAGTGTGATTCTTCAACAAAGAGCCTTGGTTGAGGGGAGATAAAGTTGAACGAGGAGGGAGTGGGAAAGAGAAGGCGTTATCTCCAGTCAATACCAGTCCATTTCCAAGCCAAGGCCAGAGGTGATCAGAGTCAGTGTTTGTCCCCTAGTTTGGAGGCACTGTGGGTTTCTTGGGAGATGAGAGGGTTGTAGAAGGTGGGGCTGGAGCCCTAGAGAAAGGATCTGTTTGCTATACACCTCTGCTTTGTTGTCTATATTGAGGGGTGGAGGCAAACAGACAAGAGTGATGGTCAGTGTCTGTCGGGGGGGATTGTGACTGATTTCTAGTGATGCCTATTAATGCCTCGGCTTTGCCAACTTGGGTCTGTTTAAAGTGACTAGTGCCTGTTCGGAGTGACTGGATCTTCCCTCATAATCGGAGACGATGAGATCCTGAGCCCCCAGACCTCTCTCTTCTTCCTTTCCTCTTAATCCCAAGGACACCAGTTAGAATGGAAGAGGGAGGTCGGGCGCCTGGCTGAGAAGAAAGTGGGAGATGTGGTAGACGAGAATAGGAGAGAATGCATGTGGAGGTCGAGGGGTGGTGCATTGGGATAGGGGAGAGGATCATTTAGAAGCCAGATTGTGTCTCCTGTTTGAAGCAGAAGCCCAGGGCTCCGGGTCCCACGGAAGAGACAAGAGCCCAGAGCTGTGCAGTGAATGCAAACAGCGTGTGTTGATGGTTAGCGCTTCCCATCTCCGGCGCCTCCGAAGGTTCCCTCGGCCACAGCCCAATGAGGAGAGAGGAGATAATTTATTCTCTAATCCCGCATTCAGATTCCGGGCTCCGCAGCACCGTCAATGTGGGAGGGAGGCTTTTAGTCCGCTATCTGCCCCGCCCCCCATCCCTCTCCAACCCTGAGGGCCGTCCACCCTTCGCTTTTCCCGCTCCCCACCCCCACCCACCATACCCCGCCCCTTCCCTCGCAGGCGCGCGTACACACACACACACACACACACACACACACACACACACACACACACACACACACACACACACACACACTTCCTGACAATTAGGGAGAACACCTAGCCAACACCGCGCTCAGCCACGCAGCTTTTGTCTCCTGCCTGGGTTGGTCCCAGGGTTGAGGCTGGGGCTGTGTTAAGTGCTCTCTTTAGGAATGCCGGCTTGGCTGAAGTCTCGAAATTAACACGGCCTCCGGGAGCCAGAGAAGGGAGGGAGGGCGGGAGGGGGAGATGGACGAGGGATTCGAAAGGGGTGAGGAGGGTCAGGGTGGCAGAGGTGATACACTGGGGAAGGGGATGAAAAAGAGAAGAAGAAAAAGAAAAGTAAGGCAGCTTTTTTCCCCTCTTCCTTTGTTATAATCCAGTCTTTAAAAAATGTGTGGAGTGAGCTCAGGAGGGGAGGGCTGGTGGTATGTAATGAGGGAGGGAGGTGGCATATGATGAGGAGATGTGGTTTTCACTGAATTCGAGTTGAATTGGATTTTAGCTCTCTCTCTAATTGATTGGGACTTCGGGATTCCGGGCGGGTTCCAGTCCCACGGTTATCTGGGTCCTGAGAGGATCGGGTTATGAGTTGGCTCCGAGAGAAGGTGCAGGGTGGGTCTTGGATTGAGGGAGATTTGTGGGGACTGGGAGGGGGGCGCGGTGTGTGGATCGAAAACACCTGGAGGAAAGCTTGCTCCCCGGCTCAGGAGCTGCTGTGTAGTGTGAAACTAGAGAGGTTGTGTAGGGCTTCCATCAGTAGTTATCACATATAGAGATGGAAATCGGAGGGAATGTGCTGTAGAGTCCTTTTTACCAGCAGGGTGACTTGGGGTGGTTAGGGGTGGGGGGAAGCGAGAAGGAAGGGGGAGGGAGAGAGACTGAATCTGTCTAAATGCCAATTCCCTGAAGTTCAGCCCATCGGTTGTCATTTCATAGCTTAATGCATATTTATGTCTGCGCTGAAATAGGTTTCATAATTAACTCCCGGAGTCATCCGCAGAGGTTAAAGGGACCCCAAAGATTTGTGCATTGATTGGGTACCACTGCTGTGTGTGCGTGTGCGCGCGCGTGTGTGTGTGCCCCGTGCTAACCCATTGAGAAGAATAATTATTTTTCTCGACTGGAAGCTACAGCAGAGAATCAGACAAGGCGGGGGGAGGGCAGAGAGGGGGTGAAGAGAGAGGGAGGGAGAGAGAGAGGAGAGAGAGAGAGAGAGAGAGAGAGAGAGAGAGAGAGAGAGAGAGAGAGAGAGAGAGAGAGAGAGGAAGGAGAAGAGAAGAGACAAAGGGAGTGAGTGCAGGAGAGAGGAGAGACGACTTAGCATCAGAAACTGTGAGTACCGAGAGAAAACAAACACAGAAAGTGCTGAGAGTCAGGGACTTACCAGCTGGGATGGGGGGGGGGGGCTGGAAATGACTCTTTGCCGTTGGGGTTTGACTGAGGAAGGGGGTAGTCTTGAAAAGGGTAAGGGGGAATTGGGGATGAGACTCTCTGAGGCTGTTGATTGGACCCCCCTAGTGCTAGCCCGAATTTCTCTTCAGTTTGCCAGCGGGAGCTGGGAACCCCGGTCCCTTCACAATGTCTTTGTTCCCCTTTAAGATTTCTTAGCTAGTGGGATTCTGAGGGCAGTGTGGGAGAGGGGTAACTGAATCTCCCCTGGTGAGGCAAGAAGCCATGTTTCAGGATACCGGTGCTCAGCTGTTTTCTACCTTTGCCCCTTAGGGAGGTGGGTGGTGTTGGTGTTGGTGTTGGACAAGGTATGTGGACCTGCTGTCGGGTGTGTGGGGGTAGGGGGTGTGGGCAAGACTTTTTGAGATACTTGCATATATGCTTGTGTCAGGGAAGGAAAAAGTAGAGATGTCCTCTAGGGACAGTCAATCAGGTGGTCTCCAGAGATATTGAGAAGGCACAACAATTTTATAACCATTCCCAGTTACAAAATTAATTAACTAGGGCTACATAGCAGGTAGCTGTGTCGTAGGGGGAGGGGAGGAAGGGGCTGCTGCAAATACTCCTCTTCTTGCCTTATCCCAATGTGTCTTAGACTGGTTATTAGAGCCCCAGACCTCTTTTCCAGCTCCATATACCCCCCATGTACTTCATTAGATCCCTGTCATTTCAGGGTACTCCCCATTTCAGTATTCCTAGGGATGATCTTGGAGACTTGAGTTTGGGGACTTCCCAAAGGAAAAAGAAGCAAGAGTACTTGGATGGGTGGAAGTTTGGGATTTAGGAAGGGAAATGAGAGATGGAACTAGGCTACCCCCCCCCCCCCCCTTTCCAGAGAATGAGAGTTCATTACCTAGTGATGACCACTGCTAGGCAAAAACTAGGCAGTCATCAGCTCTTCGCCTTTAGCAAGATGACCTGAAGGAGGTGCTCTGGAGCCCAGGAGGGATAAAATTCTACTTCCCCTAGCCCTGGATTTCTGTTTTGTTATTGATTTCTTTGCTCTGGGCCCCTCAGAAGCTGGGAACTAAAAGGAGAGGCTTTGTTCTTTGCAGTTTCTCTGAGGGTGTGACCATCATCTTCCTCACCCATGAAAGACTAACAGATTTGTAGGAGAGATGAGAACTCTCTAGAGAAGAGGCATCCTTAGTCCTTGTTCATCCATTCTTATTTTCTCACTCCTTGGCCTGCCCCTCCCCCCATCAGGGAGTTCTTTCTTATTTCTAAAATGAATTCTTCCTGCTCTCTCTTGTCGTGGGTCATACATTATAAAAAGCAAGTGTAGAGGGCACTAAAGGGCAAAAGCCCATCCCTCTAGCTCATCCTGGGGGAGGGGGAGGAAAAACAAAATTCCCAATCCTAGGGGGTAGGGTCAGTCTGTCTTGTTAGGATAGTTCCTTAGGTCAGTTCTAACTTCCTATCAATCCACCCAGAACTGAGATTTCATTAGTGTGGGAGAATACACAGCATGAAAATGCCTCTCATAGATGCAGTTCATCTATATATTATAGTATTAGTTATGTGGGACCACTAAGACATTCAGTGACTTATCCAGGGTCAAACAATTAGAATGTGGTCCTGAGGCTGGCCTTGAATTCTTGAAACTAAGTTTTCCTACTCCAAGACTAGCCTTCTATCCATCAGGCCATATTCTCTTACAGGTCTGGAGCATAAAGCCACCCAGAGCTTGTTCCTTAGAGCTAAGACCTTCAGGTTTCCTGGGAAGTCAACTCTGGGTCCCCTTTTTCCAGAGAAGGTCCTCAGGTCAGCAGTCCCAGAAAGGAAGAAGAAATCATGCTGGGGGTGGGGGGGAAGGTGGTCAGTTCCAGATGAGGTAGAATGATGACGACAAATCAGAGACAGAAAAGATCTTTAGGAGATCTTTGCCTAGCTTCCCCAAATTCACCTTTACCTCCTTTCTTAACCTACCCCTGTTTACCTCCTGCTTTCCCTCTGGGAAGACTTCCAGGCATTCAAGTGAGGATGAGAACCGTTCAAGAGTCCAACCATTTGGTTTTGGTTGTTTTTTTTTTAAGGGGGCAGGTTTTAAACATTTTTTTGAGGGGGACATCTTAATGTGCCTGGTTGTGGGGGTATTAGGAGAAAAAGGAAAGAAGTTGGGGAAGAATCTGAGGAGTGGGGTACAGAGAGGAAAGCAGAAAATGTGAGGATCTAATTTATTTTTATCCAAATGAATGATAAAGATATGCAAAAGTCAAAGACCACTCGTGTGTAGGGGTGTGGGTGTGGGGTCAATAGCTTGGAACTTCTGGGTAACAGAACTGTCTTGGGAAGAATTATGAAGGGAGGCAGGAAACCACTGCCAGAATCACTCCCACCACCATCCCAGACAAACAGGTTAAGAGATAAATAACAAACCAAGCACAGGACTAGAGTAGTCTGGGCTGGACAGACTCCCTGGGTCTCTGCCTTCCATTTTTTCCTTTCTCTGAGTCTCTCTTTGCCTGCTTTTATCCCCCTTGGGGGAATCTCTTGGCCTTCCCTTTCCCTAAAGAATTCAGTTGCTCTGTTAGCTTTCTGGGTCAGATTAAACCAGGTATCTTTGTGGGGAGTCAGATTGGTAATCTGCCCCTTTGTCCTGGGAAAACTCAGAACCAGTGTAGAGAAGAGGAAGAGGTATTTGTCTAGAAAGCCTTATCTGATGCTTTCCAGTTTCCTAGAACCCCAGTATGGATCCTAATTAAACAAGGAAGTTGAGGAATTGTTCCTATAGCAGGCAGTGGGGACATGTATTTAGGTTCTTGGAATAATCTGCCCCTTTTGAATTATTTTCTCCTTAAGGTAAGGCCAGAGCCTTCAGAAACTCAAACTAGTAGGCTAAAAATGTTTACCCTACCTGTTCATGGGATGTTAACCCAACGTGGGCGTAGGTACTTTGGCTTATCTTGTCCAGAGTGTGAAGCATAATAAAGTTCATCAACGGCCAAGTTCATCCTTGGGAATTCACAGGAAGTGAACTCTAGGATAAATCCTAGATGAAACCTCAAACCTGAGAGAGAGCTAGTTCTATAGAGACTGAAAGATAGCACTGACCTGGCCACCTTAGAGTACTCTGTGGAGCTGAACTAGAGTCAATTGACTTCCAGGAATTGTGGAGGAGATTTTTACCCTGCCCCCACTTTCTACAAATTTTAGCATTAACAGATTCCCCTTCTCTGGATTCCCAGGGATGGGAAAGAAAGACTTCAGCACACTTCTGGGCCTTAAAGAATAAACTATTTCCCCCTACCCAAATTCCGCCCCCACACACACCCTTCCCTTGGTTTCTTCATTTCACATTCAACTGATTCTTAGGTCTGTATCCCAAAGAGATTTTTTTTAAAAAGGAAAAGAACCTCTATGTAAAAAAACCTTTTCATTCATTCATTCAATAAATGTTTAGTACTATGTAAGACACTCTCTAGCCTGACGTTCCTGGGATAAAGGCCTATGTTGCCAGATTAAATAGTGTCAATCTGCTACCCAATCTATCCCTATGTATCCCCATCCCTACATCCCTAGGAGAGATGGTCAGCTTTTCGTCTTTGTCCTTGAAGTACAGAGAGCTACCAAGTTTAGTGCATTCCATGAGAATTATGGAGGGAAGGTTCTATTTAAGATTTTGAATCACAGAATCCTAGAGTTGTAAGTAAGGCACCTCAGAGGGCATCTCATACAATCCCTATCCCATTCAGGAATCCCATCTATGATATATCTAAACATGGGCCTTTCTTTGAACACTTCACTACCTCCTGAGGCAGCCTGCTTGTTATGGATAAAGCATTGGATTTGAGAGTTAGGTGTCTGGATTAAAATCCTACTAAAGACATTTACCAAGTACTCCTCTCAGGGGATCAATTTGCTCCTCTATAAAATGGGGATAATACTTGCACTAGCTACCTTTGAAAATCTTAAGCTGCCATGCAAATGTGAGTTGCTTTGGTAATTTTCTAATGGTTAGAGACTTCCTGCCTTTTAGTGAGTTAAAATCAGTCTTCCTATACATGTCCCCTATGAGACATGAGAGCTTCATGTCTGGGAAGAATTTAAGGCTCATTACACTTCTCATTTTTCTCTCCTCCAGAGATAGATTCCCTCTCCCAGAACTCCTTCCCCATTCTTGTTACTCTCCTATTTGGATGGCTGGAATCATCTCCAGCCCTGCTTCGTTTGAGTCAGGCTTGGGGTGGGCTGAGGGAGGAAGTGTTTTGCAAACTTTATAACACTCTATGTGTGAGCCATCATCAGCAATAATGATAATTATCAGTGCATCTAAGGGCACACTGTGTCCTGGAGACAAGAGAGCAGGGCACCCACTCCGGCTGGCAAAGAGCCCCCAGAGAGCTCCTGCCAAGGGCAATTGGAGGAATAACACCTCTCAGACTCTTAGAAAAGGGATCTTGGGGTTTTCTTGCAAAAGAAGATTTAGTTTTAAGGCTGGATCGTAGGGTGTAGGGGACTAACTGCTCCTTGGAAGGACAGATGGAGTAGTGATCTTTCTTAGCAGTAGTGATTCCAGAGGGTGGGGTTGGCGGTGGAGGATCAGACCTGTTGTCTTTACAGTCTCTGCTTTGCCATCAGGGGAGAAATAGCAGCAGTATGAGGTTAGGGTCATTCTAATCCCTTGCCCCACTCCTTGTTCTGTCTTCTCATTCTCTCCACCTCCCTTCCTGCTTTCTTCTTTTTCAGATTCCCTTCTCCATCCCAACCTCTGTAGCTCGTATCTCCCTGTCTTAATTTTTCTCCAGTTTCCTTTTCTATATCTGTTTTCCTCTGGCAATCTTGCCTCTTGTTCCTTTTCACCTTTATTCTCCCTTCTTTCCTCTTTCCTGTCTAGGTGTGCTCTTTCCCAAGCTTCCTCTGTCTAGTTTATTTTGTCCTTCCTCTCTTTTTGCATTTTCTCTCCACCTCCCTTCCTGCTTCTCTCATTCCCTCCCTCCTCCCTTCCTTTGTCTCCCACCTCCTTTTCTCTCCTTTCTCAGCTGCCCACCGTCCAGCTCCTCTGAGCTATCCACCTCTCCCCCACCCCCCACCTTCCTATTCTTCCAAAGGCAACAAGACCAAGCTTAGACCAGTGGGCAGGGCAGTCAGCTATCTCATTAGAGGCCAGAGAATGTGTAGTCATGGCCAATAAGAGCTAAAGAAGGGAAGAATGGGGCCTCTGTCAGGGCAAGAGAAGTTCCCTAAGTCCCTGGGTCTGGGCTGAATGGGAGCACCTGAGGGACTGGGAGGGGAGAGAGAAACTAGGAGGAGGAGGAGGGAAGGTAGAGCTGGGAGGTTCGGGCAGCAGGCATCCAGTGCCCTCTGTAGTCAGCCAGGATAGAGAGCATGGACATCTGTTGGAATTTCAGGGAAGGTACTCTTTCCTTCCATCTCTAGATAGAAAGTGAGAATATCCTCGAGGATGGAGGGGATGTGCTCAGGAAGTCTGAACAGCAAACATGCAATTCGAAAATTCGAAGGCTTGCTAGGAGTGGGGAAGAGAGAAGGGCAGATTGGAGTGGTTCGGGGACCACTTTTCTAGAATTGGTGCCTGTGAGATTTTTTCAGCTCAGTGTCTCCCAGTCTCCCATTTCCTAGAACAATTGTGGCCAGGATCCTAGAGATTAACTGGGTTAGGATATGGGATCAGAGAAAATCATTGCAAACCAAGGAGCAGTTGTGGCAACACTATCACGAAGCAGACAAGTTATTGAATGATCTTTGTGGGGGTGGAGCCTGATCTTAATTGGAGAATCTTTAGTTTAACCATTGATTTTGGAAGAAGTAGAAGATAGTCTCCTATTGGGATGAGGCTTGAATAACCTCCCCCCTGCCAAGAGAATTCAGGGTCCTCAGATCAAGAGACAGCACTTGTTTCTTAGGTCCAGTGGGGTTTCAGGACATCCATCCTCCAAAAGATGCAGCTGCCCGGCAAAGGTGCACCCAGCAGGTCAGGGCCTTGACTTCTCTCTTGCCTGAGTTCCATTTCTGTCTGCCCAAATACCCCCTCTGGGAGGAAAACCTCACATTTTGTCTCATTTTCCAAATTCAGAATGTCCTAAGATTCAAAGCCAGAGTACAATAGATTTCTCAAGGTGCTTAGTCACACTGAGAGGAAGGGAAGGGAGCAATAGAGGTGGGAGGAAAGGGGAGGAGAGGGTGTGACACTCAGGGGCTTTGGGGCTCAGAAAAAGGGATATAATAACGGAGAGAAACATTGATCCAATCATTCCTTGGGCTGGGTGAATGCTAAGGAGAGATTATTCAACTGGGCAGGAGATTAGCCTAATATGTATCTATTTGGAGGGAAGACTAATGGTTAGGGACAGGGAAGGAATAGAAAGGAGGAGGAGTAGAAGCAGGAGGTGGTGTTTGGGGAGAATGGGAAGATCAAGAGCCAGGGGACTCCAGGAAGCTGCCTTAGGTCTTCTGCCCAAAACAAAACAACGACAAAAAAAGCTTAGATCTGGGGAGGGGAGGTAGTTCTGAAGGGAAGAAAGGAGGAGGAAAAGAACCAAAAAAAGGCCCTCTATACCAATAGCATAGCAGGGAGATGTGAGTAATACACAGGACACAAAGAGAATGAGATCAAAAAGGAGTGGATACAGAGGTTTGTGCTTCACAGACCAGACTGAAGGCAGCTCGACGAGACCTTTGTTATCGAAGTACCCTAGAGTCAGGGTTCAAGGAATACCTGACCAGAGCTCCTCCCTGGCATCCGCCCCTCTGCTGCTGGAAGCGAAGTCTCCCGGTTCACTGGAGGAGACCAGACTGAGAAGAGTGGGAGGGGTCGATGTCTTTAAAAAATTAGTCCAGTTGATCTAGGCACTGCTCAGATTGGATGTGTGCTTGAAGGGAGGGGAAAAGGTATGGGAGGTAAAGCAGGACTGGCAACTGTGGAAGTAGTTTGGGTTTAAGAGAAATAGAAGAAACGAGATCGACAAACCATGCAAGGGCCCCTAGTGGGAGTTGTGTTTGTTGCCAGGAGCCAGGTGAGTTAACTGGTGACCCTTGGGACCATCTCTCTGCATTCCAATTGGGAAGGGGAGAAGGAAAGGGAAGGAAAAAGGGGATGGAAGGTTGGCTGAAGTTTTCTGGAGAGCCCTTGCTCTCCACCCTAGAATGAATCTTGAGGCTTGTAAATACTGAAGCAGTTAGGAAGGGAGAAGAAAGAAGTGAAGGAGTGGGAAGCTTGGGGATTGGGCTCCTTCTCTCAGATGGTTTGAATGAGGAGCAAGGAGGGTCCTGAGGTCAGCTCTTCAGGTTAAGAAAGAGTCTGGAGAAAACATGAAATCCCATTAGAGAGGAGTTACTCTCGACACTCTAGCAGAGTTTGGCAAAGAGAATGTCCCCATGAGTCTAGACATCGATTGTAAACCTAGGGACAGGAAGAAGTCTCATTCTAGGGTAGATGTCTCCCTGGAAGTAGTGGGAGCCATTTGATGGGCAGCTGATAGCAGTGTCTAGGCTCCAGTGGGCATACAAAACCAAGGGTGTAAGTCCAGCTATCTCTTTCCTTGTCTTATTAGCCATTACTAGGGCAAGTAAGGGGCTGTGCCATGGAGCTCAGGCTCCCATGGACATTCCTGGGAGCCAAATAAGGAGGAGCAGCTGGAGAGCCTCTACTCAGTGATTTCTGAGACACTTGCTAACAGAAAACATCATCAGGATAAGAAAGAAGGAAGCTAAGCTTTCCAGGACTCTGTCCCACCACTGGAGTGAAGAACAGGAGTCTCCCAGTACTCAGATCTGGAACCAGGTAGGGGATTCTGACTTAGCTCTGCCTGTTGCTTCAACCCTGATACCATAAATAAGTGGCTTAATCATTCCTGTTTGCCAGTTATATAATATAGGAAAGCAATTGCCCACCACTTCTTCTACCACCATTGCCTACTTCCCCTCTTCACTGTTGTCAGGGACAGTATGAATCCTCTAATATCCCCAAGTAGCCAGCATCTTAACCCCTCCCCATCTTCTCTACCTTCACTCTAGGTCAGAAATAAATAACTGTTATCTCCTTAGAAGTCCATGAAAAGGTGAAGTTTACATCTGTCTTAAGCTAACCTAGAAAGGCTAGGACAGGGGTTCTTAACCTGGGTCTTAATATCGGTGAACTTGTTTTTAAAATATTTATGAGTACTGTATTTCAGTATAATTGGTTGCCTTTGAAATCCTCTGAATTTTTTTTTTTGCTTTTTTGGAGGGCAATTGGGGTTAAGTGACTTGCCCAAGGTCACACGACTAGTATTTGGGTTAAGCGTGTGAGGCCCAATTTGAACTCGGGTCCCCCTGACTCCAGGGCCAGTGTTCTATTCACTGTGCCACCTAGCCACCCCAGTCCTTTGGATTTTATTTCATCTACTTCAAAACATTATTCTGAGGAGGGATTTATAGGTTTCACTACAATGTGCCAAACGCTCTGTGACATGAAAAAAATTAAGAAGTTCTGGTATATACAAACACTGCTAAGTCTCACAAAGCTTGGGGGCCCTGGGGAGGCTTGGTCCATATCCATAGAACTCAAAAAGGATAAGGGGTACCTTTCCCCAAACCCAATTATTGCCACCAATGGGCTAGAAAGGGTTAATGTGTGTGGGGACCTGTAACATCTGGGGCACAGGGCAACCCAGCATTGAAAGAATCCAGGGAGGGAAGGAGGTGGGGAACATTGAAGTCTCCAAGGCAGGGGGTTGGAAGCTAATTAAGGGAATTAGAAAATGTCCTTTATGGTCAGGAAGCCACCACCACCATCTCCAATAGCCTAGAGTGAGTACCATTGTGTGGAGGCCTTTGTGGGATAGAGAACTGAAGACTCATTACCAGACTGGCTTTAGTATTCCTGGGGTGAGGGTTGGGGGACAAAGGTGAAGAATGTCACTTGGGGGGCCTTGGGCTGAAGCCAGGGTAAGCCAGCTCTGGGAGGCTGAGGACGGGTGGGGAGGGAGATTTCCTCAGGTATACCCAGCTCCCCATTTCCTTTGGATTTCCCACCGACGGATCTTCCCTTAGCTCTCTGCTGTGGCTTATGGCTTTTCATTCCTATGTGATTGCTGTTCCCAACTCATGTAGGGCTAAAAGCCATGGGCTACAGGGAGGGGAGAGCCTCCTCTTCCGACAGCTCCTGCGTCTCCCCTTGGAACCCAAGTTCTGAGCCTCACTGGGGAAAAAAGGAGCACTGGAACCCTCAGGCTTCTAGCTGGGGGTGGTGATGGGGCTGGGACAAAGAATGATCTATATATTAATAGTATAAAGAATGCTGGAGTCAGAAGCTTTGAGTTCTGGTCCTGGCTTTGTCAGTAATTCAATGAGTGTACCTTGTGCACTTATAGTATCTCTAGACCTCAGTTTCCTCATCTATAAGATGGGTGGGTTGAAGTAGGCCTTTTTTGGTAAATAGTATTTCATTTTTTCCAGTTATATGTAAAGATAGTTTTCAATGTTCATTTTTATTATAAGATTTTGTGTTTCAAATTTTTATCCCTCCCCAAGATGGCAGGCAATCTGATATAGGTTAAACATGTGCAATCATGGAAACATATTTTCACATTAGTCATGTTGTGAAAGAAGAAACAGAACAAAAGGGAAAAGCCACAAAAAAGTAAAAATAATATGCTTCAATCTGCATTTAGACTCTGTATGAACTAGAGTGTTTTTACCTCTGTGATTGTGGTCAAGGAGGAAGGTGTGTGCTGTGTTGGGAGTTCAAAGGCCCAGCTTCAAATCTCTGACTCTGTCACTTGCTATCTATGTAAACTTGGATGTGAGCCTCAGTTTCCTGAAGTGCTAAAGAAGGGCGAGGGGGAATTAGATTTGATGACTTCTAAGGTTGATTTCAATCCTAAATCTATGATCTGATGGTTCTTCCCCTATACCTCTTCTCTCTCCTTGAGTACAAGCACTGTTTGGGTTTTTCTTTTTATTACTATCACTTTACATTTAGTGGTGTTTAAATGTGTGTTGGGAGGAGGCAAGTGTAAAGTGGGGCATTTAAGATACCTAAATTCTGAGATTTCTGACTCAGGTCATATATGCTGGCACATAGATTAAGACAGGAGTAATTTATTTTTTTAGGCAGCCAAGTGAATTTGAAATCAACTGGCACTTTAAACCTCCAAAGTCATAAATTATAGGATCATGGAATTACAAGGGTCATCTGGTCCAACTTGTCCCTAAAGCATGAATTTCCTCATGACATCCCCCCAAAGCAGACATCCAACCTTTCAATAATGACCTTTAGATGTTGGGAAATCATCATCTACTGAGGTGGCCAGTCCCATATATGGATAGCTCTAAGGGTTAGGAAAACATTTTGCAAATGATGAAGGATTGTTACCATCCTCATCATCCTCATCCCCATATATAGAGCCCAAATTGGACTCTTGGTGCTTGAAACCTATTTGGTTTCTGCCTTCTAGGGCCAAATAAAACGAATCTAATCCCTTGGTAAAATGACATAAGAGGAATAATGTCCAGAAGAAAGAAAATGTGATAGAGAAAGAATAGTGCATCATTTGGAAAGTATCCAGGCTAGAGAGACAAAGGCGGGGGGGAATCTGCAGCCTTGTGGCCACATGTGCCCTTCTAGATCCTTGGGTGCAGCCTTTTGATTTGGATTTTTATTTTATTTATGTTTCATGTATATGATAAAATTATAAATATATATTATATAAACAAATTTTATAAAATATATTTTATAAAATGTGTAAATATAAATTGATATTATATATTTATAATTTATTTATTTGGACCACACCCAAGGACCTAAAAGCCCACATGTAATCTTAAGGCTGAAGGTTCTCCACCCCTGGACTAAGGTGGTGAGAGGACTAGAGACTGTGCCACATGAGGAATGTCTGGAGGAATTGAGGAAGTTTAACCTGGAAAAAAGAAGACTTGAGAGGGAAGGGAAGAATGCTATCTCCATCTTCAGTTTCAAGGGATATCATCTAGAAGGATTGTCTTATTTTGCTTGTTCCTAGAGGGCAGAACCAGAATCAGTGGTCAGAAGTGGCAGAGAGGTGAATTTAGGTTCAATATTAGGAGAGAAAAAAAATCCCTAATGAGTAGAATGGATGGATGGTGGAATGGGCTTCCTCAGCAGGTAATGGGCTTTCCCAATGGATTCTACATGGGCTCAATGACTATCTGAGGGACATATTGAAGAAGATATACTTTTCCCAGTTGGATCCAGTCACTGAGTTCTATTCAAACTGGAATTCTGAGATGTGGAGACATATTTGATAATATTTTCCATTTCCTTTCCAACTCTTCCTCATATAGCATCTTGGTCAATGTTTCCCCCTCCCCTAAAATGCAGCATTCAAAATTGAACTTCACGTTCCAAATGTACTCTGATTAGGACAGAGATGGTGGGGCTATCACTGCCCTCTTTCTAGGCACTCTATTTCTGTGGAGGCCCCTCAGGTGTGCCAATCCATTAAATACTTATTAAATGCCTAATGTGGGTAAGGCATTGTGCTAGGCACTGGGCATCAAAAAAAATCAAAGGAAAAACAGACGATGCCTACAAGGAACTTATATTCTCCTGGTGGGACACAAGATGTAAACAGATATGTTACATTATGTTACATTATATTTTATACACACACACACACACACACACACACACACACGATAATTTGAAGATAAGGAGAGCTGTTAATAACTAAATGAATTTGAAAAGATTTCCCATAGACAGTCAATGAGCTAAACCTTGAAAGGGCCTAAGATTTCTCAGAAGAAGTGAGGAGGGAGTTGTTGGACTTTGAAGAAAAATCAGAAAAGCCAAACCTGAGAGCAATAGACACAATTATTTAGTGTATTTAAGAGATGGCCGTGTGGCTTAAGGGAGCACAGAAGAGGAGGCAGGAACAGAGAGGAGAGGGTATTAGGGCAAGACTAGTTCTTTCAGGTGAAATGTCACATTTGTTAATTTTTCCTGAGTTTATAGAACATGAAAACGCCCCAGATCTTTTAAACAGAAACTGTATGTTTAGCTGCTATGTTGCTGGTGACGTCCCATCCATCTAGTACAATTGATCTTTTGAACCCAGGTGCAAAATTTTACATTTATCCCCGTGACATTTCGTTTCCTTAGCCTCAGCTTAACATTCTAGCCTGTTAGAATTTGTTTTGGAGCTCCATTCTGTCATGCATTAGCCATCCATTCCAATTTTAAGTCATCTGAAAATTTGGTAAGCATGTCACCTATATAGATCTATCTATAGATAAAATGGGGAAGAGAACAGCAGCTTTTGTTGATTGGTCCTTATCACTTCCCCTCTCCTGAGATCACTGACTAGAGTCTAATTAAATTCCTGCAATATCTACCTTGCACTTGATATTATAAAGATGTTGAATCCATTGAAGGAAGGAGAGACCCAGAGTGGAATTAGAGAATGGTTGTACTGAGGGTCTTCTGGAAAGGCAGCACATTCACCTCTTGCTTAGAGAATTCTGGTGCCACTCCGTCCAGGGAGTTTTCTTTCCTTGACCCTTCCACTAGAGCCAGGACACAAATTGTTTCTATGCCTTAGGCAAGGCTTGAAAATTTCCGTCCCTCTCTCTGAAAAAATACTCTTTACTATATGCTTAGAGCCTTTGTTATTAAACAACTCAACTTATCATAAAATAAATACCTACTTGATATAGAAAGCACAATTTCCTGGCATTAAAATATATATAGTTGTAAACAGTAGCAGTAAAATGTCCCTCTTTCACTCTCCATTCCCACCACCACCTTTTCTCCGTAAGTGCCTACTTATAGCAGCATGGGGCAGTAGATAGACTCCAAGCCGAACTCCAGTCAGGAAAAGCTATGTTTATATCCCACTTCTGTCACTTACTAGTTCTGTGACCTTGGGGAAGCCACTTTAACCCTGAATCTCAGTTTCTTGACATGCAAAATGGGGGTTATTATACCCAAAGCTCCTACCTTGCTGGGTTGTTGTGAGAATCAAATGAGATAATATATGTGAAGTGCTACATGAATATAAGTTATTATTATGCTTGTAATTGGATCCCTTGCCCTAGCATCTCAACCATTTAACCATCCTCTAGTCAATCCCCTTCCTACTTTGATCTGAGCATCTTTCCTCTCAACCTGGAAGCCTCCAGGAGACAGAAAGGAACTAGGTTACCCAAGATGAGTGGCTACAGAAGCACTCTGGGACTTTATTCCCAACCCCCTATGCTATGAACAACTGTCAGAGAGAATGTGCAGGGGGTATATTTCTCAGGAGATCTGAGGGAGGACATATGCCATAATGTCACACAAGGGACCAACTCCATATCCCTTCATTTACCATCTATTTCCCTCTTCTAGGACCAGGTATAAAAAAAAGAAAAGGAATGAGAGAGATGTCCTATCCAAGACTGACTGAGGTTAGACAATGGAGAAAGCCAAGCTTTTCAGGGCCTCAGCACCCCAGATGGTACTCAGCTCCTTTCTTTGATTTAGAGTCCCCAAGGATGCATGGTGAAAGAGAGAGGAATAGTATCTAATAATGTCTCCCAGGCTCTGAGTTCCCCCACTCTCAGAGGTCTGTGCCTTCCCTAATATGGTTATCTGCCTATCCCTGGAGAATGGTCTGTTCCCTTCCATGAACTCTAGCTTTCTTCTCCTGTTCCACCACTCATCATCAAGGTTCACCTTCCCAGATGGGCTGAGCCCCAGGAATACTGTTTCTGAGCTTGCTGCTAAGTCTACTAGAAGACAAGGACTGCTCAGAGGCAATGTCCCTTAGAGTTAAATAAGGAAGGAACCCAGAGCTGAAGGTAAGGGGATTGTGGCCGAGAGATCAAAATTAGAAATAAGGCATTTGTGTGACTTAGACAAAGTTTGAAAATGATGTCTTGCCCACCAGAAAATTGATCCCTATTTTGACATGGGACTGGATACTTTGAGTCTTCACAGATATAATTTGACACCACACACAAGATGTATGTACCATCAGGGGGATAATTTTATCTATGCACATTTGTAAAAATGATAGCATTTAGTCAACAAGTATTTATTAACTGTCTACTACGTATTATACTGTGCTTAATGCTAGGAATACAATAGGTAGGGGCCATTCACTGCTCTTGAGAAGTACACAGTCTATTTCTACATAGCATTAAAAAGTGTCTGTGTTGTATCCCACCTGAAGTTGGAACCTGAGTGCTACCTACCTTTCATTCCCTTGGTCTTGACTTTGGGGAAGAGTCAGGGGAATGGCATTAAAAGAGAAATAGCCATAGAGCTGAGCTCCATCAACCCTGACAACAAGTAACCTGCCTCAAAAGCCCCCCAAATCACACCTGCTCTTAGGGGCTTCAGTTCTCTAGACCTGTACCAGAGTTTAATTGGAGAGGATGAAGCCAGCTCTATTCCAGCTCTATTGCCTTATTCCTGACTCTTGGCCTATTCCAACATAGTAGGGTCAGGAGAACCTAGGGAGGGAGGATATATACCCTCTGTCTTCTGAGGATTCACAAACAAAATGTGCCCTGTCTAGGTAAACTAAACATTAAATCGTCCCAGATTCTGATCTCTCTCCTTTCTTGCTAAAATCCCCAAAGAAGTCAATTCCATAACCTTCTTTGGTAGTATGATCTCCCTGTTTAGCAACTCTGCCCATTAGCACTGGTCTGAATTCCTCCTGTACCTTTCGATCCATCTTTTAGTGGAGATGGAGTCCGGATCGTCAGCCTCATCGTTTCCTAGACTATTAGAAAAAGTGCCTTACTGCCCCGCCCCCCCAAAAGGTTAGATGATCTCTTAAGTTTTAAAATTCCACATTCTATATTCTTAGCTGCAGCTCTGTATCAAGCTGACAACAGAACCAATGATCAGAGCTCAGAAGGGTGTGGCGACTTTCACTGAGCAGGAAAGGAAAAACCCCAGAATGTCAGCATACAAGGGCAGAACTTCCAGAGCCTGGGACCCCTGTTGTATCCATGCTCCCCACAAAATACCAAAAAAGCAGATGCTGTCGAAGGGACATTGTAAGGGCACGGGGTGTGGGGGGAGGGGGGGGGTTGACTGCTCTCTAGTAGAAACTAGGAAGAACTCTTCTTTTTTCTCCTTTACTGAGTAGGTGGGGTAAAGGTCCCAAAATGCTGGGGGAAAGAAATAGCTTGCCCTTAAGCTGAGTCCAGGGGTCCTTCCTGACCAGAAATAAACCCTCAGGCCCTGGAGAAATTAGGGTATTTCCAGCAAGAAGAAGCAGGGGCCCTGTCTCAGTTGGGCTGAGAAAGAGTTAACCCGAGAAGAGAGCCCAGGCTTCCCTAGGCTAGAGCCTGGTGCCCAGCTCCTGCCCCAGCCCCTGCCAACTATGAGAAGAAGCCTTGGGATCTGTAGTCAGTGCCACCACCCACCCCTGGCCTAACAGTTTATCAACACCGCCTTGCAGACTACAGCTCCCAGAAACCTATTCTGAATAGGCTTGGGGGGAACAAGGTGGGGGAGGTGTATGGAGAGCGGTGGCAGCAGGAGATGAAGGGAGAGGGAGGAGGTGGCAAGACAAAACCCAATTTTCCCCCCTTCCTTTTTAATTCTTTCTTCTGGTGTGTCTGCTCCACCGCCTGGCTAATCCCCCAAATCCGGTCTCCTAAGCCGCAGCTGCTTCCCCTGCCGCAGTGATGAATGGCTCAGGGAGGGAAGGTGAATTCATATTTTAATTACCGAGGTGCGGTACTGAGGGGGATCTTGGGGAGTTTGCCTCTCTAGAACTGGGGAGGGGGTTCGAGTTAGCACTGTGCATGAGTGCATGACCACAGGGTTCCCCTTCTTCATCGAGGTGCATCTCTGTCCTCTTTGACTCATGAGCAAGCGGGAGGGTGATGTCTTTACAGGGAGCTACTATGTTCTCTCTTGAGAAAGAAGTATCTCTCTTACTTCTCTGCTAATTCAATGCATGTCCCATTACTGGCTTCTAAACATCCCCACCCCCACCCTAACACAGACACACACAAGGCTTTGAAAGGGGGCATATCTAATATCAGAGAGATCCTGTAATTTAGTGACTGGAAGTCTGAGGATCTGCTTTCTTTTTGGCTTGGTCAGGAGCCTGTTCAGCCTGTTTTCTGTAGGTTTTCCCATCTGCACAATGGGGGTGGTATGCCATCTCCCCACTCATGCCAGAGACAGAAGGAGGGAGAGGGAGGGGGAGGAATAGAGACAATATCTGGCCTGGAAGGGAGAGGTGGTTGGGGTGGGCAAGGGAAAGGGAGCACCTAGCCCAGCCCAGTGCAATGCACAAAGCAAGCAATCTAATATTTGCTGGATTATATTAAACTGCATTGAATTGCAAGGGGCTAAAGGAAGGGAGAGAATAGGTGGTGATTTCGCTTTACTGTTTGGGATGATGCTTTCTCCATCCCATCTCTTAGGCTGGATTGTTGAATAGTATATTTGGCAGAAGAGTAATTTAGATACAGACACCCCTCACCCCAAGACTGTTTTATGTCATTGAAAGCTGGTAAAAACCTTAAAGGAAAAACCAGACAAGTAAAGCTGAGCACAAGTCACTGCTGAGGCTTTGAACACAGAAAGAGTTTATTCTCTGTTGTCCAGGGTCATATTCTCTATTGGGTAGATTATCAGGATACCTTTTCTGTACCTGCCACCCCAACCCCCAACCCACTGTGCCACCTTAGCCTTGCCTACTCTGGGCTTTGAAGCTATTTGTTTATTAGTGATACGGAAAGATTAGTGATATGGAGAGATATGTTCGTTAGTTGTTAGGAGTAGATGGAAATTACTGGATGAAATAAGATTTTTTGATTATTTGTTGATTTTAAATGTTCAAACTTCCTGCTGTATAAGTACAGATTTTTAAAATGACTGAGAAAGAAAGAGAGAGAGAGAGAGAGAGAGAGAGAGAGAGAGAGAGAGAGAGAGAGAGAGAATCCTTCATGTAGAACCAGAAAGAAACCCCCAAGTTCCTCAAGAATTAGAGTGCTTTCAGCAAGAAGAGTTAACCTCTAAAAAGAGCCTAGGCTTTTCTAAGCTTGAGTCCAGAGCTCAGTTCCTGCCCCTGCCACTTGTCCATGAATAAAGTGACAAAAGAAAAACCCAGCATAAAGGTGGATTTCTCTTGAATTAGAGTGATGTCTGCCAATGGAAACCAGGAAAGAGGCTGTCAACTTACACTTATATAATACTTCAAGGTTTGCAGATGACTTTATATACATTATCTTATTTGATTCTCCTTAATCTTGTGAGGCAGGTGCTATTTTTAATCTCCATTTTACAGATTAAGAAACTGAGGCTCAGAGAGATTAAATAATTTACCCAAGGGCCACAAAACTAGTAAATGTTTGAAGTAATATTTGAAATGAAGTGTGTGCTCCCCTGCAGTGTACCTTTATAACCTCAGGGGTTCTATTACGTCACACTGTATATGAAGGTCATTGGGAGGGACAAAATGGTACCGGATCTTCTCGGTTCTCCCCTCAACCAGGGACTTGAGGGAGAGATGGTCCAGTGGTCTGTGCCAAAACAACTGGCATGGATTTTGCACCTTAGTAGGGGTTACATTTAGGAGGAGGCTCACTTAAAGTACTATCTGGTGAATAAGGTTTTGTTTCTCATTTCCAGCCTCCTTTGATATATTGGGAAAGGACACGTCTAGAGGCAGTATAAGAGGAAAAGGGAGGGAGAGGTGGGGAATGAAGTTAGAAAATAGCTTTCTCTATTCTAGGCTCAGAGAAGGTATAGTTGGAGATGGGGGAGAGATTCCTGTTTTTCCCTTAACACACATTCACACAAGGTCCTAGTCTAGAGACCAGGTCAAAACAATAAGATCTTTTTCATTAGGAGCTCTTTTTCCCCAATCACAAGGGTCACCCAACAAGATGCTCCCCTTCCTTTTGGCCAAGAGACTTGGAATTCCTACAGCAGAGGGAGTCAACACTGACATTTCAGAGAGCCTTGGACCAAACTTCAGGATCTCCAGCTCAGTGCCAGAGTTGTTGGCTCATGCCTTATTTTCACTGCTACTGTCTTATTCCAATTTGCCTTTCTAAACCTTCTTGAGTCGTTTGGAGTTAATCTTAAAAGGATAAGACTTTCATATTTTGCCCCAGTCATTCTAGGACCCCATCGAAGGCACAGTTGTTAATGGGGGCAGGGTGGAGAAAGAGGTCATATTTTAAGTGAGAAATTGAACTGGCAGAAAAGGGACAGAGGAGGCGATACAGGAGAGGGATGGGTATATAACCAAGTAGAAAAGTATCAAAGGAGGGTCCTGGGAGGGCAGGAAGGCAATTATTGTCAACACTACCTCAATGGCGAATAATTGTGTATTTCTGCTCCTGGTTTTCCTTTTGTTATCCATTTCAATTTGTACCTGTATTTTTGCCCTTACAAATCTAATAATACTTGATTGTTAGAGATGGGGAATTACAATGGGTCCCTGTAACTAACCCCTAATCCAAAATCCTTAAGGGCATATAGTCAAATCCCTTTACCCAACCCCATTCCCATCCCAGTTGGAGATGAGTCCTAAAAATGATCAGTGGTAAGTCCTGAATAGTCAGTTTCTTGGCATTTCTAAGCTAAAGAAACCAAAGCCCAGAGAAGTTCTCTGACAATACCAAAGTGACTCAGCATCGGAGCTAGGAATAGTTACCCAGGTCTCCTGACTCCTAGTATACGGGTGTGTCTAAATCAGTGTCTGTCTGTCTGTTTCTCTCTCTCTCTCTCTAGGTTTGTCAAGGGGAAGCTCCTTAGATAACTACAGTAGGCACATCTAGAAATAGAGTAGTTTTGTCTCCACACTCTATATATATCCTGGAGATTGCTCTCTGGTATCTATATTTACTCCAGGCGAGTGGGTGTATGAACAGCACTAGAAAATGGGTTATTAAGTAACTGGCTTCCCTGACTGGACTCACTAACACTCAATCACATGCCCATCCCAGCCAGCCATTGGAAATTTATTGTATCTATTAATTACAACCATTAACTACAGCTGGTGAAATTTTTATAAGGAGGACCCTGGTGACTGTCTTCCCTGCAGCAAATTAAGTGGGAGAGGGTGGGAGGGGAAGAATCCCATAGGTACTATGGGCCCCACTGCAGTGACTTTTGATTGGTCAAGTTCCTGCCTAACCCTCTGTTCCTCTGCCTAAAACAGACAAGGGTAAAGCTGGACTTAAAGAGGGCTCTGACATCAGCTCAGCCCTTGGGACCACCTCTGTAGCTAATCCAGTTTGAACAAGCTTCCAGATGCTGACATCCAGTGGACTCAGTGGGGTTTTGAGGAGTGGTACTTGGAGGGATTGGCTTTAGCTATGTTACAAAACAAGGAAGTAGGACTGATAATAGTTAATTATAGCTTTCTGGAAAGGTAGAATTGCTTAGTGGGCAGTGTTAAAACTGGAGTAAAAAAATTCTGGGTTTTGTATCTTACCTCCAAGGCTAGTTCTCTCACTCCATCTCCTTGAACCTGTTTACTCATCTATAAAATGCAACAATACCTACAAAGTCTACCTCACAGGGAAGTTGTGGGAATTAAATGAAATCAGAGCTTTAGCCTGGAAAGAACCTTAGAGATTATCCAAAGGGTCAAACAATAAATATTTATTAAGTACCTACTGTGTACCAGACGCTGTGTTAAATGCTGGGAAAACAAAAAGAGGCAAAAGATTGTCCCTGCGCTCAAGGAGCTTACAATCCCATGAAGGAAGCAAATGAAAATATATCAGATAAGTTATATACTGGATATACAGGAAATAATTAACCAAGGGAAGGCACTGGAATTAAAAGGGCTTGGGCAAGGTTTTCTGTAGAAGGTAGGGTTTTAGTTGGGATTTAAAGGAAGTTGGGGAGGTCAGTGGCCTGAGTGGAGGGTGTTCCAGGAATGAGGACAGCCAGAGAAAGAGCTTGGAGCCAAAAGATGGAGAGCATCTAGGGCAGCTCTTTCAAATAAGATTAAGTGACTCATCTAAGGTCATATGAATAGCAAATGGCAGGTAGAGCATTGTAGAAGACCCTTTGACTCCACAGCTGGATCTCTTTTCCCCTACATCACAATAGATAAATCTCAGAAGACAATGTGCTATGAGTGGTGAGAGGATTAGAACTGCAGTCAGGAAGGCCTGAGTTCAAACTCTACCCTTTAGAAACTTATTCGATTGTGTTACTTGCCAAACTTAAACTCCCTGAGCCTCAGTTTACTCATCTGTGAAATGGGGATAATAATAGCACCTCCCTCATGGGGTTATTGAGAAGTTTGTGCAAAGTTCTTTGCTAACCTTAAAGTGCTATTAAAAATGTTAGCTATTATTTTCTAGAGTGCTTTGCTAACTTTAAGTTGCTGTGTAAATGTCCAATACTATTTCTTTCTCCCATTCCTTCTGAGGATGTATAAGCTAGACACCTCAGGAAAATTCTCCGAGCTTCCCTCTTCCATCTACCCATGCACAGCACCTCCCTCCTGGCAGCCCCAGGCCTGGTAAACCATTGTAGATAAAGCCTGACTGGAACATAGCTCTGTTCTTCCCTGTCAGGGCTCAGGTAGAGGAAGGATGGAAACCACACTGGTGGAATCCCAAAATGGCCAAGGGAGAAGTCCTGTTAAGTTGGCTCACAAAGCCATTTATTAGATCTGGGAGAAAGTGACCCGCCCAAAGTGAGCAGGCTGATCTCTGATGGCTCCTCATCCATCACTGGGCCTGAAATGAGCACATGAAGCCTCCAGCTTGCCCAACCAGAGGCAAACTGAATTGGAGCCACTTCCCATTCTGCCGGGGATTACTCCTCTGCCACTAAGGGAAGGGGCCTTTGCCTTAGTTGTCTTTGTCTAGTCCACAGCATGGGGCCTTACCCAGAGCAGGTGATCAGCAAATACTTGTTCTTCCAAGTTTATACTGAATGAACAGGAGATGCTGGAGGAAGGTAGAATTCCCTAATATTTGTGAAAAAATTCCCTCAAACAATATTTTTTTACTAGCTAGAATTGTTGAAATTGGTGGGGAAGGGAAGTGAGAAATGAAAACTCATTTCCAAGTTTTTAAGCAGTAGCTACACAAGTCAATGATTCACTTCTGGACCCCTGAATTTCATTTAACTTTTTTGTCTTTGTAACCTAAGGGAAAATAACTCCCACATATATAGCACTTTCAGGTTTGTGAAATACTTTTTTCACAATAGAAATTGTGAATAGAATTTCACATTAGAATAGAAATTCACATTATCCTTGTTTTACAGAGAGGGAAATTAAGACTGAGGGGTTGTGACTTATCTATGACCACACAAGAGGGAGTAAAAATTGGAGGGAGTCTTCTAACTTGCCTAACACCATACACTAAACCAAGTTGCAAAAAGAAGGAGGAACAGTACCCCCAGCTCCTGTAAATCTTTGCAAGATAAAATTCAATTTTCTGTCAACTTATGTCTCTATTTCCCAACCACAGGTGTGTGTATCAGTGAGCTGGGAGAAGGAGACAGAGGTCTTTCTCTTGGCCAACCTGAATTTATTCAGGTTCTAACTGGAAACTAACATTTGCAGAATTCAGTCCTCCCGTCTTGCAGTTAGCACCTGCAAACAGACCAGAGGATTCAGGTTTCAAAGGCATTCCCTCTCTCCTCCCTTTGTTTAGTCTGAGAGGCAAGAAAGAAGCAGCTGAAGTCCAGGTGCCTTCATCTCAGGATGGTAGGGGTGCCCCAACCAGTGGGCTTCTAGGAACATTAACCCTGGGCTGCATTGTGTCTTCCTGTCCTTCTTCCATTCCTCCTTCCCCCTACTTCCCTACAGATCTCCTCCAGTGAATGGCCCTGAGCCAGGAGTAGGGAATGCCCCAGTTCACCTTTGCCTGCTTCTGTGGACTCCATGGCTTCTGCAAAATGAAGAGGAAGAAAGAAGATACTCACAGGCATCGGGAGACAGCAGTGTGAGTGGAAACAGGGACTGTACCATTTGCCTGGTCAGGTGACCCCCTTATCCCATCCTGAGGCACTACTTCATCTGGTACATTTCAGATTCCAGATGCAAGGTTCCATACTGGGGGTTGGGACCTTGCAGTAGAAGATAGAGTTTGTGCCCTCCACATGCTTTACACCCCCGTGCCTCATCTCACCTAGCCCCGACTGGATGTTGGGACTTTTCTGGATGCAGAGTGGGAGTGTTTGGGATGGTCCCAGGTGATCCGAAGAGAATTAGCTGCTTAACCTAGAGACAAAGCCAGGGGGTCCTTTTCTATTCAAGCTGATCCAAAAGCTAAACACCATTCCCCCTTCCCCTGCTTTCACTTCTCCTCTGTACCTTCCAATCCTCCAGCCCATCCCCAGGAACCTCCTAGTCTGGGGGAGGTGGGGCAAAGACAGGATGAAGCCAACTGAAGCATGGGAACTTCTGTCAGACCATCAAGAGACAGACAAGACTTCACAACACACAGGACACTTATTCGACCCTGAGAAAGAGTTCACTGGAGGCAACTCATTCAGATTGAATGAAGAACATGAAGCCTTGGGCTGGGACAATGATTGCAAGATCAAGAAGGTGGGGGAGATGGGCAACCAATTTCTTTTGATTAGGATTATGGAACTGTCCCTTATCTGGATTGGGAAGGTTGTAAAGGAGGGGGTGTGTTCTTTGGTGGGCTCTGGTAGGACCAGTGTGGAAAAAATTACATTTTTCCAAGACCTAGTATGGAAATTGGGGCTTAGGATTTGGGGGAAGAATTTCTAAGGGCCTATGGGAGGGTAGTGGAAAAGGATTGGCCCATTCTTCTTTTGGAATAATCTGTTCCAGGTGTTCCTGTTTTAGGCTCCACTGGAGGTTAGAGTAGTTGAAGGTGGGATGAAAGGAGGAGCTTTAGGTGGAGAACCTCTGGCAGAGGGAGAGGTCTGTCCTTACTCTCAAGGTGGACTCCATTTCTTTAGGGTTCTTTTTCTCTCCTCATCTTCTGTTGATAACTGGGCTTCTCTCGGGAAGGCAGGAATTTCTTTTTCCAGCTGAGCCAATCAGTGCCATCATATACTTCCACAATTTCCACGTTTCCAGGGCAGGGAGAGCGATTTAAGCAATCCTGCCTTTCCACTGAGCCCTTCTCCCCTCAGATAACTATCACGGGTTGGCTGAGGGCCCTCTTGATCCATAACCTCATCTGCTTACCTTTCCCCATTTTTCTTAAAGCCATAGGAAAATGCCTAAATGCAGTGCCTTTGAGAGGAGATCTGGGGAGTGAGAAGGGCCTCAAGATACAGTCATTTTTTATTTCCTTCCTTTGCCCTGGGCTTAGCGTCTTCCCTCCTTTCCCCGAATATAGGAGGTAAAGGAGGAAATAACTCCTGCTTTATATTGTTTTGTATGCAAATAGACTTTCGTCACTGTGCCTGAGTCACCTTTCTGATGCTAGAGGGAATGAAAGAAGAAGAGAAAGGAAGGAAGGAAGAAATGAAAGGAGGAAGGAAGAAAGAAAGGAAGGAAAAAAGAGGTAGAAAGGGAAAGAAGGAAGGAAGGGGTAAAAGAAAGATAGATATAGATAGATCTTGCTTTTGAAAGAATGGTCTTTCTCACTATAGGAACTAGCCCCTAAACAATCTTTAAAAAAACCAGATCCTTGGTATCCAAACAGTAAAATATCTCCACTTACAAGGATAAAGTGTAAGTCAGTCAAAGATAGCCAAAAGCATTGCTATGATTTCCCATCTCTTGGAGGCAGGCCAATCCCTTGGACGTTCTTGAATAACAGGGGATAGAGAAAGGGGTTCTGTGCTGGACCCTTGAAAACTCTGGGTGAGAGAAGTAGTAAGTAAGGACAAATCCTAAATCATCTGCCTTTACCAGGTCTGAGCACTCACCCTTCAGGGACCTTTAGAAGCAATATTTCAATTATTTTCATGGAATCTGGGCTGTCTTTGTGAAAGTGGGCTAACTCTTAAAACTTCCCCTATTTCCAAACCCATGCCCTAGCTCTGTAATATACCCCCTTTAAACCCAAATAGTTTAAACAGAGGCTGCTCCCTAAAGAAAAGAGGAAGAAGTAGCATTTAAAGGATAGCAAAAAGAGAAACTTAAAGAGTTTCTTCTGGTTCTTGGATGGCAAAGAAACTCTGAATATGGGAACATTGAGGAAGTAGGGAAGTGAACTTCCATCACACCCTGAAACCAGAGATAGGTTGTTGTGTGTGCAATAACTTTAAATGTTCTCATGAATAGATTATCCTTTCCCCCAAAAAAATCCCACCCAATTGACATCTTGTTTATTATTTGGGCTTCAGAAGAATGCCATCGGGAGAGTTAAAAGGTACTTATTTGATCCACAACGCAGATTTGAAATGCATACACTGTTGAGTCCTAAAGCAGGGATGGAGGGAGCAGAGAGGTTCCCTAAAGTCAGTAGTATTTCTGAGACAAGTCCTAGCTGGCAGTTACAGAAAGCAGTATAGTTCTTTAGCTGCCAAGCCTGAAGAGAAGCATCTACCAGTTCTGTCCCCTTTTCAGAGCTGAGGTGAGAGTAATAAGGCGGAAGATTAAAAGGCCAGTGTGGACTTGCTCTTGCTGCTGAAGTTGAAATGAGAATGGGCCCCACACACAGCCTCTTAGGCTGTTCTGCCTACCTAAGATGACAATTTGTAGTGGCTACTCTGGTCCCTAGTTTCCCCCCAATGAAAATAGGGGGACCATTCTCCTCCTTCCTTTATTAAGGAAAATGGTGGAGATGAATGTATAGCTCTTGATCCCTTGGGAGAACTGAAGGAAATGGGATTAGAAGAGCAAAGGCATAAATGGTCCATGAAGATGACAGGAATTTTATTCTGTTATTCCCATCAGAGATTTCTCTGCTACCTGTTTTTTCAGGAGATGGTGTCTCTGGCCAACTTGCTACCTGCTGCCTTTCTCTGTCTCTCACTTATTTCCAAAAAGTGAGGTGGAGAACTGTTTTGCCTTTCCCCACTTGAATCACTACCCTGAGTCAAGGTCACCTTGCAGTTATAGTCTCCATATTAATGTTTGTACTCTGTTCTAGATTTATTCGATATTTAGAGCTAGGGTCAAGGGGGCTAGTAAGAGTGTTGGGAATTTAAGGAAAATCAAACCTCCCAGGTTCCATCCCCTGACTCATTGTGTGAGCTGAGAGGATTCTCTTAGTCTCCCTGTGCCTTTGTTTCCCTACATGTAAGAAAGGGAAAGATTCGACTCTGCGCACTTTCCTCCTTTCCTGTCCCCCCTCCCTGCTTTCAGCAACAATGTGATTAGGACTTTTAAGTGGTTGGAATTCTTAGAATCTGATTGCTGTCCAGGGTCCTGGCTCAGGGAACAGAGGGGCAAAGGGACCTTTGGAGATCCCTAGCCTTTGTCTCAGGTTGAATTTCCTTGTATTTACAATGTATTTTCCTTTCCATTTTTCCAGGGAAAGGATTTTTGAATGTAGAAATGGGCATGGGGAGAGGATATGTATATATTATATATGTATATGTACATATATGCATATAAACACATATAATATTTAATGCAATAATTTAGTCATCTGAAATATGACGATAAAGATGTAGCCATGCTTAGTTCCACACATCCCCTGTGCTCCAACCATAGTGAGTGCTGTTCTGTGCTACTTTGTCATGGTGGTTTTGTGAGAAGAAAATTATTTTGGTATTTCTGAAAACATGTCAGGGGGTGAGGACACACAGAACTGGTGTTCCTGTCCCTAGAATGCCTCTAAGAAGATCAATGCTCTATGTTGTCATATCATTTTTTTCTTGTTATAGACAGGCCCCTAGAAGGCTCTTATGTCCTTTTTAAGACTATCTTCTCTCCATTTCTCGGTCTCTCTCTCTCTGTCACACACACACACACACACACACACACACACACACACACACGTTCATATATCACACATTCACATGCGTGGGTACTTTGCTCCCTCCATTGTACCCCCATCCCTACCACTCCAGACACATTCTTTGACATATTTTAGGCCCTTTACTGAAATTGCTTGAAAGAATAATCATTCAGTCCTTTTTCTCTGCCTCCCATCTGAGTAAACTACTAGAAAACGGTTAAGAGTTCATATATGTAATTACTAGTGAGTCCCTGCCCAAAGTGGTTGTACGAAATTATCCCCCGATTTCTGGAATGGGTAATAGGAAAGCTGAGAACCTGCCCCCTCTACTGACTAAACAAGCATTTTGCACATGGAATTCAGGAATAATAATGATGGGGTTACAGTGTGGCAGGGTTGAGAGGGTAGAGACTAGAATGACATGACATGGCTTTGTAATCAAAACACCTGAGTTTCTAAGCCATTCCTGACCCTTCTGTGGAGCCTTAGGCAAGTCATTTCTCTCTTGAAGTCTCAGTTTTCCCCATCTATATAATGGGGGGAATTATTTTCATTCCCTCCCTTACCAGGCAAAGGTTATAAGGTTGAATCTGATTAGATTTGGCCTCAATTTAGAGAGAATTATTTCATAGGCTATAATTGGATTTAGAACAAGGTGGGACCTTAGAAAGTACCTAGTCCAAAGCCATCATTTTATGTGTAGAGAGTATAACCAAAATGAGCCAGATAGTTTCATGGGAAGCTCAGAAGAACCCAGTTCATAGAAACTCAGACTTTGGGGATTTGGACCATGAAGTTATATATAGGTGAAGAAAATGAGCAACTTGTCACATAGGCAGTAAGTCACAGACTTATGGAGATGGAAGGGACCTTTGAGGTCATTTAGTCTCATCCCCTCATTTTAAAGTTAAAGAAACTAAGACCCAAAGTAGCCAAGTGACTTGCCCAAGGTCATGTCGGTAGTGAATAGAGATCGAGGACTCGAACCCAGGTGTTCTGACTCTAAATCCAGTGCTTTCCCCACTCTAACAGTGGAATCCACCCCAATTTATAACCTTGCAAGTGGCCACTAAAGCCTTCACTTTAAGTGGGTTAAGTTCATTCTTTGCTAGACTTTGCTAGGTCTTAATATTCATTGCAGAAGTAGCTATTTTTTTTAGCAGAGTATGTATCAATTCACATGTAAAGTAATTAACTTGATGTTACTGACCCAAGAAATAATCTCTTGAGCCATGGAGCTCAGGTTAGTTGTAGCTGTCATCTCTTTGCCTCCTTAAACCTTCCCTTCCCCTCCCCCCCCCACAACTTTGGGAAAGGAAAAATAAAAAAAAAGAAAATGTAATAACCCATTGCTTATTGAGAATCTAGGACTACGGCTTTGATCTTTTCAAGGGAATTCTGTCTTGGATAGTCTATTGGAGGATGCTATCTATACCTGGACCCTCTCCTCTAATTTGCTTTCTCATGCTCTGAATTTTAGGAGCCATAGCTTTGGAATATGAGGAACAGGGACAGATTCTCCTGTGAAGGATAGAGTTTCAGCCTTGGGCTGATGGTATCAGCAAGGCACTGAGTGGCAAGTGCTGGGGCATGAGGTGAGAGACTTCATCCTGTCTACTTTCCCTAGAAGGCTCTGTGAAGGTTTGGCTGAAGATAAGGAAGCCTAATTAGCCCTAATGTTCTCTTTCTGCAAAAGGATAATCTTAATATTCCTATATAATGTTCCCTCAGGAAGCTTTTATATTTTGCACAAACTCTTTATTTCTGTGGGTTTTCCCAGTCTTCCCAGCAGGATATCTGGCCACTCCCTGCCCCCTTTTGAGGCAGCACCCCTCTCTGCCCAGCCACTTCTTATATTTCATCTAAGATTCAAAGTGGAGGGAAGTGGGAGAAAGAGGCACAAGGAAACAGTTGTCAGAGGGAGATGGCTGGACCCAGGCGAAATCCTCAGGACTCTCCCAGCCTCCGTCACCATGGCAACGCAGTTATTTTTAGCCAGTTACTCATGATGCTGGGAGCACTGACTCTCTCTGCTCCAGAGAGGCCAGACTGGCCTCTGCCCTCATCCTTCTGTGTTGTCCCTCCTTTCAGAGACCTGAGGTGGGGGAGACAAATGGAAGGACAGGAGGCCTGTCAAGTGACCTCCCAGCTGGGCATCTCTCTCAACAGGAACACAGTTCTAAGGGCTTTCAGCCCCCATGCCTTTGGTTTTGTGTCTGACTTAGGAACATAGTTCCTAAGTGATCAAACGTTCTCATCCTCTCTCTAGACAGTTACCCCAGAGGAAAACAGCTGTCATTCTGGGAGAGTTATCACTCAGGGCAGTGAATCTGAGGAATCTTTTCCCTGGTGGTTAAAGAAGCAGATTCTGAGGGAGTTCCTTGCTGGGCCTATGGAATACACTGTTCATGTCCTGAAAGGATGAAAGGACATAGAGAAATTAATTTGGATAATTAATGGTCAAGTAGGTTGTTACTGGAAACACATGTCTGATAGCCCTCCAGAATTAAAAACAGGTAACAAGTAGGACTTCCGGATTTCTTACACCTAAGATTAAGATTGTGGTCACCTTTTAGGCTAAGGAATGGAATCATGGGCTCCTCTCCTTCACAAGAATAATCAGGCTTCCATTTCCCTTCCCTTCTCAGGGGCCTGAAGCCTAACCGCGGTCCTGAGGGACTCACTGAGAAAGTTTTCTGGAGGTGTTCTTTCTCCTTTCATCCACCCCTTATCCCCTTCATCTCTTCCTAGACCCCATCCTTGTCCACCTTCCCCTACCCCCTCTTCCAGAACGGCAGGGAACCCTTAGGGAGACAATGGTGCTACTAATCCCCTTCATTATTTGTTCCAATATTTGTCAGCAGTTTTTGAACCCAGCACATGGAGCTGGGGGGAGAATGCTTTTATGCAAATTATCCGAAACCCTGGAGTTTCTGTGAAGCCACAGCTTCAGAGACAGATCTAGTTCCTGAGCCAGTAAAATAGCAAACTGGGTCTGTCTCTTGCACTGAAGTCTTCCTCTACCAAGCTGCCTCCTCAATTATCCCTGGGGTAGCAGGAACCCATTTGCTTGGCATATAATTGGTTTCCTTTTGGCTCAAGTTGTCCCTTTCCTGAACCTATGAACCTGGAGTAAGCACTTTTCTCATTCACGCTGAAAAGCATGCCTGTAAATGCTGCTCTGTTAATTGCTGTAATAAATGGACTTTATTATATCTCTTTGCAGTAAACGAATTATGGTGTCATTGTGGATGGGACCTTCATGTTTATTACACAGGGTGACCCATTGTAGCAGGAGGAGCAAAATATTAGTTGCTAGCAATACTGTCCAGGAAGGGAGGGGGGGAAAGAGAATCTGAAGGATCTAAAAAGTAGTTGAATTGAAGCCCTGGGTAAGATGTCAAGAGACTTGCCCTCTGTGTGGCCTTGGGGGCCTTCCCCTCTACAAGCCTCACCTTCTCTTATCTTTGATTGGAGGAGAATCAATCTTTTTGTCTCCTGTCTTCACAGAGAGGAGCAGCTGGATGGAATTGACTGTTCTGGGGAAGAAAGGCATCTTGCAGGACATGATTGCATGTAACAATGAAAGATCCTTTTTTTAAAAAAAAGACTCCAGGCTAAGGTATTCCAAGTATGAATAGCACAAGGGGACAGAAATGAAGATTTTCAGACCCAGAGTTAAAAAGAATTTTTTTTAAAAAGGATGCTTCTAATTGAAAAGAGATTCAGAGAAAGTAAACTGGAGACTTCTTGGGAGAATATGGGATGAAGAATTGACTATAATCCGTGTTAAAGGAGGATATAAGGAACCCAGGCTATGCAAGAAGACACACACACACACACACACACACACACACACACATCCACTGTGGTCTTCACAGTCTGCCTGACGGAACCATGTTTCCTCTCTTTTCATCATAGGTTACCCATGAACCTGCTGACACAGTCCAGCTCAGTCTGTCCATATCCCCAGCCCCTTTTCCCTGAATAAGCAGTGACAAGGACAGAGACAGAGATCAGTCTAATAAGTTCACAGTTATGTGTGTGTAGTTCAGCCTGGAAGTATGACTTGAGTTAATCTATTATTTTATTAGAATGAATATCCCTTCCATTAACATAGATCCCAATCCTCCCATATGTCTTGTCAGATGGTTTAATGAATTTCACTGACCAAAACTGTAAAATTAAATAAATTAACCTGTCAGCTAACCTTTGAAGATCTTTGAACTTAGCTAGTCCAGCCCATTAGATGGGCCCTCACTCAGCTGGCACATAACCTTCCAGGATGCAAGACTATTTCTATGCCACAACTACATATCAAAGGCGTACTTAAAATGGGGATATTGGACATTACTAAGAAAACTGTAGTATAAAGTAATACAGAATAAATGCCTAAGGGATGTGCAAATGAAGTATCATTTGAGGTCCCAGGGTGGAGGATGGGAGAAGAGGTTGATAGCAACTTCAAGGAGGGAAAGACATTTGCTAGAGAAAGTAGCATTTGAACTTAAGCAAGGCCATGAAATCAATTCATTCAAACCTATCATCTGTGTAGGAGTGACAGTAAATGTCCCCAGGGAGTCCATTTGAGGCATGGGGAACTGCTGTGAGTAAAGGTTTGAAGGTGAGAAAGTGCAGTATGTGTATGGGAAAGAAGTCTCATTTAACTGGAGCTTAGAGTACTTGTAAGGAAGTGTTGAGTATTGGGAAAGTCATCAGAATCATCCAGAGATCCTTGGTAACTTTGGAGAGAGTAGTTTTACTCAAATAGGCAAGTAACAAGCCAGATTGCAAGGGGTAGAGGAGAGGTGAGAGGAGAAAGTAAGCAGAGGCAATGGCTGTAGACAATTTTTCCTAGAAATTTAGTTATGAAGGAGAGGAGAGACATTGGATGAAAATTTGAGAGGACTGTAGGGTGAAGTGAGGGGGTTTGTTTGCTTTAAAAGCAGGGGAGACCCAGACTTGTAAGCAGCTAACAACAGAGGTAACTGAGAAATTGGGGGATACTCAATTATGGAAGGGGTACAGGATAGCTAGGTGGAGAAGTGAATAGGGCACCGGCCTTGGAGTCAGGAGGACCTGAGTTCAAATCTGGCCTCAGACACTTAACACAAAAACTAGCTGTGTGACTTTGGGCAAGCCGCTTAACCCCAATTGCCCTCCAAAAAAAAGCAAAAAAAATTATGGAACAGGTAGGCAGTTCTGTGGCCCAGTGGACCATGTGCTCAGGGTCAGAAAAATCTTATTTCAAATATGGCCCCAGATACTTACTAGTTTGTAACTCTGGGTAAGTCACTTAATCTCTGCCTGCCTCAGTTTCCTTAGCTGTAAAATGAGGATAATAATAGCACCTACTTTCACCTGGGGTGCAATGAGGACCAAATGAGATACATACACATCACTTAACCCAACGACCGGCACACAGTAGGTGCTTCATAAATACTTTTTCCCTTCACTTTGAATGACTGGCTTAGGAATTTGAATTTGATTACAGAGAGAATAGAGAGTGACCGCAGGGTTTTGAGTAGAGGATTAACACAATTAGATCTAGATGTAAAGCCAGAGCGGACCTTAGAGCTCAAGCCCAATCCCCCTTCATGGTCTGGCTCTCAGAGATAACCTGACTCTCTCTGGTCACACAAGACACATTTCATCTGAGGCAGGATTGAAACCCAGGTCTTCCTGACTCTCAGGTTCAGTGCTGCAAGTCTGGCAGTGAAGTGAAAGGTAGAGGAGAGGGGAAGAGAGGGGAGGGGAGATAGGAAAACTTGAGAGAAGACTATGGGCATGGCATGGACTGGGAGGGGCAGTAGTGGGAAGAGAAAGGGGGGATGGTACTAGACATACAATGGAGATTGAATCATCTGCTTAGATATGAGAGGTGAGGGACTGGAAAGAATTAAAGACTGAACTTTAAAATGGGAGGCTGGGTGAATGAGATCACAGGGGAAAGACAAATAGAGGAACAGGATCTGGAATAAAAATATTAGGATGAGATTTAGACACGTTGCCAGTGGGTAGAATTTCTAGGTAAAAAGAAAAATGTCCTCTAGGTAGATGAAGATACAAGTCTGGAGTTTGAGAAAGAGGTGAGAACTGGAATCAACATAGAGGTTATAGTTGAAACCCTGAGAGTGGTATAAAGAAAGAGAAGGAAAAGGGCTAAGGAGGGAGTCTTAGGCAATATCCCCTTAAGGGGTGGGGAAGAGGTTAAGAACCAGAGAAAGAATGTCTAGAGAGGTAGAAGAAGAACCAAAGAGATGGGTGTCTCTGGAACCTAGAGAGGAAAGCATCTATAAGGTAGGAGTCCTTAACACTTTCAAATGATGCAGAAAGGTCAAGGAGGATGAGGACTGAAATTAGACCACTAGTTTTATGATTAGGAGCTTATCCATGACCTTTAAGAGGGAAGTTTTTGTAGAGTGGTGAGGATGGAAACCAAGTCACTTGGGGTTGAGGAGAGAGAGGAAGAGGAAGAGTTAGAGGCATCAGCTATAGATTAAATTTTTCTCAAAGTTTGATTATAGAATTTAGAAAAGAAATGAAACTACATCAGATTGCAGGCTCCTTAAGAGGTGACCTTTGCTCAAGCCCCAGTGCCAAGTACAGTTTTTAAAGCAACTTGTGATTTCATCAAGGAATGGAACTCATATTGAGGGACTTCCTTTATCAGTACAGATTAACAACCCTTGTGCACCTTTATAGTTCTTAGAGAGTTGCCTAGGACATACAAATATAGAATAGAACAATAGTTAGAGCTTTTACTAAGGGTACTATGTACAAGGCACAGTGTGCTAAGTGATGGGCATACAGATGCAAGTAAGCAAGACATTTTCTGCCCTCAAGCAGCTTACATTCTAACAGAAAGACGAGAACACATAAAGGGAAGCTGGAGAGGTGGGGTGGGAGAGAGCAAGCAGACAATGCTACAGTTTGGAAACAGTGGCCAGAAAGTGAGGTAGAGATATGGTTCAGGCAAGACACCAGAGCCCAGGGTAGAAGAGTCCAGGAGTCAAAATCCTTGTAGAGGAAGCTTGAAAATGGTGGCCAGAAAGTAACTTGGAAGTGATTTACCTGGGATCCTTCAGCCATTCTGCATCTAATGAAGACTTAAACCTTCCTGACTTAGAGGTCAGCTCGAATGCACTATTCCAGGCTGCCTCTCACCTTTGCTCTCCTTGGAGCTTAATAAATGGTCGTTGGCTTGACTTGATCAGATGGGTTAAAAGTGTTTAGAACAGGCTAAGTGTAAACATATATAAGAGGCAACATGACATAGGGGATAGAGGAAACCTGCTCTGGAGGTGGGGAGACCTGGCTTTAGATACACACTGGCTGTTTGACCCTGACCAACTCATTAAACCTCTCAGTACCCCCAGGCAACCCCTACACTGGTGAAATCACAGGTTAGGTAAAAACATAAATGTGATTTATTTGATCTGCATCATTTGAGGGTGTTTCCACAGATTAAATCACAGATGTGGATCCCCAAAATACATATATAAATGTGCATACATATATACAATGCACATATATGACAACCTTGAGCTAGGCAGAATAATGTGGTGTCAGAGGTAGCACATTTTCAGAGATAACCTGCAAGCTTCTGTTGTGCAAATCCCCTTATTAACCAACTGGCTTACACTGAAATCCCACAATTAGAGCTTAATTTCTTTGATAGGAATGCCATTTTAACCTTTTTCAGTTATATATGTCTTAGTTTAAGTGCTCATCACAATTTCTCCTGAATATAGATTTTGATAGGTAGAAGGGGAAGGAATAGAAAGGTGCTATCCATGGTAGAAACAGGGGGAGCAGGCATATTGAAAGGGGCAAAGGTTGAAGAAAGGAAAGTGGAGATCTGAATAATGACAAAGAATTTCCATATACATTATCTCATTTGATTCTCACCATAATGCTTCAATATTCATAGGGTAGATAGTAATTGTCTCATTCTGTAATTTAGAGATGTGCAGTAACTGTTCCAAGGTCATACAGGCATGGGCTTAGCTGGGAATGGAACCCACATTTTCTGTCTCCTCGGTGAGAGTTCTTTACTTTACTTCAAGCAAGTAATAATAACCAGCCCACATTTCTATAACACTTTATGATTTGTAAAATATTTTACATATGTTATCTCATAATCCTGTGAAGTAGGTGCTATTTTTATCCCAGTTTGGATGAGGAAACCAAAGCTTAGAGAGGCTAGTAATTCCCAAGACCACACAGCTAGTCCTGAGGCAGAATTCAAACTCAGGTTTTCCTGAATTCAAGCCCAACATATTCACCATTAAATTTATGGCCTTCAATGTGGGAGTGAGCCCCACTGGGGTGCCCTGACTGAAGGTAAGTAGAAAAAAGTAGGAAGACAGGTTGCATCCCACTGTCTTCATATAAACCAATACAACCACGCACACCTTTCTCCTCTAATATTCTTTCATTCTGCCCCTTTCCTCCAGTGTGCAAGCTTCCAGCCTTCCTCCTTTTGAGCCTGGAGTGGCTCTAGGTACTCATAAGCAGCAGGTGCCTAGGTGCCACTGGGAAAATTCTATCCTCAGTTCTTACCCATCCACATCATATCGAAGCTCAGAGAGACCTTTGAGTAAGAGCCCTGCTCTCCTCCTTTTAAATTTGGGTGGAACAGAGTGAATCTTGCAGAAATTAGTAGACATGGATGGAATATGATCTCCATTATCTTACCCACCCCCAAACTCTCCACAATTGCCTCTTCTTCCCTAACACAGTCACTACCTTAGTTCAGATCCTCTATCACCTTTCACCTGGCCTCCAAATTGGTCTCACTGCCTTGTCTCCCCCTTTCCAATCTATCTTCTCCATAGCTACCAAAGTGATTTTCCTCAATCACAGGACTATTTTAGTCTCCTCCTCAATAAACTCCATTGGTTCCTTACTAACCATAAGATCAAATATGATTTCCTCCTTATTTGATTTTTGAAAAAGAAATTTTGTGTGAATGTTTTAAAAAATGATTTTTGTGTAAATTTTAATTTCCATAATTATTCATATTATAATACATGTATAGGGATAGTAATAGGAACTGGTCCTGAAATTTCTTCGATACAGAGAAATTCTCTGAAAGCTATATATCCTTAGAGCAGTGAGAGGTTAAGGGACTTGCCCAGGGTCACACAGTCAACATATATCAGAGGTGAAATTTGAACCCAAGGTATTGTTTCAAGGTTGGCTCTCTATCCATTACTTCTCTCCATGTATATGATTTGTAAATAAGCAAATATATACCTATTGGGAATACTTGCATAAGCTTTTTTACACAATCGAAAATATGGAGACCATACAACACAATGTTTACCCAGTACAACTACAGTCTTTGAAATTTTGTTGAAGACCAGCCCTCAAAGACTACAGAAGCACACTCTCCCACCCCAACCCTTCTCCTCCCCAAATTCTCCTTATCAACGTTACCAGAGGCAAGTACAATGAACTTTAGGGGTGAACCGAGTGTCTTGAATCATTGTTTTCTAATTAATCAAAGCTGCTATCCAATAGTTATTTTTATCTCCTCTACCACTTTGGGAGGAAGAAGGGGGGACACCTAGTCAGTTAAGTGAAATGTGCATGGGATATGAAGCATGATCTACCAGTAAGAACAGCATCATGATTGATCAAATGGAGGGCTAGGTCTGAGCTCAGGATGGCAGCCTAGCTTCATATCCCAGCTCAGATGTTTTCTAGCTCTATGACCTTAAGCAGATCTTGAGGCTTCTCATCTATAACATGAAAAGGTTGGACTGAGGACCTCTCAGGCCCCTTCTGGCTATAAGTCTATGATCCAGAGGTTGAGTGCGGAAAACTTGGTTTAAAATTCACCATGGATCAACCAATTGACCTCTTTGAGAGTCACTTCCCTTCTTTGTAAGATGGGGGTAATAATTCTCCTAATTTGTACCTTGCACAGCTCTTGCCAGTGTCAGATGAGATAAGATGTGAAAAGTGTTACAAACTTTATTCAGGTTTTTTTTTTTTTTATGGTCATCTGGGTTAAGTGACTTGCTCAGGGTGACACAGCTAGTGTTATCTGAGGCCATATTTTAATTCAGACCCTCCTGATTCTAGGGCTAATATGCTGTCCCTGTCTTGCCAACTTTAGAAGGGTTACATAAATGCTATATTTATTCCTAATTGACTGAAAATGACTCAAATGTAAACAGAATAAAATAGGTCCTTCAGGCCTATGTGGAAGTGGCATTTCAGGTCATGAATTGCCATTCTCTTTTGAGGACTATCTTCTTTTGAGGACATTTCCCTGTAAATCCAGGGAAACCATAATGAAACAGAGTAGTTCAGGAATTTGGTTATTTAGTCAGTATTCACCAGTCTGAGCTAAATATAATCTTCCATATGCATTTCTAATTCCCCTTTTCTGAACTGATAGTCTTTTTTGCTATTTAAATAAATATCTTTGCTTTAGACCAAGGTGGCTTGGATGTGGAAAGAAAATGCCTAATAAAGGCAAAACCTGGTCAGAGGGGCAATAGAAAAGTAGCGAAAATAACTGCCATTTACAAAGTGCTTTAAAGTTGACAGAGCAAAGCACAGTCCACACATTATTTCCTTTGAGCCTCATGACAATCCTTGAGATAGGTATTAAGAATATTATTATCTCCATTTTATAGGTGAAGAAATTGAGTATTAGAGAGGTTGAATATTCCCACTGTGGTCACATAGCTAGTAAGTGTCAAAGGCAGGTTTTAAAGCCTGGGTCTTCCTGATTCCAAGGCCATGCTGCCTCTAAAAAATGAGCTGAACCATTAAAAACAAACAAGTAATCAAAGATCAGACGCAGTGCTTTTATGAATCCAGGAATCATGAGACCATAGACTAAACTATATAGAATCTTAGAGGTCAGCTAGTCCAACCTCCTGTTTTACAGATGAGGAAACCAAGGCCCAGAAATGTGAAGTATCTAGGGGTACAGTCCTATGGGTAGTAAGTTGCAGAGCCAGGATTTAAAATCAGGGCATCTAGCATTCTTTCTGTTTACTTTGTTGCCCAAGTGAGACCAAGAAAATCCAAGAAGTTTGGTTTCTGGAGCAAAGGTCTAGAGATCAGCAGTTTAAAAGGTAGTAAAACTGGGGCTAAAGGGCAAAAATGCCCTCTCTGGGGAAGGAGAAGGAGCCTGGGGCCTGGAAAAGCTGGTGTGGTAAGCAGTGTCTAAGACCTGGGGCTGGTTTCCTCCCTGTAATGCAGGACAAATGTGTTTATGGAATTCACAATGATGATGTCTGGAAACCTGGGTTAGGAAACAGGGTCCAGTGGGAAAAGGCCCTTCTGGATTAATCTCAATTTCCATACTTATTTACCTTGGGATCCTGGGCCCATCCCTGTCCTTCTCCAAGCTGGAAAGGTAGGATCATAGGTTTTAGAGCTGAAAGGGATTTAATGCTGACATCTGGTCCTAGACTCTCATTTTATAGGTGGAGACCTAGAAATGATTTGCCCAAGGTCATGGTATAGATAGGTCCCAGCCAAAATTCGAACTCAGGTCCTTCTCACTATCAATCCAGGATTCCTTTCTGGCATATAGCAGGTGACTAATAAATACAAGTTGATTGATTTTTGTTGATTTCATTGTAACATGTTACCTCTCTACCTTGGTTTCTCTATTTGTAACATGTGGAAAATCTTTTTTTTTTAACAGATAACAGATGGAAAAATATTTGTAGCCCTTACTGTACTGGGCAGTAAATAAACCCTTGATTAATTGAATATACTATGAAATCAAAAGGAATTGTTTTGGACAACTCTCTAGGACTCTAAGTTGCAGACATACTGGTACAGGGAGGTTCTTTACTGCAAAGTTCCTTTTACCAGTGAAATCACAGGTTCAGTCCCCATCCCTATTTTAGTACCATAGTTGTTGGATATTAAAGCTAGAAAATATCTTAAAAATCATCCATGTCCTAGAAAAAAATCTCTCCCTGAAACCCCTCTTCCTAAAATAGACAAACAGCTATGAAATAAGGCTGACTGGGCCTGGCTGGCTGTTCCCCAAGCAGGGGCTGCCTGCTGAAACTGGATGAAACAAAGTGGGCAATAACTGAAACTCTGGTAAAGGGAGCACCCTGCAGATGGCAATCTCTCCCACCAACTCAGCTTTGGCACATGAGGGGCTGGTGAAGGGTGGTGAGTGGGGGGAAATGTGAAGGAAAAACAGCCCTACACGCCACTCACATATTTACATCTGAACTGTCAAAATAGTTATTTTTAAGTGGAGCCCGTCTGCTGCCAGTTTAAAATTAAGTAGCGCGACAGCGGGGGCGCCTGCTGAGACGTGAGGGCTGGAGGAGTCACAGAGAGCCAGTGGCTGCTGGAATCTGCCTGCATGTGAGGATATATGTGAGCCTATTCTCTGCACGTGTATTCTTGGGCTTATGTATATATGTATGTATGCATGTGAATATGTGGCATGTGTTTGTGTGTGTGTGTGTGTGTGTGTGTGTGTGTGTGTGTGTAAAACTTGTCCTTTCAAGCTACAGAAACTTCTGGAATTGGAGAACTTCTCTCTGGTTCACCTAATTAAATAGGTATACTCCAGGAATCCAGTTCATTCTTCTGCTTTCAGGCACAGTGGCCTGTATAGCCACTATTCAGCATCCTCTATTCAGCTAATTATGGGTCTGCCCATTTCAGAAACCTATTGGTAAGTTAAGGGGATGTCTACCCGAAGCACATGAAGACTTTCCCTGGTGGAATGTATGGATGAGAACAATTTGTTCCGACAGCCTTGAAGGTGGCTGAAGCAGCACTGTGGAACGCTTAGAGTTTGGTCAGATATGGAAGATACCAAAGTCATCCACTTCCCCATTATTCAATAAACTCCAGCAGCTCCCATTACCTCCCCAATCAAATATAAAACCTCTGGCTATTAAAGCCCTTCATGTCCTGGCTCCTTCCTACTTTTCAGAAATCTCATAGTTTACCATACTCCACAAACTCTACAATCCAATAACATTGGTCTCATTGTTACTCAGACAAGGCGTCCCATCTCCTGACTCTAGGCATTTTTACTAGCTATCTATCCATGCCTGCAATGCTCTTCCTCCTCTTCTCTGCCTCCTGGCTTCCTTCAAGTCTCAGCTCAAATCCTATGTTCTATAAGCTGCCTTTCTTGAGCCCCCTTAATCCTCCAATTTTACACACACACACACAAACACATTTTTTTACACAATTGTTTGCATGTTGTCTCCCTAATTAGACTCTGAGTTCCTTGAGAGCAGGAGCTGTCTTTTGCTTTTCTTTGTATAGCTATTTATGTATTTAACACAGTTCTTGACACATAAATGCTTAAATGGTGACTTGATCTTTACAACTATGAGAGTGGGGCATTCTGTCCTATCTGAAAAGATTTCTAGAGAAGATAATTCCACAACTTGCCTTAATCATACAACCCTATAAGCCAGGAATTTCTTCCTGGAATTCAAGTATCTCTTGCTATGCCCAATACCTATTTTCTAAAGAAAAGATTCTAGACTAGTCTGGGAGTGAGGGTCACTCTGCCCCTTCTGACAGTCCCTCCTCCCCACACACATTCCCTACCTTCAGATACATCATTTCCAGAGCTTGGAGAAACTGAGAACATTTCATGGGATTGTCAACATCTTGATCATCTCAGAAATATTGAAGCCTGTCTGCAAAGGCTATTAGGGCCTGAAAGCAGGGGTATGGAAGAGATGACCTCAGATGCCAGAGTGATTATTTTTCTTTTTACAAAACCAGAGTGGGTGAAGGGGCTTTTGACGTTCATAGCAATCTAACAGGAGACAGAAGCTAGAGGGCTCCAGTGTAATCAATATGTCTCCCCATTCCTGTCCAATCTTTTCTGGGTAATGAGCAGTGAGTGGGAATGTCACCTCTGTTAATGGGGGAAGATGCAACTGTGCACAGCTAGAAACGCCTCTCCGTCTTCATTAAGCCAGCAACAGCTCGGACTGCTTTCCCCGCCCACGCTGGGTAACAGATGATTCCGATTGAAGAGTGATCACCACCCTACTGCTCTCTCCTCAGGCTTCAATCCCAAGCAATGACCCTACACCCACCATCAAAAAACACTGCCTAAGAAAATGCCCTTTGAGGGGAAAACACAGATCAAAACATAGCCAAGAGGACACATAAACAAAATTTGATTTCCAGGAACAGACACCAGTCTTCACTAGGGTTGTCTTGAATCATGTGACCTCTTCTCCCTTTTTCCTCTTTCGCTTCTGCCTGTTCACCCCAAACTTTTAAAATGAGAGCCCTTGACCCTCCATGAGTCCTTTGATCTCCGGGCCTCAATTTCCTCATCTATATAATGAGGGGGTTTGGAGAAAGTAATGGCAAATCCCTCCAAGTATCTTTGCCAAGAAAACCCCAAAAGAACAACAACATAATGAGGAGGTTGGAATAAATGATCTCTAAGGCCCTTTCTAGTTTTAAATCTCTTCCAAACTTCCCAATTACTGTTGAGAACACCACCATCCTCCCAGTCACCCAAGTTAGCAACCTCTGTGCCATTCAGGACTCCTTACTCTCTCTCACACCACATATCCAGCCTTTTGCCACGTCTTACTGTTTCTAGCTTCAAAGCATCTCCACTCATAGCCACCACTCTATTTCAAGTCTTACCAATGCCTACCCAGACTACTCAAATGGCCTTCTAGTTGGTTTCCCTAAGTTCTTCCCTATTCTAAGCTATGCTCCAAGTAAGTACCAAAGGGATTTTCCTAAAGTATAGATCTCCTCATGTCACACATGCCCTACTCCATAAATTCTAGTGGTTTCCTATTGTGACTTTTGTGTGGCATTTAAAGCTCTTCACAATCTGGCCTCTTCCTAGTTCTTCAGTCTTCTCACCCTTTATTTCCCTCATGCTATGATCAAGCACCACTGAGCAAGTGCTGTTCTTGTTCACAAAGCCACATCTCCCATCTCTGTGTCTTCAAACTCTCAGTCAGTTAACTATCAATCATTAAACATTTATTAAGCATCTACTACATACCAGGCTTTGTTCTAAGCACTGGGGACACACAAAGAGGGAAAAGAGAATCCCTGCCCTCAAGAAACTTACAATATAATGGGAGAGAAAACATGCAGGATGACCAACCAATCAATAAATATTTATTAAGTACCCACTATGTGCCAGACACTGTGTTAAACACTGGGGATAGAAAAGAGGCAAAACACAGTCCCTGCCTCCAAGGAGCTTACAATCTAATGAAGGAGGCAATGTGAAAACAAATTTATGCAAAACAAGTTACTTGCTTCTAAACTTGTGTCTATAGGGAAATGAGACATGGCAAGTTTAAAATTGGGGTGGAGGCACAGGGCATGATTCTAGAAGATCTTGGCATAAATAGGAGCTAAGTAACAGAGGGAAGTAAGAGGGGTTGGGGAAGGTAGGGTTTTAGTTGGGACTTAAAGGAAGCCTATTATGTGTCAGACATTGTGCTAAGTGCTGGGGATACAAAGAAAGGCAGCAAACAGTCCCAGTTCACAAGGAGCTCACACTTTGAGGGCTGTTCCCTATGCCTAAAACGTTCCCCCTCCACCCCTGCCTTGCCTTCCTATGAAACTCAGCTCAAACTCCACCTTCTCTTCATGAATTCTCCTCATTGCTTTCCACCAGATACTCTGCTGGACACTCATCATTCTGCTAGATGAAATCTACTCTGAAATTCAGATCATTTCCCACTTCAGTGCATGTGCAGGAGACATTGTGCCCCTTCCCCCCTCTTCACTTCCTTTCTGTATGGTTTACTTCATGAGACTAGGAGCTGCCTGAGGGCAGGTAGTCATGCCTTTCTTTGTATCCCCAGCATTTAGCACAGTGCCTGACACGTGGTTCTTGCTGTTGTTGTGGTTTATCTTTCATTCTGGAAGAGGACCTTGACATCAGGGAAGTGATACCATGACATAAAAATGAATTGGATTTAAGTGAGCGAGGGCTGTGCAAAGTCTCCAGCCTCAGTTTCTCCTTCCAGAGCCATCTAGGTTGGAGGGAAGAGGAGAGATATAGATCAGGAGACTGGAGATGGTCCTGGATGCAGTGGGCCAGTAACAGCCCTTTTAAGCCTACGTCTTTAACATGCCTCAACTGAGGCAACACCCATTCAGTGTAGGTGCTTAATGTTGATCGACTCTTATTGAAGACTGTCCAGTTCCCCATAGCTCCTAGTATTTCCCCCTCTGACGTTATCTTCCATCTACTCCCTATCTACTTTATATGTACCTATATGTTGTCCCCCTCATTATAGTGTGGGCTCCTCGGGAGCAGGGGCCTGTTTTGTATTGTTTGTTTTGGGGTTTGCATTTCTTTGTATCCTGGCGTCTTTGATATGGTGATGACTTAATAAATGCTTGTGGACTAACGGAGCCCGTGATCCTTTTGCGCTTCTTCTAATAAACCTTCCAGCATCCAGATGCACAGACACTGGACCCAGAGGATCTGAGATCCAATTCTACCTCTGGTACTACCTGGGTGACTTCCACGGAGCACAGGTAAAATGAAGTGGTTGGACCACAAGGCTTCTCAGAGCCCCATCAGCTGAAAATCGACGGAGCTGTCCGGATCCCTGCTCTCATCTGATATTCCCATATGCACGCATGCACTCACGCACGGACTTACGCACGCACTAGCTCGCACTTTCTTTCTTTCCCCCTAGCGGGAAGTTCAAGGGCTAGCGTGGAACATAGTGCTGCCCCTTTAAATCCAGGGAGTTTCTAATCCGGTGACTATAGGGAAGTGAGACATATCAAGTTTAAAATGGGGGGCATGCGGCATGATTCCAGAAAATCCTTATTTTCTTTTAAATAATAAATCTATGAGAGCAACACTTTCTAAACTTTCTAGTAAAATAAAGGTAAGGATTTATCTCTCTGAACTAATAAGCTTTTAGGGAGTGGGTGGTAAAAAAAAATGTAGCTTTCTATTCTATCACCCCCTCAGGATTAACCATAGTGGCAGCGTCTTCTAGAAGGGAGGAGGGCTCTTTAGTGGGGAATGGTACGGCCCAAGACGGGGGATGAGCGGGGAGCTGAGGAAGGTGCCACAAGGTCTAAAGAAAGAGGACAGCTCTCCTTGGTCCCCCCGGAGACTGCGTCCCAGTGGGACGGACCAAGACACGCGGAAAGCGCGTCGAGATTGGCTGCGCGCGGCGGGAGGCAGGTGTTTTCGGTCTCTGGGGGCAAGATCTCCGACGATGGCCGGATCCAGGCCGGGACCTTCCTTCCCCTCAGATCCTGTCAATTATTGGCCCGAGGGGTGCTCAGTTACCGGCCCCGGCACTCCTGCCTTAGAATTCACGGCTTTAGAGCTAGGAGGGACTTGGGAAAGTGCCTAGCCCGCCCCCCCCTCCCAGTGTTACAGAGGAGGAAACTGAGGCCCCGGGAGGGAGAGAGACTTATCAGCGGTAATAATGATACCCAGCGTTTATGTAGCGCTGTGAGGTTTGCAAAGCAGTTTACAAATAAGACCATCTCATTTGAGCCTTATTATCCCCATTACTTTACAGAAGAGGAAACTGAGGGGGCCTGATCCTCCATGACTGCAGGTCCGGGGCTCTACCCATTGGACACACGGTCAGTCAGTGAACGTTTATTATGCGCTTGCCATGTGCCAGGCACTGTGCAGCTCGTTAGGGATACAAGGAATGGAAGACAGCCCCTGCCCTCAGGGAGCTTACAGTCTTACGGGGAGCCAGTATACAAACCACATCGTCGACAGGATAAATAGGAAATAACCGAGGGCGCTAAACGAAGCGGGGTTGGGAAGGGTTACCTGGAGAAGGTGGGATGTTAGCTTGCAACATTGTTTCCCAGAAACGTCTGGTCTAGCTTCTTCATTATACAGCTGAAGAAACTGAGGTCTGAAAAGGTTTTCGTGACTTTCCCAAAGTCCCTCAGAAGTTAATTTAAGATAAAAGGGGGGATTTAGAGCTGGAAGGTAATGTAGGAGCTGTCTAGTCCGGACTTGTTTTGCTGTGGTGGAAACTGAGGTCTCAAGAGGGTAACTTGCCCAAAGTCACCCTGGTGGAAAGCTGACAAGAGTGGGTAGAGCACAGGGCCTGTACTTAGAAAGACCTCAATTCCAGTCCAGCCTCAGACATTTACTAGTTGTGTGACTCTGGGCAAGTCACATAACCCCTGTTTGCCTCTGTTTTCTCATCTGTAAAATGGGGATAAATTTGCCTGCCTCCCAGGGTTGTTAGAAACAAATGAGATAATAAAGTGCTTAACACAGTGCCTGGTACATAAGTGCTATGTAAATGTTAGCTATTGTTATTATTGAACAGAATGTCCAAGGAAAAGTGCTAACTGCTTTATAATTTGGGCACCAGTGGGCTAGAAACAATTTTATCTCGATCCACTAGCCATTTCTGGGTAGTCAGGTGGCACAGTGGTTAGATTGCCAGACCTTGAGTCAGAAAGATCTGAGTTCAAATATGGCCTCATATACTTAACTAGCTTATGGGTAAGTCACTTAACTGTTTGCCTCAGTTTCCTCTTCTGTAAAATGAGCTGGAGAAGAAAATGCCATACCACTCTAGTATCTCTGCCAAGAAACCCCAAATGGGGTCCCAAAGAGTTGGGCATGATTGAAACAACAAGCCATTTGTAGCTTGTAAAGATGTCCAGATGGGCATAGTTACCCATGCCTTCTGATGTAACTCTTAACTCATCATATTCTCTACAATTTTAAGTAACATTTATAGGAATCTTTATTAAGGAAAAGATCATACCATATTCAAGTACAGTTTTAGGTTAACATTTCAGAATAAACTCATTTTTTTCCTGGGTCACTTTCCCTTAACCCACTTTCCACTGATTAGTATCTTAGCCTACAATTTCAAAAGAGGTAGGTCACGGTACTCCAGATGAGTGGGAAGGCCATAATCCCATCTAGACAAGAGTTGAGTTTGTTTATCACTCTTAATTCCATTTCAGAGGAAAGCCTTTGCCTTTGTTCTTCCTAAAGGGGAAAATCTGGAAAGGGTTTTAGACTGAAGAAAATACTGTTTTAAAAAATATTTCTAGAGAAGCTAAAAAGGCAGTTTTAATATGTATCCACAAATAGGATCATAGATTTAGAACTGAGTACCTCAGAAGCTGTTAGGTCTGACTTCTTTCATTTTACAGGAGAGGAAACAGGCCTAGAGAAGTTAAGTGACATGCCTAAAAAGTCACCTAGGTAGGCTTTGAACTCAGGCCTTCTGACTCCAAAGCACGCTCTTTCCACTGTGCCGTGATAGTAAGTGGCATGGGGAAGGTGGGTATTATTTTATTTTATACTTTGTATATATATATATATATTTATATATATATATATATATAATTTTATGCCCTCCTTCTCACTTCAACCAAGTCAGGCTTTAAAGTATTCAAGTATTCAAAAAACAACTTGTTTTTTAAAGGCTCTTGAAATGGATATTCAATGACACTGCACATTACAACTGGTCTGGTGAAAAATTTTATATGCTACATCTATTGATGAAATCACAGGTCCTGCCCAGTTTAAGATGTCTAACCCAGTCCGTCTTGTTGCAGTGAAATCCTATTACCTCTATAGCTGTCCTCTTAAGAAGTAGAAAAAAAGTACCCTATCAGGAGGGTGATCACTTATTAAGTATTTACACATTCACCTGTTATCACTACTTGATTTAGGTAGCCATGGTGTGTTCTAGAGCAAGGCTCTTCAACATTTTTGTGATTTCCTACTATGCATCCTAGCAAATCAAAGAGGAAAGGGTTCAGATACCATGTCTGATACCACCCATGTGACCGTGGACTCAGCCTCACTTCAGTTCATAAGCAAGTCAAGATATCACCCTGTGGTGTCATTGGTCCTCTTGGAAAATGAAGAGTGAATAACATGTAACCACGGTCAAGTCATTTCAGGCCCCCTTCCTCGGCCACAGTTTCCTCTTTATGTAAAATGAGGTGGTTGAGTTGAGTGGTTTCTGAGGTCCCTTCCAGTTCTAAATCTCTGATACCATGATCTTTTTCAGATCTAATGTTTAATCCTAACTTAGTAGTTGGAGACCCTTGGTTTGTCTGTTATTTGCGCCTTAGATGACTATGTCATCTTAACAGTGTCAGTACTCTTTCTACCCCTACGAAGACAGTCCCTGGCACAGAGTAGATATACTTAATAGATGTTTGTTCCCTTCCTGCCACATCTCCCACTCCCCTTTCATGCCTACCTCTCTTATGTCAATTCATGTCCAGGTTTTTCTGTAATGTCTCCACAGAGGGCATGCCCAGTTTATTGGAGGCCTTCTTGTTCTTTTAATATCTTGAGAGTACCATTCAGGTGCTCAGTCTATCCATCTATTGACTTTAATTCTCAATACATGACCATCTAATCCTTTTTTCTAGTTATCCATGCGTTTGATAACTTATAACCTCCAATAAATGTCTACAAGATAGATAATAATATAGGAACATGCTATTATAGAACTGTGCATCTGGGACCAAGAAGTACTGGCTTTTATAGCATCAGTAAGAAACCCAGATGTTAGCTCTTAAAAAATAATTATGAGACTAGCTCAGAACAGAGACCTTGAAGCTAATAAAACAAATATTTGTAAAGTACTAAGCACAATGCCCAGCACATAGTAGGTGCTATATAAATGTTAGCTATCATCATCATTATTACTAATACTTAAACTTCTTCAGAAGAAAGGTGATAAAGGAACCAAACAAGTCAATGAATTTTACAACTGACATTTAATTTTGCCTTCTCTAGCAACAGATGTGTGGTTAATATTCAGTGCATCATGAATTCCATCTAGGAAGGAGAGGGAGCAAGCATCAAGATGTGCTGATTTTTAGAAGCAGAATATCACTTTATGAAAAGGAATGTGTCAGAGTAGATGTTGTGATATCTTAGAAGAGGCTCTATTGCAAACTCATAGTTTTCTTATCATTCTGTTTGACCACATGGTACAGTGGAATGAGTCCTGACTGCTACACAGGACCTGGTTTCCAATTCAGCTTCTAGGATGACCTTCTTGTATGGCCCTAAAATGAATTATTTAATCTCATTGGAATGTTAGTTTCTTTATCTGTAAAATGAGAGGGCTGAAGGAGATGACCTCTAAGGTCCCTTCCATCGATAGAGCCATTCCCCCTCTTTCCTACTCTAGGCCTTGCTGCCTCATATCTCAACTTTTATAGTCAATAATCCCCCAGCCTCTATTCCATCCCCAATTGGTCCTTCAGGATTTGCCAGAGGAATCTTCCTATAATGCTCTTTGCTCAGCAACTTGCACTGGCTCTTCCTTAGCTACAGCATAACATCATAGAATCATTCCTGATAGTCATAGTTTTGTCTAGTTTGAGCCTACCTTAACTATGCAACGTTACCACCTATAACTTTCCCAAACAAACATTTTCAGTTTGGCTTGTCTCAGTAGACATTGGGGTGAGGTGAGAAAGGTACTGCCTCAGGTGTGGGTAGCCCTACCTGGGTTAGAATTCCAGTTTTGCTACTTGTTGCCTGTGTGGTCTTGGCCAAAACATCTGTGTTTTCTGTGCCTCAGTTTCCTGATTTGTAAAATGAGGAAATGGCACTTAAATGACCTCTACATTCCCTTATAATTTTCAAAATTCTATCTATTAGGGGCGGCTAGGTGGTGCAGCGAGTAGAGCGCTGGCCCTGGAGTCAGAAGGACCTGAGTTCGGATCAGGCCTCAGACACTTAACGCACACACAAACAAAAACCTAGCCGTGTGACCTTGGGCAAGTTACTTAACCCCAATTACCCTCCAAAAAGCAAAAAAAAAAAAAAATTCTACCTATTATATCATATTGTTATTTAACTTTGTGTCATTTCCCCAAATAGATGGTAAGTTGTTTAAGGGCAGGATGTCCTTATGTCCTGTGTCTCATACTTCTTCATAGTCTAGCATAGTGCTTTGCATATAGTAGGTGCTCAATCTTTGTTGAATGAAGGAAGAAAAGATAAGGCATTTCATTAAACTCTGCAGTATAGTGGCAAGTAAACTAAGTTAAGGGATACAGTCAATACAGTGCCAGGCCTGAAGTCAAGAAGATTCATCTTGTTGAGTTCAAATCTGGCCTGAGACACTTACTAGCTGTGTGACCCTGGGCAAGTCACTTAACTGTGTTTGCCTCAGTTTCCTCATCTGTAAAAGGAGCTGGAGAAGGAAGTGGCAGACCATTCCAGTATCTTTGCCAAAAAAACTCCAAATGGGGGCATGAAGAGTTGGACTGACTGAAACAACTGAACACCACCAACAACAAAACCTCTTGAGAGATTATAATAGAACGTGATGGAGATACAGAGCTGGGATCAGGAAATACTGGTTTTTCACGATTACGATGAAACCCAGAAAACTGAGTAGATAACATTCTATGACTTTGCATAGGAAGAGCTGAACAGTATTTATTTTGCCCCCTTCTAGGATTTGACTAATTAATTATAGTCAATTTCCAATTATCTGCATCCAGATTATCTCTTTTGTGGATTATCCATGGTGAATTTTTAATGCTGGATTGACTTTTCCTTACTGCCTAGCCTGAGCCTGAGCTGCCTCCCTCCACTGCCCAGCTGGTGTGAGCTCAAAGAATATTAACTCATTTCAATATTGACCTAAGCAAAATATAATCAGGAAGGCACATTTTCCACAAAAGTGGGAATATAATGAATTCCAAAGCCAAATATAAGTGAATTTTGGTTTATCCACTTTGCTGCTTCCCTTACGTACGATGTATGATCAAGAGCTATATGTACTAACTGCAGAATAATAATTAAATGCCAGTGCTGTATAGAAGACTAACCTAATTATTATGTAAGTGATTGCTCATGAACTAGACATAAGGGATAACAGTACTATATTGTTCAGACTTTGCCTGTTGCAAGCGAAAGAAAGAGGAAAATTGATTAATTCAAATGATGGAGACAACAATTTTGGATAATTCAGACTGAAACCTTTTTTTTTAATGGCAATTGCAGACTTATTTTCATTCAGCCTAAATTATCTGGTTAATTACTTCAATTCTCCTCTTTGCTTTCAACTTCGACTCTGAGACAGGTGGTAGTTGTGAGGTCATAGTGAGAGGGAAGTGCTTTGGAAATTGGAAATAGTGATTGATGCAGGGAATTCAGCCTGACAGCTGCTGAACTTTGGTTCAGTTGATTTCCCTTTGCAGATGGTTATTGGCAGTTGAAACTGCACATCTACTGTTGGCTCCCCTATGTAAATTGCATTTACATTTAAATTGTGCATTCTTCCAAAGGAAGGGGTAAGTAAATAACTGCAGATTAAACTTTAGTAGTGGAAATTCTGTGGTACCAAACCTATAACTGAAGTGACATCTGGCTTTTACTATTTCAGTTATTTAGGCTTAATAACAGCATTTGGCATTAAGGGAGGAAAATTTTAATGAAAGGAGGGAGTGCTCTGTGTTTGGATACCTTATGTTGAATTCCTAGTAGATTGGCAATTGAAATACTACTTTCTAGTGAGTAATGTGAATAAAACACCTCTGTAAGCCCTAGGAAAAATAAAAAGCAACCTAGGGCTCATGTAGACACAGCAAAACGTAAGTGGAAGAAGGAGCAATTTACCTGGTGAATATGGAGAAAATAGAGAACAAATCCAGATAATTCAGCATCCTTCAATACAAAATCTTCCAGTGAAATATCTTAGAATTATAAAGCTAGAAAGAATTTCAAGAGATCAGTGCCAGGCACAGTGCCTTCCATGTCCAGGGGTGCCTAGGAGATATTCTTTTGGCCAAAACCACATATAGTTTAGTCCTTTGTCTCCTTACTTGATGTATCAAATTTCGGCTATTTTTGCCAAGAAAATATCTTGAAAATGTTTGCATCATCTCAACAGCTCAAGTATTTAATGAAAGCATTTCCACCTGGCAAATAGCTTTTTGTTGGGAGCACTGCCTGGAAATGTAAACAAATTGCTCATGCATCCTAATAACTCAAACCTATCATTTATTTGCTTTTATTGAAACAAATGTGATAATTTTGGAAGTCTTTGTCTGGTGGAAATCAATGTTTGACTGTTACCAAGTGTTCACACAAAGAATTTGTTTGTAAACAAGCACTTTATTTAGAAACGTCCTTAGCCATAGCCCTGAAATTATGATCAGAATCCCCCTGTGAACATCACTGATGGAGAACTGAAGACTATTAGTTCTTTTGGTCCATATTGAATAAATGACCAAATGAGTTGATAGAAATTCCTTGTGTAGGGGGAGGGCGTATACTAAAATAGTATAGACTCTAGCCTGGTGTGGATAAGATGAGGGAAAACTAAGTAACTTGTTGGCTCTCTGTAACATTTGTATTTGATCTGTACTTTCTGTATTTTTCCCATGCTGGGTTTTTTGGTGGTTTGTTTGTTTTATTTTGTTTCTGCCTTGTGATTTACTACCCATCTATAGGGATATGGTTGAGAGATCATAGATATAAACTTCTAATCAGGAAACAAATGAATTTAAATAGTGTCTCCAACAGTTAAATAATGGCTAAATAAATAAATATATATAAATAAATAACATTGTTGAGCCTCAGTTTCCTCATCCCTAAAATGGCACTAATTAATAAAAATAATAATGCTCTTATTATCGACTTTAAAGCGTTGTAATAAAGGAAAGGAATTGGCATGAGCCAGGCACTGTAACAAGCACTTTTCACAGAAATCTCATTTGATCCTCACAACAACACTGTGAGGTAGGTGGTATTCTTATCCCCATTTTAAGTTGAGGAAACTGAGGCAAACAGAGGTTAAGTAACTTCAAGTCACATTTGAACTCATCTTCTTAACTCCAAGCCTAGTCCTCTCTCCACTGCATCAGCAGTTATGGCTGACCAAGAGTGCTTTAAGGTCTGTGGAACTTCTACTATATTGCTGCATCATTCCTCCAAACAATTCTTTGAGTTACATCCTCAGAGTTTCAGTGACTTGCTCAGGGTTATTGAACTAGTAAGCATTTGAGATAAGATTTGAATCTAGGTCTTCCAGATTTTCATCCCAGCACTTTAGCCCCTATGCTGTCCATGTTTATCTGTCTTTGTAACCAGAGACCAACCAATGAGTTACCAGTCTACAGACTTTGCCAACCTACAAATCATGTGGGGGATTTGGCAAGCCTGCTTCCTACATTAGTCTATCCTTGGCCAGTCCACTGTTACAAATGCCATGTTGGCCAATTCTCACACCAGTATGAATATTAGTATTTAAAATGCTTTCCTTTTCTTCTTTCCTCTACTTCTATACCACATAGCCAAATTACTCATCCACTGGAATCCCTTATTGATTATCAGTCCTTTAGGCTTTTTTGATCATTTCTTTCTTCTGGGTTGGTTTTATTTTTTAACTCATTTTACTTAGAAAGTGTTTCCTTACTTTCTTAAAAATGAGTCATTTTAAAAATATATATTTATACATGTGCATCTTGTTTGTTTCCCATGATAGAATGTAAGCTTCTTGAGGGCAAGTGCCATTTCATTTTTGTCTTTGTATCCCCAGGGTCTAGCATACCCAATGCCTATACATAGTATAGACAATTCAATGTTTGATGATTGGTTGATAAGTAATGATGATTTCTCTATATCTTTTCCTCTTTGCCATAGACATAATTCAAAGAAACTAATTTCTCCTTCAGTTGGAACTTGGAATGAAATTATAAACTTGTTTTGATATCAGTCTGTTGGTATGGAAGTTAGTGATGTCACACTTGTCAGTATTATGACCATCATAGTGTCTAAATAGACAAAAGACCCGGTTGCTAGTAGAAACTCCAAGGCAAAAGTCACATAGCTTTGGTACCTTTTAGGCTTTATGAAAGGGTAAGTGGATTAATCATCCCATTGGATTCCATTTTAATATTTCCTTGAGCATTTCATTATTTCCTCTAGGCAATTGTTAAGTGTTGCTTTAAACTGATGAGTTTAAACAGAGTCTGTTTTGAGGGAGCAGGTAAAGAAGCAGAAACCACTTTGTAAGGACAGATGGCCCCAAACATGCTTGAGCTAGTTTCATATAAACTGAAAGGATTCTTTAGTATCTTATTTTACTTTTTCTTCAGGGCACCTCCATGCACGGTAACAGTTCACAATTAAATAGGGGTGAGCATTTTACACATTCTTTTCTAACAACCCTGGGGGTGTAGTACAGGTGTCATTACTCATTTGGTAGCTGAGGAATCAGGCTCAGAGATATTTGTGATTTGCCCAAGATCCTACTAGTGGCCTGTAGACCTGATATGGATACAAACGGTGCCCTAAGGGTTAGTAGTAAGGGTTATTTTCCCAGGCCCCCTAAAGGGGTTTGAGGATCATTCAGTAGCCGGTCCTGTAACCTAAAGCTGTCTTAATGCCCTTTTCCCCTTATCTTGAAACACCATACAACTTGTACCAAAAGAATTGCTTTTGTCCGCCTTATCCGGTGTTCCCTATCCTGTCATTCTTCTTCCTCATTCTGTGTCATGACAATTTTTCCTTATCTTGCAAGCAGCCATCTTCCTCACCTTATTTGTACTTACCCTGTCCCTAAATCTCCAACCCCCCATAAGAAACCCTAAAAATTACATCATCATCCTGAAGCTCTCTAAGCATAACTCCCCCAAATATTGGGGTCTCATTTAGTTTTCTTGCTACGGAGGCCTGTGGTGCTTTTTCACATAAAATAAAAAAGCTCCCATTGGCTAAAAGAGAAGGTCTAAGTGAATTCTTTCCCATTTGACCTCAAAAGACCCAGGCCTCAATCAAGGTCCTTTGACCCATAAGTTCTGAGCATTTGATCTGGCTTCTCTGCAGTACAAGTTAAGCACAGGTTCATTGTTATAATTCAACAAAATACATGTCAGGAACTCAAGGACAAGTGGATTCTTTCTGATGAGAACTCTAACCATTGATTACTAGTTGCATGTTATGTCACTTACCCTCTTTGAATTACTGAGACTCAGAAAGATTAAGTGACTTGCTCTTGGGTCACCAAGGTAGTCAGCTTCAGAGAGACTTTGATCCCAAATCTTCAAAGTAGGCCTTTCCAATTCCAAATCCAGCACTCTGTCCATGAGTGCCTCAACAATGAACATTGGCCAGATGTCTTATTTTTAAACCTTTACCATATGCAAGACGTATGATAGTTTAAGAGGGTTCAGAAATAAAAATGAAAGAATTCTTATGTCCAGCAATTTTATATTCTGACTGGGAAAAAGAGATAGAATAGGGCTGGACTTGGAATTTCACTGATTCAGGGTCCCAGGGGACAAAATGTCCCAAATGACAAAATGCCCTTTACCAGTGTAGATTGGTACTTTCTTTGCAACCCAAGAATCTCAGACAGTTGTTTGGAGCACTGAGAAGTTAAGTGACTTGCCCAGGGTCATATAGCCAGAGGGGAGACTTGAAGTCTTACTGACTCCAAGGTCAACTCTATTTCACCATGCTGCTTCTCAATAATAATAATAGTGTTGAAGTGAGATTAAAAAAAAAACAAAAACCCAACACCTGACTTTAAAAAAGAGAAATGATGAACTTAGGAAGTTCCTGAACTACGGGCTCATTATGCAAAACAGCTCATATGATTTTAAAAAAATTCTTTCTAGTATACTGTGTTCCTCCTAATTGGACAATGATTGATTACTTATGAAGGCAATCCTTTTATGGTATGTAATTGTCTTGCAGTGATTTTCACCACAATGTTAAAATGATTTGTAATCTTATAAAAAGAATAAGTGAATGCATATGATGAATAAACTTGAGGTGGATTTTAAAAAAATATTGCTGATGGTTTTTGCTTTTTTTCTTCTTCAGGTTTTTTGTTAAATAGGTACAGATTTTAGTTCTCTGATGAAGGGATTATCTGAATAAAACTGATTGAACCTGAGGCTGAGGAGTTTGGAACACTGAATCATGACTTGTATAAATCTATATAAACCAATTTCTGTGCCAGGGAATGAATAGCCAACTTCATTCAAATGCCAATTCAGCAATTACAAAGCCTGCTGGCGGTTAATTAAAAACTACCATCTCATTATATTCAGAGGTAAATTACAAGTGTGAAAAACTACTGTTCAGAATCACTTACTGTCCTATACTTTCTTTAGAAGGTCAGAAATAAATAACTTTCGTTCAACTAACTGAAATTTCTTTTTCTTTCATATTTAATTAGTTTCTTATCTCTCTTTGGGAAGCTTGAATCTTACTTGAGGTCTGTAGGCAGTTATGGAAATATTGAGGAGTTAGTAATTTAGATAATTTCTAAGGAAGATTTTTCTCATACTAATTTGTTAGGAAAAGTTAGAAGTAATTGAGCAACATGATATGGTGGGGGGGTCTTTGTCTTCAAGTTCTTTGTCATTAGCAGCTGATAGGTTTTGTAAAAGAGGGAGCAAAAATAAGATGTTTTTAGTGTATCTCTGTAAACAGTGACTGACCACTCCCTCATGGTGAGTAAGAATTTTTCACAGTAAGACAGAAAGAATGGCCATTCATTTGCTGCCTATATTCTTGCTGGGGTATGATAGACAAGTTAATAAACATTCTTGTGAATTGATAATTTTGGATATTATTTGTAAGACTCTCTTAATTAATTGAATGTTTTATTATTTCAAAGGTTCAATGACTGAAGAAGAAGGCCAAGTTCCCATTAGCATGCTGGATATTAAAAATCTGACAGATAATGAATTGAAGGAACAGCTTATCAAGCATGGATATAATCTGGGGCCAATAATAGGTATGCATATAACAAACAAAAACAGAAATTAGGGACCAGTAAAAAGTTTTATGTCAGAGAGGGAGACTTAATTTCTCCATCAATAACAGAATCAATATACAGAAAAGTGTTATATAGCTATGGGATCAACTGCATTTAAAAATGTATAACATAAACTGAATCATAAAATTTTATTATCTAATATTTCATTAGATAGTAAAACTTATTTTAATAATCTCAATAAATCAATCAATAAACATTTAATTAGTGCCTACAATATGTCATAGCTAAGCTCTAGAGATACAAAAAGAGGCAAAAAAAACAGTGCCTGCCCTCAAGGAGCCTATAATCTAACGAGGGAGACAAAATGCAAACAAATATATACAAAGTAAGCTGTATATAGGATAAACAGGAAATGACAGAGGGAAGGTGCCAGAATTAAGAAGAAGTAGGGAAGGCTTCCTGTAAGAAGGTGGGATTTTAGTGAGAACTTAAATGAAGCCAGGCAAGTCAGTTGTCTGAGTAGAGGAGCATTCCAGACATTGAGGACAGCCAGAGAGATTCCTAAAACCAAGAAACAGAGTGAGTGGAATAGCCAGGAGGCCAGTGTCCTTGATGGAAGAGGATATGTTGGGTAGTAAGAAGACTGGAAAGGTAGGAGAGGGCTAGGTTATGAAGGGCTTTGAATGCCAAACAGAGCATCTTTATTCCCGTAGACAATAGGGAGCCACTAGAGTTTATGAGTAGAGGGGTGGCATGATTGGACTTGTGCTTTAGAAGAATCACTATAGTGGTTGAATGGAGGACATATTGGAGTGGGGAGAGACTTGAGGTAGGCAGACTAACCAGCAGGCTCTTGGAGTATAATCTAGGCATGAGGTGATAAGGAGAGAATAGGGCTGACTTTTTGACAAGACAAGGACAAGAGATTTTGCAAAGGTGTAATCAACAGCCCTTGGCAACAGCTTGGATATTGGGAGGGTGGGGGGTGGTGAGAGATTGTAGAGTTGAGGATGACTTCTAGATTGGGAACCTAAGGACTGGGAGGATGGTGTTGCCCTCTGCAGAAATAGGGAAGGTAGGAGGTGAGGAAGGGTTTAGAGGGAAAGATAGTGAGTTCTGTTCTGGACATGTTGAGTTTTAGATGTCTGTTGGACTTCCAAGATGTCTGGAAGGGCAGTTGGAGATGCAGGATTAGAGATTAGCTGAGAGACTGGGGCAGGATGAGAGTCATCAGTATAGAGATGATGGTTAAATCCATGGGAGTTGATGAGATCACCAAGTGAAGTGGGATAGAGGGAGAAGAGAAGACCCAGGACAGGATCTTTTGGGCCACCTACTGTTAAAAGGACATGATCTGGGAGAGGATCCAGCAAAGGAGACAGAGAAGGATTGGTCAGATAGGCAGGAGGAGAGCCAGGAGAGAGGTGGTACCCCAAAAACCTAGAGAGAAGAGGGTATCAAGGAGAAGAGAATGGTCAGCGGTGTCAGAGGCTACAGAGAAGTCAGACAAGGAGGACTGAGAAAAGGCTAATGGAACTGGCGGGTGAGAGATCGTTAGTAACTCTGGAGAGGGCAGTTTCAGTGGAATGATAAGATTAGAAGTCAGGTTGTAATGACCTAAGAAGTGAGTGACAGGAGAGGAAATGGAGGCACCTGCTGCAGATGGTCTTTCTGAGGATAGCTACAAAGGGCAGAATAGGTAAAGAATAATAGTAGGGTTGGAATGGTTAAGTGAGGGTTTTTTTCAGGGTGGATGGAGACTAGGACATGTTTGTAGGCATAGAGAATGAGCCAGTAGACAGGAAGAAATTAAAAATAGAGAGTAGGGATGAGAGAAGGAACAGTCTTTTGGAAGAGATGGGATGGAATGGGATATCTTGAACACGTAGAGGAGTTATCTTTGGTAAAGAATAAGGCTTCGTCATATGAAACAGGGACTAAAAAGGACTGTAGTTTATCCTGTGACAGAAGACACTTGGGTGATGGGAGACGAGGAGGAGGGGTAAAGAGGGAACTCATGATGAGTGGCCTTTATTTTTTCTGTAAAATATGAAGCAAGGTTGTTAGCTGAGAGTGTGATGAAAAGGAGAGCCATGGAAAGTTTGAGGAGGAATGAAAAGGTTTGGAAGAGTTGCTATGGCCAGTGGAATAGTAAGTTGATAAGGGATAATTTTAAACTCTTCTCAACTTTCTCAGCTTCTACAAGACAGGTTTATGAGAATAAACTACTACAGTTGTTGACTGTTCCAAGTCCATCAACACAACATAAAGTTATGAAAACTGAAGAGCCACATCAGGATCTAGAAAGTAAGGAAGATCAAAGTACTATGGTTAATCTAAAATTTGTAAAGCTAGACATTCTTGTTTTTAATGGATTTGTCCAAAGTAGTTCCTGTATCTTAAAATGTTATACAAACTGAGCTCCTAAATACCACTTTTTGGACCAGTTTTCACTCCAAACAGGTCAGGAAAATCAGGGGTCATTTGTTGTTCAAGGATTTGATCCTATAAGGGAGAATTATGCAACCATTTGACAGTGTTAAAATACCTGAAAAAAAAAGTTTTTCATTTACTTATCAACTGCCTATCATCCTAATAACAATACCAAAATTGGTCATTGATTCCTAAGGCAAATTTCAGAGTCCCTTAAAGATACCCAGATTATGTATCTGATAAAAAGTACATAAAAGAGCCACATGAATTCAATTTACCTTCCTGTATCTCTCATACATGTTGCTTCACTGTCCCAAACAAGAGCTGCTAGGTATTCTTTTTGGAAATCCTAGAATTTAGGGATTAAGGACACTGTTTGGAATTCCCTGATGTTCACTTATAATGGCATACCCCTTCAGAAGTTCCAGAATTCCCTTGTAGAACCTCCCAATTTCAAAGTCCTTAGCAGATAAACCCAGAGGTCCCAAAGCATACCTTTCAAAGCAATCAAAATTAAGAGCTATGATAGGCAAATGTGTGAGAAGAGAGGATCTAACATAATTCTAACATAATGCTTTTTTCTAGTTTAGAGAGTAGTGAGAATGCTTTGAGCCACCTAAAGGTCTGTGTTCTCTTCTGTCTCAGGAATGGCAGTGGGCACTAGAAAATCCCCTAAATTACATAACACATGGTTGTCCCTCTCACCTATAATGAATGTGATTAATGTGAGATACTTCAGTTATCCTATGATGGCAAAGGGTTCCATGTCTTGTCATAGTCCTGGCATTTTTTGGAAACCTTAAAGTGCTATATAAATGTTAGCTATTATTCATAAGAATACCTCAGGGCACTGTGATAGCCCCTCTAACAACTTTGCACAACAACTGGATAATGGGACCTCACAATTTCCATTTCCTGCAAATAGCAGCCCAAGCAAGCTACTTGTTATCAATGACCATTAAGCAACTGTTCTCCTATAAAGAGAAGCTGTATAGAGAGTCATTCACTTTATCATAGTACCTAAGAGAAAGCAGTGATGGGCCTTTGGGACCTCTTCTCACCAGCAGGCACTGGAAGCTTGTGTTTGTTGCTCAATGACAATCAATGAAAAGAATAAACTATTCTCAACACAGTAGGCTAGGACAATTGACCCTTTTAAAAATAATAATCATAATAACAATCTCATTTTTTAGCTTGTGAGTGAGGAAATTGGATTTGGTAATTAGTGCCCATTCCTTCAATAGTTTTCATTTCCATCTCAATTTTTATTATGTTTCCTTGGATTTAGAGAATTTTGATGACATCATTTTGGAAAGGAGCATCAGAATCTTAACAAGAACCAGAGAACCCAAAAAAGTATGTAGCTTCCTGATGTATGAATATTGTACAAATAATTAAGAAAGATAAATTGCAAGTCACTCTACTAAACAATCAGGAAGAAAAAGTTTGTGTTAAAAATGGTATTTTGAGTAGAGTTCTCTTATACAAAGCTATTTCAGTGCTCTGGGAGAATATTCATAGTAAAAATACCATTCTTATTGTATTTAAATAAATTCTAAGCTGGGTATGGTGATGCTTACTCCCATGAGGCTGAGGCTGATGAATCTTTTCAGCTCAAGAGTACAGAGCTATAGTGGTCTAGGTAGATCCTAGCCCCCTACTGTTTGTACTAGGTCCAATATCAATATGGTCTAGCCACCTGCCTGGAGCAGGTCAGAGCACCTATATTTATCAATAGTAGGATTGGGCCTGTAAATTGTCATTATATGTCTAACCTGCTCAAGTTAAAGAGATCCAGCCTCTTTCCCTACCCAAAATTTATTGAGCAAAAAAATCCTGAGAACAAATGTAGTCATAAGTTCACATCTATGGAACAGTCATACTGATGGAATCCTAATAAAGCTACCCCCACCCCCAATATTCGAACTTCATTATAGACCTGGTCCTACTGAATAGCAGGCCCACTGTACCTACCTAACCCCACTGCCAATGCCCTAACTTCTCCATATATGCCACACTGTTCCCTGGAACAACAGGTGTGTCCCTGAACTCTTAGTTCCCACAGAAACAGCAGGTGTGTCCATGTGATGGGAACCCAGCTACTGCCTATACCTGGTCACTGCCCCCAGACCCATTCCCATAGAAACAGGTATGTTCTTATATTCAATCACAATCACATCATCCATCTAGCCCAAGACAGGACCACAGTATCGAACTATCTATCTTAACCAGTCAAGACCATGATAGCTAGCCAGTTGGAGGGCAGAATGACCAGAATGTTTAAGCATCGATCCATAGATGGGACCTCTCCTCCATTAACTAACCCCTTAACAAGCTCCTCCTGCCTTTTTAATATTAATGATATTCCTCTATTTTATGTAAAATTCTGTTATGTAATTGCATTTTTATCCTATAAAAATCCAGCTTGCTTTCTCTGAAGCTGCTGGTCACTCTGGGAACTTAGTCCACTTCATGAGAGGCGTCAATTTCAATAAATGCCTCTACTTGGATTAGAGGTGGTCTGACTGAATTCTTTGAGATGGTTCCACAAGAACACATGAAACTGCAACAGTTTTGAGTGGGCAAAGCCTACCACCACAACAGTTTTTTGGCGTCCCTGGATTTAAACTGCAACAATACTGTTGGGGCGGAGCCAAGATGGTAGAGTAGAAACAGCACTTCCAAGGTGCTCTCCCCCATACCACTTCCAAACAATGTAAAAGGTGGACTCTGAACAACTTCTGGAGCTCCAGCACCCACAGAACGACACAGAAAAGCTAACCTCCTGCTGAGGACAGCCCAGAAGACCTGCAGGGAGTGGCCATTACAGCATGCTGGGAGCCGACAGCTCAGAGCTCTGGGAGCTGAGCCCAGGTCCATGTGAGCCGTGGTTTTAGCCCCAAGGCAGCCGGGCCAGCAGCCGGCAGGAGGGACCCCAGAACACCAGCAGCTGTGGCGATTCCAGAATTATCAACACAGATATGCCTAGGACAAAGTGAGAGGTTAGTGCCCTATGGACTTTGGGACCAGTATTTGGGGAACTCGTCGGCTTCTTCCCCTGGGGGCAAGAAGCAGCTGAGGAGACACAGCACAGAGGCCATTTTGCAGCTTCAGTGGCAGCTTCAGCTCCTGGTCTGCAAACTGTAGGGAGATCCAGCAATCAGTCTTGGGGGGTAATCGCTCTTGCTTTAACCTCCCTGGATCTGGATTGCAGTCTGGGGGGGAGGTCTGGGGTGGGTATCCAGCTTGCCAGAGTGTATGGATCTTTACAGAGGCCACCCAACTAATACCTCCGGAAGTTGTGAAGACCCCAACGTTTGGGGCAGAAGCTCCCCTGTCTGGTGGCAGAGTCCTATTGTGGCAACAAGCCCAAAAGTCAAGTAATTAAGTGGAAACATGCCTAGGCAAAGGAAACAAACAGAAAAATTGAACATTAGACTCCTATTTGGGGGGCAAAGAGGATCAAAGCATGGAATGGGAAGAGGACTGTGAGGTCAGAATTCCTGCACCAAAAGTCCCAAATGAAAATACAAGCGGGGCACAGGCCATAGAGGACCTTAAGAAGGATTTTAAAAACCAAATAAGAGAAGTGGAGGAAAAATTAAATGTTTCAAATATATATAAATACTATTATTAATACTCTTTTGCATGTAATTGGGAGATAAGATGTGCAGGCATTGGGGCACAGAGATTCACCTTGCCCTAATGGTAAAGTCGAAGGGAGTATGGGAGAAGAGATGGGAGAGAGCAGATTGGATGAGGGGATATCATGTGGAACTGCTATTCTGGGGAGGTAGGTAGGGGAAAAATGGGAAAAAAATTGTAACTCAAAATCTGGCGGAAATGAATGATGTAAACCAGAAGTTAATAAAGCATTTGCTAAATAAAAAATAAATAAAAAAAAACAATACTGTTTAATTGGAATGTTTGGGTTCAGCATTTGGTCTTTCCATTTGAATTATACTCACAAAGGTTTCAGGTGACTGCAGATTCTAGGAAGGTGGAGGCAAGTAGCAATCAAATGAAGAGGAGAAATGGAGATAGATGGGAGGTAGGACAGCAAAGGAGCTAGCAGATTAGTGAAAAACAGAATGGAAGGGCAGGCAGTTAGCAGATCCAGGAACAATAAAATGGCCAGTGGAGAGAAGGAAGCTCAGAGACTAGAATATTAGGTACAGCTAGAGTAGAAGTCACAAATATAGATAGAATTGCATTTATACTTTCAGATACTACTGCTTTCACTTATTCTTGATTCTCTATAAGCCAGAGACTCTGCTCTCCATATCCTAAAAATCCATACAAACCTACTAATGTACCCCCCAGAAGTTTTTGTTGTTCCAAATGGTTTTATGTATTACCTAAAGTAGTTACTTCTTCAGTATTGCAGAAATTACCACTGTGATTTCATCAGTGTGAGTATTCTCTGGACCAAGTCTTTTCATGCTTTCTGATTTGCTCTAACTGGAAAAATTTACCTGGTGGTCAGCCTTTTGGATATTAGTATCTCTTCCAGCCTGCTTCAAATGCCAGTCCTTTGCCAAGTTTGTACCAGAAATCCTTCCTTGATATAAGACTTTCCAGAGCCTATGTCCTCTGGCATAATTTTTGAAAAACAAAAGATCACCTCCACATCACAATGAGGGATCAAAATGGAATTTTAATAGAGCTTACTATTACTTTCTTTCCTTTCTAGAAAATCTACTTAACCACAATCTCAGAGAATCAACCCTTACTCAAATCATTAATATTCTCTACATCTCTAACCTCCCAGTCTGCTAGAAAACCTCTAGAACTATGGATTATATCATCTTTCAATGAATCCCATTCCATTTTGGCATATATATATATAATTGTTAGGGTATTTTTCTTTATGTTGCTGAAATCTATCCTGTAGCTTCCACCCTTTGGGCCTAATTCTGTATTCTGAAGCCAAGTAGAATTCAGTTCAACATTTTAAAAATACCTACCATAGACAAGGTACTGGAATATATAGAGTAAGTAATCTCTTCTATGAGCCAACCTTTTGAATATGTAGATACTGAGTTTTTGCTTCTCCAAACTAAACATCCCCAGTTTCTTTACCTAGTCCTCGTTGGTTTCTAGAAACCTTTCATGGTTTCTATCCCCCACCCCCATTCTGGTTACCTCTTCTGGACAGGCTATTGTTTACCAGTGTCCTTTACTAAAAAAAAAAAAAAAAACCCTCCCTCACCCTGAATTCCAAATGACCAGGGTAGAGTCCCCACTCTGGACATTTTATATGTATTTATTAATGTAGTCACAAGTCACATTAGTTTGGGTTCCACATCATATTTCTGATTTATTGAGCTCGTGAGCCTATATTATCTACCTACATTTACCCTATTCAATACTTGGGCAGTTGATTTTTTAACCCAAGTGGAAAACTAAATTTATGCCATTTAAATTTCATCCTGTTGGTGTTAGCCCACCATTCTTTCCTGCCAAGATGTTTTTGGATTATTTGTTTTCTCCAATGTATTAATAGAGACTCCTGGCTTCATATCACTCCCAAACTTAGTAAATATGTTGTCTCTGGCTTTTTTCAAACAATGGACAATACTTTCTGTATGATTTAACAATAGGTTCATATTTAAATATAATTCAGATTTATTGAAGTAATTCTGATGTCTTGCTAAGTTAATTTAAAAGATATTTTACCAATGATTTGAAGGGGCTCATTAAACATTTTTTCCTATTTAATCCCTGTTCTGCTCTTCAGAAAATATTTTTCATATAATTCATCTAAAGATATTTCCAGGAGAAATTGGCAATCGATGTTGTAAAACTATCTGAGGTGAAAAAGATGCCTTTCATCTTTCAATTTAAATATATTTTGAATAATCTCCGTTTAAATCAGTAATCTAAAGAAGCAGGCAACCTGAAAGGTATGATGGGTTAACAGGTTTTGAATCCAGAGATCTTATATAAGCCGTTCTGATTTAATCAAGGACCTTAAGCCTTGAGAAGAGCTGATAAAAAACACCTCACTCTTCCTTGCAGAAGTGGAGGAATGTGGGTGTTGAACATTGCCTATGCTGTCGGATTCTGTCGGCATGTACCATATTTTTGTTGAACTACAGTTTTTTTCTCTTTGTTGTAAGAGATGGCTCTCTGTATAGGGAGGGATATATTCAGAAATGAAGGTTATGTAAAAAAATAATAAAGCAATACACTTAAAAATAATAAGGGATCTTAAGATATCTGTTAAGCTTTTCTCTTTTTTTGGCTTTTTGGAGGGAAATTGGGGTTAAGCGACTTGCCCAAGGTCACATGGCTAGTAAGTGTTAAGTATCTAAGGCCAAATTTGAACTCAGGTCCCCTTCAGGGCCCATGCTCTATTCACTGTGCCACCTAGCCGGCCCCTCTATTAAGCTTTAAATTCAAAAGTAGCTGCAACTTACTCAAAGGTGTTATTTTAAAAGTGATAGCTAAATGTATTTATTAACATACTTATCTAAGGCTATACACTTCCACTCTCAAAAAATTCTCGCTTAATCCATCCATCCACATTAGCTATTGTCTAGTATCTTGTCTCTCTTCCGTGGCTGACCTCCTTGAGAAGGCCTTCAGACAGTCAATGGCAATGCTTCCTTTCCTCTTATTCTTCCTTACTCTCTCCAGTCTACCTTCTGACCCCTTCATTCCACCCAGCCTGCTCCCTCCCAAGTTACCAGTGATCTCTTAACTGCCAAAACCTTTTCTCAGTCCTCATTTTCTTGAGCTCTGCAGTCTTTAACACCGTCAGTCATGCCTTTCTTGATGCTCCCTTCTTTCTAGGCTCCCTTGACACTGCTCTATCCTGGTTCTCCTACATACCTGACTATTCCTCTGCCTCCTCTGCTGGATCTTCATCTAGGTCTTCCTAGATGTCCTATGGGGTTGTGTCCTGGGCCCTCTTCTCTTCTCCCTCTGTACTTCCTCTGTCTCTTGGTGATCTCCTCAGATCCTATGGATCCTGTTGTCATCTCTGTGCTGATGATCATCAAATCTACTTATCCAGACCTGGCCTTTCTGCTGATCTCCACCCTTACATCTCTACCTGCGTATTAGACATCTCGAATTGGATGTTCTGTAGACATGTTAGACTCAGCAGGCCCAAAACTGAGCTCATAAGCTTTCCTCCAAGACCCTTCCCCTTCCAGATTACTGTTGAGGGTAACACTATTCTCTCATCACCCAGGATCATCTTCAGCTCTTCACTTTCTCTAACTCCCATATCCAGTCTATTGCCAAGACCCATCAGTTTTGTCTTTGCAACATGTCTCACATACTTATCTCTGTTCTCTCCTCTGACACTGTCAACACCCTGCTTCAGGCCCTTATTACCTAGTGCCAGGACTCTTGCAGTAGTCTGCTGCTTGATCTGCCTGCCACAAGTCTCTCCTCTCTCCAGTCTATGCTCCTTTAAGCAACAAAATAGATCTTCCTAAAGCCCAGGTTCCCTTACAATAAACTCCCAATAAACTCTGTTGGCATCCTGTCACCTACAAGATTAAATATAAAATCTTATTTGGCATCCAAAGTCTTTCATAACCTTTCCTGTTTTCTTACAACCTATTTATGCCTAGATACTCTCTGATCAAGTTTCACTGTCTCCTTGTTGTTTGTTGAACCAGACACCCCAACCCCTGATTTCATGCCTTTTTACTGACTGTCCCCCAGGCCTGGAATGCTCTCCCTCCTCATCACTGCTTCCTGGCTTCCCTGTCTCCCTTCAGGTCTCAGCTGAAATCCTACCATCTTCAGGATGCCCCTCCTGATCTGCCTTAGTACTAGTGCCTTCCCTCTGGTGGTTGGCTTCTGTTTGTCCTGTCTGGAGCTTCTTTGTACCCAGGTGTTTGCATGTTGTCTCTGCCATTAGACTGTGAGCTCCTTAAGAGCAGTCTCTTGCTTTTTTCTATAGCCCCAATTCTTAGCACACAGTGCCTGACACATAATAGGTGTTTAATGAATGCTTACTGGGTGAAAAATGGAATAATGTTTAATAGTATCTAGAGAAATATTTGCATTTCTTTGGTCAAGGCACCAATGAACATTATTTTCTTATTTCAATAATTATATAATAGAATTGAAATGACTTTGAAGTTAGGATCATGTCTGTAAATGTCCACTGAGTCAGAGAGGCAGCAGCACCACTGCTTAAAATGCTGACCCTGGGAAATTTATGGTGTAATTAATGCACATTGGCTACTGCATCAGCTGTGCTCAAAGGCAGAAGAAGGTAGGCTGGGTCCTTCATCAACAAGTCATCTCTTCCCTCTAGTCCGGCATTCTCATGTCTCCTAAACATGCCTTTTTCTTTCCTCTATATCTTTGCTTTTTTATTCTTTCAGCTTGGAATGCTTTCCCTATTCCTATCCACCTATCCAATTATCACACATGTTCAAAATCCACTTCTCTGTGTACCTCTGAATATAATACAAGACAATATTAAACAATATAAAATAATATAACAATATAAGGGGACAGCTAGAAGGTATAATGAATGGTGCTGGGTCTAGAATAGGGAAAATTCATCTTCCTGAATTCAAGTCTGGCCTCAGACACTTACTAGCAGTGGGACCTTGGACAAATCACTTAACCCTATTTGCCTCAGTTCCTCTTCTGTAAAATGAACTGGGGAAGGAAATGACAAACCACTCCAGTACCTTGGCCAAGAAAATCCCAAATGGGGTCACAAAGAATCAACAACAATGTAATATAATATAACATAGTATAGTATAATGTAATAAAACATAATGCAATGTAATGTAATACAATTCAATATAATAATGGTGAACATATCTACACATAAAAGTGTGCGTATGTGTGTATGAATTTTAAGAGAGAGTGTTAGAAACTAGAGGTGGGTAGAAGAACTCTTCACAGCCCTCAAGTCCACGTAAGCCACCAACTGGGGAAAGCACTTGAAATAATTGTGGAGATACTGACATGTGTAGTTTTATTCCTGTCACCTTGACTCCCCACCCCCAACTATAGCAGCAGAGACTACTCTGCTATTGAGACTACTCAAGCCTACTTGGTAGGGAGTAAAAACAAGCCTATTTCTTTCCTCTTCTAGTTTCCAAAGGGAACTATTGGCATATTATTGGCATTTTAGGGACAGTGTGAATTTATACATCCCTATTCATCATTATTCATCCATATTCACCATTTATCTTTCTGTAAGGATGCATATAATATGACCATTGCCATGGAAACCATTGTGGCAGACATTATTTATCTACATTATTCAAATTCCAATCCACTGACATTTGCCATCCTGTATACCTCTTGTCTGTGTCTTCATACAGGTTTGCCAAAGGGGAATCATGTTACAAGAGAATATTAGTGGAATGCTCTGGCCAACCACCTGTCGTCCTTTGCCTTTTCTGTGTGATCATTCCATCTTTTCTTCCTATCATACATTTTTTTCTTTGATATCTTTTACTCCCATTCTTTTTTGAAATTCCCATTAAAAAAAAGAAGAAGAAAACGGGGGGGGGGGGCGGAGCCAAGATGGCAGAATAGAAACAGCTCATCCAAGCCACTCTGCCCCCAGATTCCCCTCAAACTATGCAAAAGGGGACTCTGAACAACTTCTGGAGCCCCAGCACCCACAGAACGACACAGAGAAACTAACCTCCCACTGAGAGCAGCCCTGCAGGAAGGACCAGCGCAGCACTCTGGGAGCCAGCAGCACGCAGTGCGCAGAGCGCAGGGAGCCGAGCCGAGTGGAGCTCAGGTCCCCGTGAGCCGAGGTTTTAGCCCCAGGGCAGCAGGGCCAGCAGCCAGCTGGAGAGACCCCAGAACACCAGCAGCTGTGGCGACTCCAGAACTATCAACATAGACATGCCTAGGACAAAGTAAGAGGTTAGTGTCCTATGGACTTTGGGACCAGTATTTGGGGAATGCATCAGCTTCCTTCCCTGGGGGCTAGAAGCCGCTGAGGAGACACGCCATTTTGTAGTTTTCAGAGGCAGCTCCAGCTCCTGGCCTGCGAACTGTAGGGAGATACAGCGATCAGTCTTGGGGGGCAATCGCTCTTGCTTTAACCTCCCTGGATCTGGATTGTGATCTGGGGTGGAGGTCATGGGTGGGTTTACAGCTTGCCAGAAATGGAAGTTGCCCCCCACATGTTCGGGACGAAAATTCCTCTATCTGGCCTTAAAGCCATAGTGTGGCAACAAGCCCTAAAGTCAAGTAATTAAGTGGCAACATGCCAAGGCAAAGGAAACAGAAAAATGCAACCCTAGACTCCTATTTTGGGGGCATAGAGCGGGAAAAGGACTGTAAGGTCAGAAGTCCTGCTCCAAAAGCCCCAGGGGAAAACATGAGCGGGTTGCAGGCCATAGAGGACCTTAAGAAGGACTTTAAAAATCAAATAAGAGAAGTGGAGGAAAAACTGGAAAGAGAAACGAGAAGGATGCAGGAAAAGTATGAAATGAGGGTCAACAGCCTGACTGAGGAAAACAACACCTTAAAAAATAGACTAACTCAAATGGCAAAGGAGGCCCAAAAGGGCAATGAGGAGAAGAATGCCTTAAAAAGTCAAATTTGCCAGATGGAAAAAGAATCTCAAAAGCTCACTGAGGAGATTCATTCCTTCAGAGTTAGACTGGAGCAAATGGAAGCTAATGACTTTATGAGAAGTCAAGATGCTGTTAAACAGATCCAAACAAATGAAAGAATAGAAGGCAATGTGAAATATCTCATGGGAAAAACCACTGACCTGAAAATAGATCCAGGAGAGACAATTTAAAAATTATTGGACTACCTGAAAGCCATGATCAAAGAAAGAACCTAGAAATCATCCTTCAAGAAATTCTCAAGGAAAATTGCCCTGGATGTTTTAGACCCAGAGGGTGAAATAGAGGTTGAAAGAATCCACAGATCACCTCCTGAAAAAGATCCCCAAAAGAAAACTCCCAGGAATATTATAGCCAGGTTCCAGAATCCCCAGATCAAGGAGAAAATACTACAAGCAGCCAGGAAGAAACAATTTCAACATTGTGGAAACACAATCAGAATAGCACAGGACCTGGCAGCTTCTACACTGAGGGATCAAAGGGCATGGAATATGATATTCCAGAGGGCAAAAGAGCTGGAATGAACCCAAGGGTCACCTACCCAGCAAAACTGAGTATTTTGTTTCAGGGGAAAATATGGTCATTCAGTGGAATAGAGGACTTTCAAGCATTCTTGAGGAAAAAACCAGAATTGAATAGAAAATTTGACACCCAGACACAAGAAGGAAGAGATGCCTGAGAAGGTAATCAGGGAAAAGAAATCAAAAGGAACTTATCAAAGTTGAACTATTTACATTCCTATATGGAAAGCAATAACTGTGACTGATGATATCTTTCTCACTATGAAAATAATGGAAGAAGGGTGTGTGGTCATATGAATACATATGTGAATGTGTGTGTATATGGTTACAGTTATATATGGATAGAGGGCATAGGTTGAATTTGTTGGGAAGGGAGAATACCAAGGGATGAAATTATGAGGTGAGAGAGGAAAGTGGCAAGAGGAGATGGGAAGAGACAGGGTAGGGTAAACTATCTCATGTAGAAGAAGTAAGGGGAAGTGGTTGCAAGGGAGGGGGAGAATAGGAAGGCAAAAAAGGCAAAACCACATTCTCATTGAATTTGGTTCAGGGAGAGAATGACATACATACTAAATGGGATATCTCAACCTGCAGCAGAATAGGGGGAAGGGGGATGAGAGGAGGGATGATGGATGGGAGGGCATCCTTGGGGGGAGGGGAGGTTGGAAGTACCCACTATAGAAGAGGGACAGGATCATGTAGGGAATGGACCAGGTGGGGGGTGGGATGAGTGGGAGGGAATTATAAGCAGCCTTGTACAATATATCTAATATGATAATGTTTTGCATAGCTAGACATGTACAACATATACTGAATTACTTATCTCCCCAGAAGGAATGGGTGACAAAGGAGGAAAGAAATGGATCTGAAATTCAAGGTCTTAAGACTAAATGTTTCAAATATATATAAATACTATTATTAATACTCTTTTGCTTGTAATTGGGAGATAAGATGTGCAGACATTGGGACACAAAGATTCACCTTCCTCTAATGGAAAAGTCGAAGGGGGTATGGGAGAAGGTATGGGAGAGCAGATTGGAGGAAGCGATATCTTGTGGGACTGCTATTCTGGGAGGTTGGGTAGGGGAATAACGGGGGGAAAATGATTGTAACTCAAAATCTGGCGGAAATGAATGATGTAAAACAGAAGTTAATAAAGCATTTGTTTAAAAAAAAAAAAGAAAATGCAAAATGGTCCTTAGGCTAGTGCTATCTCCTTCTGCCACCACATTCATGGTGGCAGAGGTTCAGGAATGCATACAGAGATGCTAAAGAATCCTGGTTCTTAGACTGTTGATAAACTTTAACTTCACAGTTGCTACTTTAGATGTGCCATAATTTATCCAATGACCAGTATAGACAGAAGGCTGGAGGAGGTACCCATCTTGACATTCTCACTATAAATGAAACCAGAAGAAAGAAGAAAGTTGCAACCAAATGGAATGACAGTTCACAGGTGTTCCTTGGAAAGAAAGGAGTTGGTGGAATTAATTTTATTATATACGCAAAAGCAATGAGAAACATTAATTCATGGGTATTTGGTTATCTCATATCATAGCATCACTGATAGCTATATGTAAAAAACCCCTATAAAAATAAACATAGTTTATGCTCCAGTATCAGTCATTGAGGCTAAAGAAGAGGAATTCTATGACAGATTCATTAAGATCCTGGAAATCATGGTCAGGAAGAAGGAATGAGATGACAAAAACCTGTAGGCTACACAGAAACCTCATGAATATTTCCTTTTTAAAAAGTGGACACCGTACATGAGAACATCAAATAAAATTACCAAAAAGAAATTAAACAAATTGCATTTTAAAAGCAGGGAGGAGACTTGTTATTGGTGTGAGAATTATTCCTGAATCAGCTCTCTGTGTATATCTCTTTGTTGAAGTAAAGATCAAAATGAGGAAAACTCAAGAAAGAATAATAACAAGAAAAGGATACGGAACACAATCGAAACAATTCACTTCTGAACCAAACAATTAATTGACAAAGAAAAATAGGTGATGGACAATAGAAATGACATTGAAATGGACTATATGGAAAGTGTTATTTTGTTTTGTTTGGACCAGACCTGTGATTTCAGGAGAATAAGGAACTCCTGGTGAATACTTTCTTCTACCAATACAGATCTAGACTTTGAAACCTGCACAAGTGATATCATAAGGAGAAAAATCTTTAAAAAAACTAAATCTGTGATTTCATTGATATTGAGAGCCCCTGGTAAGTAAAATTCCACCATAATTGCTACTTGTCTTTAGAGTTGGAGGAGGGGGACTAATGTATAATATGTATCATGCTCCTATTCTTTTCGGAGGCAGTTGGGGTTATTTAAGTTGCCAGGGTCATAAAGCTAGTAAGTGTCCGAGGCCAGATTTGAACTCAGGTCCTCCTGACTCTGGGGCCAGTGTTCTATTCACTGCACCACCTAGTCACCTCTTACATTACTTTTTGAAAAATTTGACCTCAGTTTTGTTCAAATCTTAGTTAAAATTGTATCCAGTAAATCAGTAGTGCTAGATAAAACAACCTAACATGAAGTAAATCAGTAAAGAAATATGCTGATGCAATCAATAAGAAACAGTGCTACTATGGAGTGATATAGAAGCCATAATCAACAATTAGTACATGAAAAGGCAAGCGGTGTCAGTGAAATCAATGCTACACACAAATAGGTAACAATGTTATTAATAGTACATAATTTTAAGTAGTGTGGATTGTCAGCAGAGCAATACCCCTGTATGTAACAGGCATGATTCCTTAATAATTAGTAGCATTCATATGCACAATGTACTTGGAATCCAACGAAAAACTGGGCAAATCATGAGAAAGTACAATTCCAGAGAACAAAAAGATTGTTTTTTAAGTATTGTTCACTACTAGGGAAAAAAATCAGGATGAAACATGAAGAATTAGAATACAAAGAAAAGTTATTTTTTCATTAAAAATAAAATATAACTACGAAAATAATATCTTTTGGCTTAAAACACAACATAACAAAACAAAACTCAATTCAAATACTCATACATTTCCAGAACAAGCATCCCTATAGGTGACTACATCTTGGTTCCAGGCTATCAATGTTTCCTCTAGCATTTGGTGAGTTAGCTCATTGCCACTTCCATCTCCCAGATGAAAATATGAAAGTCCTATGGGCAGCAGAAGAGAGGAAACCAACCCTGAGCTGTAAGTTAGAAAACCCATGTATCTCCTATATCCTATGTAACAGCTCTCTGCCTCAGTGGGCACTCAGAGCAGTACAGTTTCCTTTATCATAGAGAGGAAGAACAAGTAAGTGTTCTATCTATCAGTTGTGTTGATATGTTTTGCCTCTTTCCTTCTATGGAAACAGTTTGGTTCCTTGAGTCTCCCCAGAGATGAAAAGGCTATGCAGAAGCTACACTATTAACTATCATTATTTTTATATTTAGTCCAACAGTCTAGCCTGTTGGAATTTTTTGTATCTCAGATCTCATATTCAACACATTAACTATCCATCACATTTTGTGTAAACTGAAAATTTCATAAACATGTCATTGTTTTTGTCATTCAAATCATTGATAAAAATGCATAAGAATTGGGGGCAGCGGGGCGTCTAGGTGGCGCAGTGAATAGAGTGCCGGCCCTGGAATCAGAAGGACCTGAGTTCGGAGCCGGCCTCCGACACTTGACCCACACAAACAAAAACCTAGCCGTGTAACCTTGGGCAAGTTACTTAACCCCAATTGCCCTAAAGGGGCGGCTAGGTGGCGCAGTGAGTAAGAGCGTCGGCCTCGGAGTTGGGATGACCCGAGATCAGATCCGGCCTCAGAAAATGAGCACCCACGCATAAATAATAATGACTAGCCGTGTAACCTTGAGCAAGTTACTTAACCCCAATTGCTTTAAAAAAAAAAAAAAAGAATTGGGGGCAGCTAGGTGGCATAGTGAATAGAGCACCAGCCCTGGAGTGAGGAGGACCTGAGTTCAAATCCTCAGAAGCAACACAAAAAACTTGCCATGTGACCTTGGGCAAGTCACTTAACCCCAATTGCCCTACCTTTCCCCCCCCCCCAAAAAAAGCAAATAAATAAATAACTTTTTTTAAATGCATGAGAATCATAGATCCCTGGACCTTTCCATTAGACACCTCCTTTCAAGTCGATCTTAAGCCAGTAATTAATACTGTTTGATACTTTTCAATCATTTCCAAATCCATCAATTTGTATTGTCTAAGCCACATATCTTGTGCATATGAGAGACTTTGTTAACTGATTAGCTGACATCTGGGTAAACCATTTGCCTCACTTCACCAATGTACCACTTTAGTAACATTGTCAAAAAAGAAAATGAAGTTAGTTATACATGACTTTTTCTTGATAAAACCAGGCTGGCTCTTTGTGAACGCTTATTCCATTTTTAGTTGTTCACTCACCATCCTGTTAAGGGGCAACTAGGAAGTACAGTGGATAGAGCACTGGGCTTGAGACTCATCTTCCTGAATTCAAATCTGGCCTCAGACACTCACTAACTGTGTGACCCTGGGCAAGTCACTTAACCCTGTTTGCCTCATTTTCTTCATTTATAAAATGAGCTGGAGAAGGAAATGGCAAAGTATTCCAGTATCTCTGCCAAAGAAAACCCCCAAAAGGATACAACTCAAAAACAACAACAAAAAAATGATCCCAATAATGAAGTTTCTGTTTCAAAGAGTATTGATATATTACTTTATTTTTATTTATTTGCATGATTCCATATGGTTTTGTGAAATACTTGAACCATTTCAGAGCTCCACCAACAATGTATTAGTGTGTCCCACATCCTCCAATTCATGTAAAAGGTGACTCTGAAGAAACTTTGGAGCAGAACCCACAAAATGACACAGAGAAACTAACTTCCTGCTGAGGACAGCCTGGCAGGCCAGTAGGAAGGGGCCAGCAAAGTGATGTGGGAGCTGACCCCACCCCCTGCCCCCCAGAGCTGGAGGTTTTAGCTTCAGGGTGGGCCTGACCAGCCACCAGCTGGAGGGACTTCAGATCACCAGCAGTTGTGGGGTTTCCAGAATTATCAACACATAGATGCTAAGGACAAAGTGAGAGGTCAGTGCAATGTGGATTTTAGGATCCGGTAGTTCAGGAGTGTGGTCAGCTTCTGCCCCCTGGGGTGAGAAGCAGCTGAGGAACAGTGGCCATGCAGCTGCAGCCACATGGCTGCTTCTACTCCTGGCCTGCAGATTATAGGGGGACCAAGCGACCAGTCTGAGGGGTAATCACCCTTGCTTTAACATGCTTGGATCTGGGTCTAGGGTGGAGGTCCTACGGTGTGTGACCAGCTTGCCAGAGTGTGTGGAGGCTTCAAAAAGGGCACCCAACTAATAGCTTCAGCAGCTGGGAAAACCCCAGCGATTGGAACAAAGCTCCCCTGTCTGGTAGCAGAGTCCTACTGTGGCAAAAAAGCCCGACAGTCAAGTAATTGAGTGGCAACATGATCAAACTAGGGAAGCAGAGCAACCCAACTTTACAGTCCTATTTTGGGGACAAAAGTATCAAAGCATGGAACACGAGGGAGACAGTGAAGTCAGAATTCCTGCACCAAAGCTTCCAAGAAAAATATGGGCTGGTTATAGGCCATAGATGATCTTAAGAAGGATTTTGAAAACCAAATAAGAGAAGTTGGAGGAAAAATTGGGAAGATAAATGAGAACAATGCAAGAAAATTATGAAATGAGAGTCAAAAACCTGACTGAAGAAAATAACACCTTAAAAAATAGACTAACTCAATTGGCAAAAGAGGCTCAAAAAGGCAATGAGGAGAAGAATGCCTTACAAAGCCGAATTTGCCAGATGGAAAAAGAATCTCAAAAGCTCACTGAAGAGAATCATTCCTTCAGAATTAGATTGGAGCAAATAGCAATTAGTGACTTTATGAGAAATCAAGATACTATTAAACAGATCCAAACAAATGAAAAAATAGAAGGCAATGTGAATATATCTCATTGGGAAAACCACTGACCTGGAAAATAGATCCAGGAGAGATAATTTAAAAATTATTGGACTACCTGAAAGCCATGACAAAAAAAAGAACCTAGAAAGCATACTTCAAGAAATTTTCAAGGAAAATTGCCCTGATGTTTTAGAACCAGAGGGCAAAATAGAGGCTGAAAGAATTCACCAATCACCTCCTGAAAAAGATCCCAAAAAGAAAACTCCTAGGAATATTATAGCCAGATTCTAGAATTCCCAAATCAAGGAGAAAATATTACAAGCAGCCAGAAAGAAACAATTTGAATACTGTGGAAACACAATCAGGATAACACAGGATCTGGCAGCTTCTACACTGAGGGATCAAAGGGCATGGAATATGATATTCCAGAGGTTAAAGGAGCTGGGATTAAAACCAAGAATCACCTACCCAGCAAAACTGAGTACCATGTTTCAGGGGAAAACATGGTCCTTCAGTGGAATAGAGGACTTTCAAGCATTCTTGATGGAAAAAAAACAGAGTTGAATAGAAAATTTGACATTCAGATACAAGAAGCAAGAGAAGCATGGGAAGGTAAACAGGGAAAAAAATAATAAGGAACTTGTCAAAGTTGAACTGTTTACATCCCTACATGGAAAAATGATAATTGTAAGTGATGAAACTTTTCTCAGTATGAGAATAGTTGAAGGGAATAGAAATGTGTATGTATATATAAATATGTGTGTACGTATACATATATATATATATATACACACACACACATACATATATATGTCTATATAGGAGGGTGTATGGACATATGAATACATATGCGAATATGTGTATATATGTGTACAGGTATACATAGATAGAGGGCACAGGACCAATTTAATAGGAAGGGATGATATTTAAGAGGTGAGAGAGGAATATAATGAGAGGAGATAGGGAGAGACAGAATGGGGTAAACTATCTCATATAGAAGAGGGAAGGGAAAATGGTTACAATGGAAGGGAAGAACAGGAAGGAAAAAGGGAATGGGTCAATCTTATTCTCATTGAATTTGGCTTAGGGAGGGAATGACATACACACTAAATAGGGTATCTCACTCTACAGGAGAGTAGGTGGGAAGGGGGTAAGGGGGGGATGATGGAAGGGAGGGCAGGTTGGGGGGAGGGAAGTTGGAAGCACCCACCTTTGAAAAGGGACAGGATCAAAGTAGAGAATAGAACAAATGGGAGGTGGGATAGGAGGGAGAGAAATATAATCAGTTTTTTACAATATATCTACTATGGTAATGTTTTGTATTAGCTACACATGTACAACCTATATTGATTTGCTTATCTTCTCAGTAAGGCTGGGTGACAAGGGAGGAAGGGAATGAATCTGGAATTCAAAGTTTTAAAATCAGATGTTTAATATATGTGTGTGTATGTGTGTATACTATTATTAATATTATTTTACATGTAACTGGGAAATAAGATATACAGGCACTGGGGCATAGAGATTCCACTGTGTCCTACTGGAAAGTTGGAGGGGGTATGGGAGAAGATATGGGAGAGAGCAGATTAGAGGGGGGGATATCCAGTGGGATCGCTATTTTGGGGTGGTGGGTAGGGGAAAAATGGGGAGAAAATTTGTAACTCAAAATCTTGCAGAAATGAATGATGTAAACTAGAAGTTAATAAAGCATTTGATTTAAAAAAAAATAATGTATTAGTGTGCCTGTCATTCCATAATCCCTCAAACATTGATCACTGTCATTTTTTTTTCATTTTTGCCAATTTTCAGGGTGTGAGATAAAGCTTCAGAATATTTTTGATTTTCATTTCTCTTATTATTAGTTATTTGGAACCTTCATGTAATTATGAATACTTTATAGAGTTGGAATTGAAAAGTACCCAGAGCTCTTTTGAAGGAGGATGATGATTATTATTATTAATTACAGTAGTTGACCTTTATATAGTGCTTTTTAATGTTTGCAAAAAATCGATCATGAGCTCCTTGAGAGTAGGGAGGGGATGTTTTTGTTTTGTTTGGGGTTTTGTGGCCTTTCTTTGTATCTTTAGCACTTAGCACAGTGCCGGGCACATAGTAGTAAGTGCTATATAAATGCTAGCTAGTTGTTATTATCCCTTATTTATAGGTGAATAAACAGGCCCAGAAAAATTAAGTTACTTGCCTATTATGGCTAGGTGTCAGAAGTGCAATGTGACCTCAGATCTCTTCTGATACCAAGTTCAGACCCTCTTCCCTATATCACATGTCTTGAATTTAGCATTTCTAGATTAGAACCAGAGACAAGTGGAATACATTCTTCTGTACTCATTATGAGCGCTTCAAGTATCAGGTGTTATTTGGGTTGACTAGCACTGCTCCAGCCATGTTGGCATGCTTTCATCATTATCAGTGAAGTGTTCTGAGGTCTCCATGCCTCGATTATCTTCTCCCCTTGGACATGAGGCCATATGCACACACTGTCCTTCTAGATCTTATTCAGATTATTTGTCTTCTTCAAGTTGGGGAAATGCCTCTTTTACCAGACACTCCTCTCATCAGTTTCTAAGTTTTGTGCTCAATCATGAAGGCTTAAAAATCAATCCGGTATCTATCAGGGTACTCAAGGATAGATTTACCTCCTGGAAATTAAGACACTCACCTGTTTCCTGAGCATGGCTAACTTTTCTAGGCAGTTTGTCCAGACTGCTTCTAGCTTATGGGACTTTTCTCATGGTTCCCTATGGCTAACAACAACAGTGAGATTTGCAAAGCACTTCCCAAATGTCTCCTTTTTATCCTCACAAAAATTCTGGGAGTTAGTTGCTATTATTTCCTCAAATTCACAGATAAGCATGTAGAGACAAACAGAGCTTAAGTGACTTGTTGGAGGTTACCCAGCTGGTAAATCTGAGTTTGGATTTGAACTCAGGTCTTCCTGACTCCAAATCTAGTGCTCTATCCATTGGCATTAAAAGGAGCCATCCATCAAGGAGGAACTGAATGAGAAGGGGCATTCATGCCAGCCTGGCCATTGTCATCCATCCCAAAGTCAATCCTCTTCTGCCCAGAGATGGATATGCTCCATTTGAATATTAAGTTCAGAATTGAGACAATGCCAGGAGAGGAAGGGGAGAATTAAACTTGAAATTGTTTACTGATTTATCAATCAGCAAACATTTATTAATGCCTATTGTATCCTAGGCTTTTCATCCTGAATCACTAGGAATACAAGACTAAAATGAAATCATCCTTCTTCTCAAGAAACTTAAATCCTATCAGGAGAGACCATCTACATATCATATATACAAAGTAATGTGTGAGAAAAGACTCTGCACTAGCAGAGCACAGGGTGGGGAAAAGTACCAGGCAGATGGTAGCTGAGCTTTGAAGGAAACCAGTTTTTAAAAATTAGTCTTTTTTTAAATTTTGCATCATCATACTTTCCCCTAGTATCTTTTACCTCCAACAGTCTATTTCTTTTTTTTGTTTGTTTGTTTTTGTTTTTGGAGGGCTATTGGGGTTAAGTAACTTGCCCAAGGTCACACAACTAGGTTTTTTTTTTGTTTGTTTGTGTGGGCATTAAGTGTCTGAGGTCGGATCTGAACTCAGGTCCTTCTGCTCCAGGGCCGACGCTCTACTCACTGCACCACCTAGCCGCCCCGACAGTCTATTTCTTAAGGAAAAAAATTAAAGGGAAAGGGGGAAAAACTGGTATAATTTGTCAGTACATTAGAAAAATGTGCCATAATATGCCACACTCCTCGACCTTTTACCTCCGCAAAGAGATGAAGTAGGGATGTCTCCTCATATCTCTTTGAAGCTATCCTTGTTCTCTATAATTTCTTAGCATTCATTTTTATTTTTTTTTTGTAGTTCTTTCCATTTACATTGTTGTAGCCATAGTATAAATTGCTTTCTTGGTTCTGCTTACTTCACTCTACATCAGTTCATGTACATCCTTCCATGCTTCTGTGTATTCTTCATGCTTTCTTTTCTTTCAGTATAGCAATATTCCACTAAATTGTATACCACAATTTGCTTAACCATTGCCCAGTACTTATTAATGATATTAGTCTGCAATTCTCTTTTGAGTGCTTTATTCTTTCCTTGTTTAGGTATTAGGATTATATTTATCTCATAAAGGGAATTTGGTAGTGTAGAATAATTTGGGTAGTATTGGTAATAATTGTTCTTTCAAAGTCTAATAGAATTCTCCTGCGAAATAATCAGGTCCAAGAAATACTTTTTTAAAAATTTCTTTTACAGTTAGTTTTGCTTCTTTTTTTCTGAGACTGAATTACTTAGAATCTCTATTTGGTCTTATTAGTTTGGATATTTTACATTTTTAAAGGTATTCCTCTATTTCCTTTGTATTCTCACTTTTGATAGCATCTAGCTGTGCAATGTAGATTCTGCTAATTCTTTTTGTTCTGATTTTGTTGTGATTCACTTAGTAATTTGTTATTTCATTGATTTGATTTTCTGACTTTTCTTTAACCTGATCAGCTAAAAGTTTATCAATTTTATTAGTCTTTTCAAAGAACCAGCTTTTAGTTATTTTAATCATTTCTATAGATCTTTTTCTTCTAATTTCTGTTTCTCCTCTAATTTAAAATATCTTCTCTTTTGTGTTTATTTTAGGTATATATATATATATATATATGTATATATATATATATATATATATATATAACTTTTTACTTTAAAAATACATATTCAGTATTGATTGTTTCTATGATTTGTTCTTTGACTTCCTTATTATTTAGGATTTTATTGTTAAACCTCCATTTGGATATGTGTGTTTTGTTTGTCTTCCCTAAACTGATTACTATTTTTATTTTGTTATGGTCTGTAAAGGAGAAACTAGAGATTTTAAGAGGCATGAAGGTGGGAAATGGAGAGTCTTGTGTGAGGAACAGCAAGAAAATCAGTTTGACTGGACTGGAGTGCATGAAGGGGAATGATATATAGTAAAACTTAGAAAGGTAAGTTGGAGTCAGATTGTGAAGGGTTTTCAGTGCCAAATGTTGAAATTTTTATTTGATCTCAGAGGTAAATGGAGTTTATTGAGTAGAGTCAATTGAGTGCTTTAGGAAAATCCCTTTTGTGGTCCTTTGTAAAAAGAGGAATTTGGAGAGGAAAGAATCTTGAATTGTATCAATTAAGCTATTTCAGTGATCCAAGCAAGTGGTAATCAATTAGTTACACCTGAACTAAGGTCTAACTAAAAAGGATGGGGATTAATGCAAGAGACATTGTGGAGATAGAAACAATAAGACTTGGCAGCTAATTGGATAGGTGAGGTGAGAGAGAGACAGAGAGACAGAGAGAGGGAGAGACAGAGAGAGACAGAGAGACAGAGACAGAGAGAGAGACAGAGAGACAGAGAGAGAGAAGAGTAAGCGTAGCCTCGTGCCTTTAAAGAAGCCAGAATGGAAGCCAACAGGATGAATTGTCAATCACCAGTATATTCTGATTCAAGAACCATTGGGGGCTTTGGAAAAAGACAGTTTCCTTCTCTCATTGTGAAGGAGTGATGGTGACTGAAAATCCTGCAAGGGGAAGAATTGAACAATAAGCCAGGACATGACTAGCTCAGAGGACTAAACTATGCAGAGCCAATGGGAAAGACGAGCTGTTTTTATGTTCTAAGAAGATAATATTGATAATACTTCTCCTTTCTCCTCTGCCACTTCTTTTCTCTTCTGGGGAGAGCAAATTTTCTTTGTTTTGTTTACAGTTTATCATTTATATTTGTTATTCACTGGTATTAAGATAGGACTGGTAGTCTGTGTGTATTTCATTTATTTGAGGGCAGTGCAGAGAGGGTGAGAGGCAGCTATGCAGAGTGCAGGAAGGAGACTCTCTTGTCTAGACTTTGAGTTTCTTTTCTGGTGGGGTGCTCAAGATAATCAGAAAGATTTTTATTGATAAGCACTATTATAATTCATTATAATCTTGGAATTAATATTAAATCATGTGAGTTTGAAATTGTTCTGAGTTTCCCTGGGGACAATTGTGCTAAAACTCATCCTTAGGAGAAAAGAGGCATGGTAAGAAGCTTTCTCCCTGAGCTCCTCAAAGACAATTGGCCTTGGTTCACTCTCCTTCTTGGGGTCCTATCTGCCCCCAAGGGGAAGTCATGCCCACAGGGACACCTAAGGGAAGAACTGGGAAAGAGTAATTTTAACCACATGAGAGTGGGAGCCATCTAAGAAGAATTAGTTAGCTTTCCTGCTAAACTAAACTACTCTAGTCCTGTGAATGGTTAGATAAGGATGACTCTGAACATGCTGGGTTGCTAGATGGATGGTAATACTTTTCACAGAAATAGGGAGATTTGTTTGAGAGGAAGGCTTAAAGAGAAAGATAGTGAGTTCTGTTTTGGACATGTTGAGTTTGAGCTATTCCTGGGACATCCAATTTGAAATATTCACTAGGACCTGGTAAGACCAGACCCATGGAAGCTGATGAAGTCACAAAGAAAAAAGTGTGTCAAAAGAGGAACCAGATCAGAACCTTTGGGTATGCCAACAGAGGTGCAGTAGAAGATGGTGATCCAGGAAAAGAGACTGAGATGGAGTAGATGGGAAAGAAGAACCAATAGAGAAATGTCACAAAGTCTCAGAGAGAAGAGATTCTGCAGCAGGACAGAGAATGGTCAACAGTGTCAGATGCTGTAATGAGATCCATAAAGAGGAGGCCTGAGAAAAGGCAATCAGATCTAGCAATTAAGAGAGGGGAATTTCAAGTGAATTATCAGGTCTGAGATGCAGTGAGAGGGGGAAAAGTGAAAATAAGTAGATAGTTTAAAACTTTTTCTTTTTTACTATGATTTTAATCATCAACATTTAGTATGCAAAAAAAATAAGAAAAATAGATGGTATATGAACTTTTGAACTTTTCTTGCATACAGTTTGTTTTTTTAAGTGTATATGAAATTTAACAAGGAAGTAATAAAATTGCCCTGGTGTTCCTTTTTGAACTTAAATTTTTTCTGTGTGTTTGTTAGTGTTTTATTGACACTCTCTCTCTCTCTCTCTCTCTCTCTCTCTCTCTCTCTCTCTCTCTCTCTCTCTCTCACACACACACACACACACACACACACACACACACACACACACACATATTTCTATCCCAACACATCACCTTATCTCCTAACTCACCCCTTTGGTAGCAAGTATCGAACCAACAAATCAACACACTGGTTATGTCTGAAAATTTATATGAAATGTAGATATCAACATGCATGTGAGAGCTGAGGATAGTCCTCAGCTGTAAACATCCTCACCTACCAGGAAGCTAATTAAAGGTGAAGTAGGTATGAAGAAGTCAGATGTGTATAATGACAGAGGAGTCCAGAATGAAGGTCCCACTGCCTACATAAGGCAGCCCCTTGTTCACATTCAACCTAGGCTGTCTCACATCTGCCCCAAGAGAATTATTTTCTACTTGGCACAGGGGTGGGGAACCTGCAGCCTCCATGGGTGCAGCCTTTTGACTGAGTCCAAGTTTTACAGAACAAATCCTTTTAATTAAGCAGATTTACTCAGTGAAGTTTGGGTTCAAGGACTGCACTTGAGGACCTAGACGGCCCCATGTGGCCTTGAGGCTGCAGGTTCCCCATCCCTGGTTGGGGAATGTTTTGATTCAGTTCAAGTTATTCATCTCTCTTCTATAAATCAGCCTCAAATTGACTGAGAAATACTCAAGGTTACATGAAATGTTTGTGATTCTCAGGGTAGAAATCCTTACTTTGTTTTCTCCCTGCGCCTCATGTTGGAAAATGGATGCATCTCCTGTTTTTCTCAGACCAACCAATTTCCACAATCCTATATCAGTAATGAAAGTATTAATGACACAGCAAAGGGGGCAGCTAGGTGGCGCAGTGAGTAGAGCGTTGGCCCTGGAGTCAGAAGGACCTGAGTTCGGATCTGGCCTCAGACACTTAACGCACACACAAACAAAAACCTAGCCGTGTGACCTTGGGCAAGTTACTTAACCCCAATTGCCCAAAAAAGAAAAAAAATGATACAGCAAAGATTGGTGGCCACTAATTATTTTATATGGAGGGAAATAGACAATACAATAATCAGAGAAAGGAAACAAGAGGGAAAGGTACCCTTTGTTGGATATAACAGAGACCAGCACCAGCTGCTTCTAACTACAAGAGGAATGCAAAATGACTTTTCTTTTTTTCCTATAGCCAGGGGATACAGTGGATAGCACTGGGCCTGGAATCAGGAAGAACTGAGTTCAAATCTAGCCTCAGATCCTTACAAACTTTGTGACCCTGGACAAGTCACGTAACCTCTGTTTGCTTCAATTTCCCCTCTGTAAAATGGGGATAATAACAGTACCTACCTCCCAGGCTTGTTGTCAGGATTAAATAAGATAATATTTGTAAAGTGCTTAGCACAGTGCCTGGCACATAGTAGGCTTATTTTCTCCCCTTCAACCACCTAGACTCCTAACCCCTTTATGTGAAGGAGAGAGAACAAGACCTACAGGATTTGCTCCATTAAAAGGGTAGCGTCTTTCCCCCTCAGAGGCAAGAGAGAAGGGGATGTTTGGTTTAGCTCATCAATCATTATCTTCATCAATAAAAATAAATACTGTCTATTGGCCTCAGCAGTAGGCCATCATGGCCTTTGAAGTGAACAAATAGAAGTGTAGAATACCTGTGGGTACACAGCATCCCCTCACATGGCACAAAGATGTGGAATCTTGAACTCCAAATACTGTCTCCTCATTCCTTCTTTTTCCAGCCTCTCTTTCTATGCAAAACAGTCCTAGAAACCTTCATCAGCCATTTCCAGGATTCCTTGTTACAAAACTTCAGTGCTAGTAGATTCTGGAACACCTTGTTCATGGCAATATCAAGTTACCTGTGTCCTTCTGACTATCCATGACCTCTCTGCCAAGAGGCAAGAGACATGCTTTGTCATAAGTCTTCTAAAGTCATGCTTGGCCATTACATTGATTAGAGTTCTGAGATATTTCCAAGTTGTTCTCCTTCACATAATTGTATCATTCTGCCACTTGTTCAATTCATTTCACTCTGCATCAGTTCATTCAAGTCTTCCCAAGTTTGTCTGAAGCCTTGGTTAGTAGTTCTTAAAGAGCAGTAATGTTCCCTTACATTTACATACTGCAATTTGTTTAGTCATTTGGTGATTGATAGGCACCCACTTTGTTTCTAGTTTTTTCCTACAACAGAAAATTGCTGCTATAAATATTTTTGTGCATATGGTAGACTTTGAAATGTAGCAGAGAAAGAATCAGTAAATAAAGAGATTGAAGATTGGGAGGAAGGGGATGATTGTTGTGGCAATCTGTTGGAAGAGACAGGAGGGGAATAAGATCGAGGGCCAATTTGAAAGGGTTTGCCTTAAGAAGAGAAGAGTCACCTCTTTATCTGAAATGAACTAATAGATGGCTACTCTTGTCAACTGATACCAATAGATAAATAGTATTGCAATTGACAATTAAGACTATTTTGTGGAGACCTGAAAGTATCACTTCAAAGGAGTACAGTGATAGTCATAATGGACTATAAAGATACACTTCAAAGGGCAAAATATTAGAATTCATGCATGATGGATTTTGTTGCTCTCCCATTTCTTTCTGCTCATAGTACACCTGCCCGTGACTGAGAACATATTGTCCGCATAAGGCAGGCCCTTTATCCTCTGTCAACCTAGGCTGTCCTACATCTGCTCCAAGAGGATTATTTTCTGTGTATGGCTCCACTCCAGCCTAATTTTTTCTGACCTTTACACCAAGTAAAATGAGCATTTCCTATATGTAGTAGAATATTAAAAAAGAAGATTATACATGAAACTATGAAGCTCTTCTGGGGAAAAAAAAAACTTGCTTTGCTTTTGAAGCATATAATAAGCTCAACATTTAACTTTCGACATCCTTCTTGTCTGTGATTCCTTTTGGTCTATCTTCTCTGTACATTTTTTTTAATGCTTTGGTATGAGGCAGCTAGGTGGCACACTGAGTAAGAGTGCCAGCCCCGGAGTCAGGAGGACCTGGGATTGGTTCCGGCCTCAGTTACTTAGCACCCACACATAAATAACTAGCTAGCTGTGTTACCTTGAGCAAGTTACTTAACCCCAATTGCTTAAAAAAATAAAAATGCTTTGGTGACCTCTTTTTTTTTTTTTTCGCTTTTTGGAGGGTAGTTGGGGTTAAGTGACTTGCCCAAAGCCACATGGCTAGTTTTTGTGTTAAGTGTCTGAGGCCAGATTTGAACTCAGGTCCTCCTGACTCCAGGGCTGGTGCTCTATTCACTGTGCCACCTAGCCACCCTGGTGACCTCTTTTTTTTGCTAGCTCTATTCCACCTCTCCTTTCTACTACTTCTTTCCCCTATTCCCCCAAAATGGGAAAAATGCTGAAAATAGTCAAGCATAATAGATTCCCACATTAGTCATATCTGAAAATGTATGTATATCTTGAGCCTTAACCTCTTTGTCAATCAGCTTGCTTAATCATTGCCCTTCTAGAATTGTGGTTTATCAGAGTTCTTAAATCTTTCAAAGCTGTTTTTTCTTACAATGTTATTGTTATTATATGAATTATTCTCCTGGTTCTGCTTACTTTCTTCTGTAGCAGTCCATATACATTTTCCCAGATTTCTCAAATTTTCATCATTTCTTACAGTTCAATAATATCCCATAATTTATTTGTTTATTCCCCAGTTTGTAGATACCACCATTACTTTCCATTTCTTTGCTATGACAGAGAGCTACTTAAAAGAGTTGCTTAAACATTTGTGTACTTATGGCTCTATCTTTAATCTGGTTAACATGTCAGTATAGTAGTGATGAAACTCAAAGTTACAGTTTAGTGACATTGGAGACATAAACTGAGGATTTTTGTTGCTACTTGTTCCTCTGCCAGAAACTGCCACCCATTCTGCAGACACCTCGATGCTTTTTAAAGGAGGCAGGTTTCTGACTCAGATAATTTCTGAATGAAGTCTGAAATTCACAGCTCAATTATAGAAAGGTTTACAAAAGAGGGATAGCTCCCACTTCTGCATATTGTTTATAAAGTTGTCCTTGTAGAACAAGATTGAAGGAAATGAGGAGAACCTCACATACACTTATAATCAAGCCAACTCTAATAAGAGTCCATGCATTCACGAATATTCTATCAAGAAATTGGACAATTGGATTCAGAAGTTGACTGTTTAAGATATGGACGATTTACCTAGTTTTCCATGTGTACATCAAACCCTTCTGCCAGTGGAATTTCTAAAAAAAAACAAACAACAACAACAGTATGAACAATCATCATGGTGCATACATAGGTGAACATTGTTAGAGGCAGAATTGGTTCTGACTTATCTTCTGAAAAAAAAAATACAACCTGGAAGTTCAGACCTGAAGAATGGAGGATGGCTGCATCCCATACTGGGGAACTATTCCTACCAAATGCATTTGGAAAGACCCTGTCCACCCAATCTCATGAAGAATGCAGGAAGAGGAAGATCCTGATGGGGGTGGGGGTGGGGGCAAGAGAAATATAGTCAGCAATTAAATATTTGATATTCAACCCCTAGAACAGGTAGTGACTCCAGAGAACTAGCAGCAGGAATTCCCTCAAGCTTGGTAATGTTTAGCTTACTAATTTCCACGGGGAAAACCACTGATGACAGAAAATTAGACGATATCATTGTAGAGCCACTCTACTAGCTTTTCCTTTCCTCTAGGATAAAATAGAAACTTCTCTGTTTAAAACCCTCTAAAAACTGGACTTCTTTCCAGCCTGATTGAGTGTTCATCTTCCGATTCCTCTCTGTAATCAAACCACTCCTTCTCTTTGTCTCAGAGTCTCCCTCTTCCTATGTATCTAAAGTGCCACTTTCTTCATGAAGCCTTTCCTGATCTTCCCAACTGCTGGTGTCCTCTGTCTCAAACTACATTGTATTTAATTACTTTGTAATTTTATTTCTTCTCATTCACTTTATATTTATGCTGTATATATACTTAGCTATGTATTTGTTGTCTCTCTCATTAGAATTTAAGCTTGAGAGTAGAGATTATTTCATTGTAACCCCAGTGCCTAACACAGCACCTGGAACAAAGTTGATATTCAATGCTTATTGGTGGTTTATTAATCAATTAATATAGCAGTACTGAGTCATAAGTGCAAAGTTGGGAGCATTTGACATGATAATCTGAGGTGGTCATGAGGGTTTGGAGTAGAAAAGTGCCCTTAGACTCAGATGTGTGCTACACGTCTCAAGTATTTTACTGAGACTTGCATCTTTTTCCTGAGGGTGGGACACACCATTGAGTACCTTGGCTACTGGTATAACTGTGAAAAATTAAATGAACTAAGTCATCAAGGGAATATATATTGTCACCATTGCAATTAAGTCTGTGATTTCAGTGGTTTTAGGAGACAATATAAAATAGCTTAAAATATTTTACTTAATTGAAAAAACACTAATTCCCAGTGGTAGTTTTTCACTCACTCAAATTTGTGTCAAAGAGGAATAAATTACATATTCTGATAATACTTAGGAAAACCCTGTTTTCTTACCTTTGTTATGTGCTCATGAGTGATGTCATTTTTACTAGGGGAATGAAAAGGGCAAGTGAATAAGTATTTATACAGTACCTACTATGTGCCAAAGGTACTAATCTTCCCTGAACACAAGAAGGCTGCCAAGCCCATTTCAGGGCTGCTTTCCATTTTTGATGTCCTCCTATTCCACCTGACTCTCACCTGTGGTTCCAAGAAGCTGTAGCATGCAGTGTCCACAACCTGGTAAACCGTTTTGGCAGATGGGCTAAACCAGGTTGAGGGTAACCAGGGAGTCTCAAATCCTTTGGTAAGTTAGTAAAGATTTCCCCTGGTGGAATGGGCAGATGAGAAAAATCTGTTCCAACGGCCATAGAAGCAGCTGAAGCAGGTGCTGTGGAACACTTAGAGCTTGGTTAGACATCAGAGAAGCCAAGGCCATTCACTGCATCTTAAGCCATCACCCATTGTCTAGACTCTGTTCTGTCAGTGGACTGTGATGACTCTGGAGGAGACAGTGAGGCTGACAACGTCATGCAACTCTGCCTCACTTAAACCCAATTTATGCACAAATCAAAAGACAAAAGACTATGTGCCAAGCCCTGTGCTAAGCACTTTCTACAAATATTATCTCATTTGATCCTCACAACCCTGCAAGGAAGATGCTATTATTATCCCCTTTTTATAATTGAGGAAACTGGGGCAAAGAGAGGTGAAGTGACTTGCCCAGGATGATACAGCTAGGAAGCATCTGAGACTGAATTTAAATTTAAGTCTTCCTGATTCCAGGCCAGATACTTTATCCACTGTGCCACCTAGACTTCCTCTAGATGGGGACATAACTCTAAATTCTTCCTGAGAAAAATGTTGAATTTATTCAAGCTAGCTGCATCATAATAATTTTACATTGATTTATTTCTTGATAAATGCCTTACCAGTGAAATAAAAATATGGCATGCAAATATCAGAATAAGAACTTACTATATTTTTGAGTTAATGATAAATTATTTATTAGGTCTAAAATTTTAAATGTAAATATAAATATTTAGACCCATAAGGGTATTATTGGTTTCTTTAGGAATTCACATTTCCGTTTCTACTATTTAAGAGCATAGCCTCAATACCTACTCTCATATTCATCCTCATTTTAATATGACACTGATAAATTGATATGTTATTTACCTTATTAGTGTACATCTTCTTGAGAAAGAGTAGGTTGCAGAACCATTATCAGTATGAAATATACTTTTGTGTTATTTTCTAAGGACACAAAACCATGAAGTGGCATAAAAGTGTGAACTGAGCCCTCCACATTTTCTCATCCATTAACACACATCTGTCTGATAGCTCAGTGGGTGAATTCTGTCACCATGGAAGTTTTTCCTCTGCATGGAGCCAACCAATCTAACAAGCAATCTTGATCCCATTAGCTTTGTGCTCCAATCTGAACTAATGAGCCTAGATACCTTTTAGATACCTTTTAGAAGTGAAAAAGATATCTTAGGGGTGGCTAGGTGGTGCAATGAGGGGAGTACCAGCCCTGGAGTCAGGAGTGTCTGAGTTCAAATTTGGCCTCAGACACTTGACACACTTGCTAGCCATGTGACCTTGGGCAATTCACTTAACCCCAATTTCCCTGCCCTCCTCCCTCAAAAAAAAAAAAAAAAGAAAAGCTATCTTAGGTATTTTACTGTAAAAACAATTATATGAATTAGAAATATTTAAATAGTTTTTTTTAATGAGAATACTTTTTAAACTCTTAAAATCAATCAGCTTTTTACTTAATTTTTTATCTTAAAAGCCCCCAGTGAAAAGATTATTTTACATTTACATAGCTCACATTTGCTAGTTTGCAGATGAGGTGTCCTACTGGCAGCTGGGTAGATTTCCATATGTGGGCTTTAAATGTAACTTTTTGTGCAGAATCTGCATAATTGCATGAGACTTCAGAGGTCTAATCTAATCATTCTTGAAGAGGAATCCACATCTTTTTTTTTTTGCTTTTATTTTAGTAATTCTAAAAATGTGATTGTCCAACCTGTCCATGAAGATCCCCAGTATGATGGAGACTCCATTAATTCCTAAGTAGTCCATTCTACTTTTGAACAGCTCTGTTAGAAATATTTTCCTAACATTTAAATGGTCTACTTTTCTGCAATTTCTACCCACTATTCCAAATTTTCCCCAATAAGTCCAAATTGAACACATACCTGAAGCCAAAAAGGATAGGACCTTAGGCAGAGGTCTGGTACTGCCCTAGGGTCAAGCTTCAGACCTCACACCTGGACCCAAAAAAACTTTATCAGAAGAGCCAAAAGAGAATTTGTCACCCCTCCACCCCCTGCAAAAGGAAACCTCAGACACAAGACAGAATTTGAATGCTGAAAGGACTGGGGTCTCTGACATTGACCTGACAGCCAGAGTAAATGGTCCACATTTGGTGAGATATTATCTTCATGGCATGCCTCATTCCTAACCATCTGGGAATGTAACTACTAATTGGTAGTGATCTGTGATTTCAGCCTGTTCTCTGATACCATGTTGTGCTAAGCATTGGGGAAATAGAGAGACAAAAGGGAAATAGTCTATGCCCTCTAGAATCTTACACTGTGTGTTAAGGGGTTAGTATTGGTGGGTTATAGGGAAATGGGTCAGGGGCAATAGAAACACAGTTTATATAGGATATATATGATATATGAAATATAAATGTGTATAGGATATATGTTATATATGGGAGATATAGGTGTATATATGCATATATTCATATATTCACACACCCATATATATACATTCATACATTGTAATGGTAATGGGATTTGAAGATCTTTCATGCCCCTTGTATTGGCAGTCAAACAGGCACTTAGTACCTTGTTTCAAGTTCAAGATTGTATTAAGTATTAAGATCCAGAACTTGTGAATCCCTCAGTGATGTAACAGGAAGGGGCAGAATAGAGAGGAGCTAATACCATACATAAGGAAAAGCCCAAGCTAGAGAGCCAGAATTGCTGAGAGAACTGCTAGGATCCTGAGAACTTCTGAGAACTGCTATGAATTGAGAACTGCTGGGAGCCAGAACTTCTGAGAGCAAGCAACATGGAGGCTGAGCTGCTACTGCTGGAGAGAGAGGATGGAACTGAGAACTTCTGGGAGCAAGCAGTGTGGAGAATGAGGAGCTACCATCAGTGAGAGAGGAGGATCCTTGCTTGAGGGAGCCTATTTTGTTTTGAAGGCTTGGGAATGTGGGTGTTCACTTCATTGATTATGTGTACCAACTTCATGGTTACTATAACGAATTTGACTTTCTGGTTTGGGGACTTGGGTTTCTGGTATTTGAATAAATGCTTTGGTTCTGTCCTCCATGTGGAGAGCCTGTTACATTTTATGATTAACAACTATACCAGCATATTCATAGCTGCTGTGGGCGCTGTGAATATCACATTGCTGGTGCATACATGCATTAATTATGAATGTAACCCCAGTCCCAAAGGCCATTGGCATGGGACTCTCCTCATTGATGGAAATCAATGCCTTGTACCTGCATGAAAGGTAGAATTGTTGAGAGAGAAAGAGATCCCCTCCCTTCATGCTCCAGAGGGTCTTCTTCAGGTGTCTTAAGGCTTTGAGTCACTTTGGACACTTCTGGCTTCCAGCTTTGAGAGAGACAATGGAAGATTTCACTTCAGGTTGCTAAAGGAAAAGACTGGGAAGACATAAGAGGAACTGGCAGCCTCAATCATGTCCCTATCCCCAGCTTGCTACACTAGAGACTAAGGGGAACTTCTTGTGTGAGATCTAGGGGACTCTCCATTAAACTGAGTTAGCTTGACCCAATGAGAGAGCTTCTTCATTCTGTATCATCTAGCATATATTTCCAAATGTATACTTGCTCTGACTTCCATTTTGCTATTGATTTGGATAAATGGACTTCTTGGCAAAGTGATTTGGTGATAAAAGGATCAAGCCTTGAATGTAAAGTTTGAGGCCCTACTTCTCCCACTAATGAAACAGTCATCAGAAGTTTAACTTAAACCTGAAAATCACATCCCCTAGACTACCAATGGGTAGCTACCGTCAGTGGATAGAGTGCTGGGCCCAAAGTCAGGAAATCTCCTCTTCCTGAGTTCAGGTCTGACCTCAAACACCTTACTAACTGTGTGACCCTGGGCAAGTCACTCAACCCTATTTACCTCCGTTTTTCATCTATAACGTGAGCTGGAGAAGGAAATGGCAAACCACTGTAGTGTCTTTGTCAAGAAAACCCCAAATGAGGTTACCAAGAGTAAAGACAGTTATTATTTACAAGTCTGTGCTAGCCCCTAGGGACATAAACAAGACTTTTCTAATATAATGAAGCATATTCAATCACATTGCATCTAATGAAATGTTACATTAATATTTTAGTGAGAGAAAAAAAGGGTTTTTTCATAAGAAAGATTTTAAATATTTCATGTTTTATTTTTAAACTTATATTTTACATGTTTGTCATGTATAGAATTTGCTAGTATAATGGCACATAAGCGTAATTTGTAAACAAATATGTACATATTGAGGATATATCCTCAACAATTAAAAAAATTATTAGTAGAGGCACAAGGTTTTTAAAAATTTGGAGATCATTGGCCTATAAAGTAGGTAAACTCCTCAGCCTGGTTCCTATTTGCTTTATTTCTATACTATTCCCTTTCACAAGCTCTATATTCCAGATAAACTGTATTTGCTAGCTATTTTCTGAAATTTAAACTCTGTTTGCCTCCATGAATTCACACAGACCACTCACCCACGCACGTGGGCACACGCGTACACACACACACACACACACACACACACACACACACACACACCCTTTCCATATCTGGAACACTCTCCCCTCTCATCTCCATCTCTGAATCCTTCAAGGCTCAGCTCAGATGTCATATCCTCTGTGATGCCTTCCCTAATCTCTCCCCTTGTTTGTGTTCTCTCCTTTCTGTTTTCCTTATACTATATTCATTAATGCGTAGATTATATCCTCTTAGTAGAACACAAGTTCCTTAAGAGCCAGTTCTATCTTTTTTTATCTTTGCATCCCTAAATGTCTTGCACATGGTAGGTACCTAATAAAGGATCTGTTGAATTGGATTCATTTGAAATACTTGGAAGCAGTTATCCCCTCTCAAGTTTCCTCATTTCTCAGGTAACTATCCCCAGTTCCTTCAATTATTCCTCATATGGTGGTTCTTAGTTCGCAAGTTATTTCTCATCACCTCCTTTGGATTCACTCAAGTTTCTCAGTGTCTTTCTGAAAATAGCATTTCAGAACTGAAAAAAATATTCCAAACATGGTCTGCCCAGAGAACAGTATCATGTCACTCCCAATTCAATCCCACACACATCTTTTCACTCTTTTCATATACCAGGCACTCTTACTCCCCTCATTCTGACCAGGGCCTTATAGGAAAGTAGCTTAAGAGCACTCACTCCACAGGGATTGCCCTCTGACCATGCTTTTCCCACCCTGAGCTTGTTTAGATCTTTGCAGTGATCACTATTTTTGGTCTGACTAGTTTCCACTCATCCTTCTAGCCCACCAAGATCTTTCTGCATCCTGCCCCTGTTGTCCCATAGGTTAGCCCTCCCTCCTTCCCAGCTTTGTGTCACCTGCACTTTTAGAAGCTTCCATTTAAGCCTTCCTATGAGTCATTAATAAAAATGTTGATGAGAACAGGGCCAAGAACAGAACTGGGAGGCATGAAAACATTATTATAAATGGGAATTAGGGCTCTATAAATACTACTAAGACAACAGTTCATGTACATCCTCAGTTAACTATGCTTTTGTGAGACTAGAAAAAAATTGAGATAATAGCACTTTCCTACCTATTTTATAGAGTTTGTTGTGAGGATCAAATGAGCTAATATATATGTAAAACACCTACAAACCTCAAAGTAATGTATAAATAATAACAGTGGACATTTGCATAGCACTTGAGGTTTATGTAGTACTTTACATACATTATTCCCTTTGGTCCTAACCTAACCCTTTGAGGTAGGTGTTAAAGTTATTATTATCCCTGTTTTCCCAATGAGGTCATCACTATTATTAGGTCAACTCCTCTTTCTTTATGACATTGTTTCTATGGGGAAAATGTATTCCAGGGGTCCAAACAATTGGCTTACAAACTTTGTGAATACTGCCTATGGGTTAGTTGGTGTCTGCTTATGTGTTATTACATTATTGTTGTATTCTATTATAAGCTGTCACAACATTCAGTGCCCTAGGGCACCTTGTGTTCCACAGGATAATCTTCCCAAAAAGAAATTAGGGGAACTTCAGAAGCCCCCAGTTCCCATAGATACCTTATGGAAAATTGAATCTAATGTCAGCCTTTTTATCATTGCTCATATCCTCCTAGTATGTGGGGGTAGAGCTGGCAGGGGGGCTGGGGGCGTGGCGTAGGATGATGGAATACACTGTTAGCCAGGACACAGCACAATTCATAGACACAGTCTTTCTTATACCTAGTCCAAGTTCAAAACCAGGTCTCCAAAGTATAATATATACTCTGAAACATTCATTGCTAAATACCATGGACAGCTAAAACTTCACTCCTCACATAAAATTCACTCCCCAAACCCTTCCACTTTCTACTCTAACTGCCACTATTAATCACTAACTGGTTAATCACTCTAAGGTATGTCTTTTAACCATCTAGTAAGTGACATTATCCCTGAGGCTACAATATTCTGTTCCCAATTACCCACATGGAATTCCAGGCACTTTTTCTGCAACATAGTGTCTCAGAAAGTCATCCAGGATGTTGAACAGTTAAGTGGCTTGCCCAAAGTCACAGAGATAGTACACGTCAGAAGTGGGACTGGAACTCAGATCTTTCTATCTATATCATGCTACCTTTCTTAATATGTAATATGGCATGATATAATATAAGAGAAACATTGTGGCTTAGTGGACAGAGGACTAGCTTTGAAGTCTGAGTTCAAGAACTCCCTCTGTGTGACCTACTAATTGTCTGACCATGAACAAGTCATTTATCTTCTCACATTCTGTGTAATTCTCTAATACTCTAGGTGGCCCATCCTAATTAATGGAAGAAGTTTCAGCCCTGGGAATTTATTACATTTATGAAATCACAGTTCTGGACAAATTCTACATTTATACATATACACACACAAGTACACAAAATTCTATGTCAGTATTAATGAAGATAGCCTATATAGGTGGGCAATGGTTATCTAAAGAAGATATTTCATTGTTTTTCAAAATATTATTCTACATTTTATCTTAATGGATTATATTCATGTGCATCCAAAATGTCTAGGGAAGTGAACATATTATCATAATTATTGCTATCATCAATGGTGAAAGGAGGGGTAGGTGATATTGTTTTGGATTGTGGAATTAGCAAAATGTTTTTAAAAGTATTTCCCTCTGATGTTTTCAGTAATGAGTGTTCCATAATAGAAATATTTTTCTGGAGGACCATTTTTGCCATCAAGGCAATACAAACATTTTGATAATCAAATGTTCCTGGTTGAATTTAGTTGTACAACTCAGCTTTCAGACATGGATCTGTGGATCTTTCCATCTTCAGTTAATATCCACATTTTTACATCCTGATAGGAGAATTCTCCACTTCAAAACTCTGCAAAACAAAAGAACAATGAAATAGAAGAGTATGGCAGTCCTTTACTTCTCTATAGCAAAAAGGTAAATTGTAGTGTGTGTATTATTTCTTGAGTTGCTCTAGGGTAGTGATTTCCCTCCTTTGATTGGAGTGGTGAGGTGGACAAGGTTGGAATATACTGTCATTTGATTTTCCAATACACTTCTCCAAAAGTAAAATCCTTTATTTATATCAAAACACAAGTGGATTCCTTCCTTGGAAATCATTATAGAAAAAAAAAGTGGACTGTTTACATAGGTTGTAACTTACACCTGAAAAGGGAGAGGAGCGAACTAGTTACACAAAAATGACATTGCTCATTAAATTCTGTGTAATTGTTTAAGGCGTGCTCTTGGGGAAATCACAATATAGTTGAAGAAATAGAATCCACATGTAAGAAATTATTGAAGTATGCTTACGAAGTAACATCTCAAGAAGAGCAAATGAATGAAATACAACCCCAAGTCATTTAGTCAACGAGCATTTAAGGGCCTACTATGTGTCAGTTACTATGCTAAGTGATACATACCTCCCTTGAATGATAGTTATCAGTCTTATCTCCTTTACTATGTTATAGACTCTTTAAGGACTTTGCTTTATTCATCTCTGTCCTCTACAATGCCTTACAGTTAGAATGTGGAACGGAAAGGCATTTATAAAGTACTTACCATCAACTACACACTATGTTAAGTACTGGAGACACAAGTAGAAAAAACAAGACCAAATCCCTACTCTCAGGGAACTCACATTCTAATTAAGGGAGCTAATAGATATTAAGAAGGTTCAACTACCAGGCAAATAGAAGGGCACAATCAATCTTAGGGTACAGAGGCAGAACAGATAAAAAACCCAAAGGTCCTTGGGGCATCATGGCAAATCAGATGGCAATACCTGGATGTCAGAAGAGTATAGTGGCAGGCCAGATGGTAAGACCTGGTGGCCTTTAGGAAACAATGTGTATTTTTTTTTTTGCTTTTTGGAGGGCAATTGAGGTTAAGTGACTTGCCCAAAATCACGCGGCTAGTGTGCCAAATGTCTGAGGCCAGATTTGAACTCAGGTCCTCCTGATTCCAGGGCTGGTGCTCTATTCACTGCGCCACCTAGCCACCCCAACAATGTGTATTCTTGAGAGTTTCTATTAGTCATGTATTGCCTTGTCATAATACTTATATTATAATGGTCTGTGTATTTTATGTTAATTTTTCAAGTCTATACTTTCCCAAATCTTATTATAAACTCCTTAAGGGCAAAGAACAGCTTTTAAATTTCTTTGTATGCCCCTTAGTGCCTGGCACAAGGCCTAGTATAGAATAAATGCTTGTAAATATTTGTTGATTGAGAGAGCACCCTGAAAAACAATACACAACAAAGAAAAACAAGATATTGACCTAGTTTCTGTACTATTTTAGCACTCTTCCTGTAGTGCACCAACAATATGCCAATATAGGATTCCTATAGACATATCTTCTCTATACCACATAGAAGAATATTTTATACAACCTAACGACTTTTGCACTAAGAACCCAGGCCTCCTGAATCAGAGTTCAGTGGCCTATATTCCTCTTCCTTTCTGGACCAGATTTCTATGGGAAAATCAAATATAGTCCCAAGCTTGCCAATGGGCAAAAGCAGTGGTGTCCAACTCAAATAGAAATAAGGGCCACTAAATAGTACATAAATATTCCTGCAGCCACATATTAGCTTATGTTTATAGATTTCTTTTTTTGTTAATATGTCAACACCTTAAAATCACATAAATCCATTTTAATCTCCTTCCTCAGCATTTGAGAGTGTTGTGGAACCTGTGCAGTTGTATTTAACACCTCTGGTCCAAGACACCCTCAGGAAGCCTTGCCAGGGCTTTAGCTTCCTCCATTGAAGGTAAAAAAGGTACAAAATTCAAGGACTATTTAGTCCCATAAGGTGATCTTTAGACAATCTTTAGGTGATTTTTTTGGACAGAATATTTAAGAATAGGGCTATATTTGGGGCGACTAGGTAGCGCAGTGAGTAGAGTGTCGGCCCTGGAGTCAGAAGGACCTGAGTTCTGATCCGGCCTCAGACACTTAACGCACACACAAACAAAAACCTAGCTGTGTGACCTTGGGCAAGTTACTTACCCCCAATTGCCCTCCAAAAAGCAAAAAAAAAAGAAAAGAATAGGGCTATATTTCATCATTCTATTCACTGGTTTATTGATCTTATGATAATAAGTATAACGATGCTGAACATGAATGTTTTGTAGATAATTAAATAGGCAAACCTTCTTACAGTGGGGATTATGAGATACTAAATTAGTCTTTTAAAGCTGTTTTATTGAATTGCTTTCCTTGGAGACTTAAAAATATTGAGCCATTTTATTTTCTTATTTGAGGTAGGTACTGTCTTGCCTGGAAGCAAGAGGATAGGATGGGGGAGGGGAAGGTACTACCTCACCTCCAAAGATTCTATCCGATGTCAGGTTATTTACAGAATCACAGCATTCAAGTAATCCTGATTGTAACGTACCCAATAAACAATCATTCAGCCTTTGCTTGAAGACATCCATTCACATAGAACTCACTACCTCTCAAGGCATGTCATTCCATTTTTGTATAGCTCTAATTGTTAGAAAGTTTTTTCCTGACATCAAGCTCAAATTTACCTCTTTGCAACTTCCACTGTCCTCTAAAGACAAACAACCAATCTAATCTCTCTTCCACATTGACAAGCCTTCAAATACATGAACATGGATATCATGTTCTCCCCCCCCCCCGCCCATGTTATAGATTGGTAGAGATCTGTGTTTGTGAAGGGATTTCCCCTATATAATTTTAGTCCATGGGATCCTACCAATCCTTCCTCTGAACCCAATGAAATCTCTTTCCCCACAATCTAGGGCACATTGAGGTGCCTATGGGTGCCTATGCTTTCCACTTCTTTATCATAAACTCTAGGAGAGAGGGGTCATTTCTCCCCAAGATTCCCATTAGTTCCACCCCAGCAATCAGTTCCCCTTTGTTAGTAAGAATCAGCCAGTATAGAATTTGCTCTTATTGATTTATCTACAACAATAGGCATTAATTTATTAAGCACTGACTATGTAAGTAAGTAAGCCACTGCGTTTAGTGTTGGAAAGCCAAAGAAAAAGGGAAGACAGTCTCTGCCCTCAGGGAGCTTACATCATAAAGGGAGACATGTGTGCATAAATAGGTATATACAAGATTTACACAGAGTAGATTCAAGGTAATGTTATAGGAGAAAGCACCAGCAGCTGAGGGGCAAAGAGGTGTCAGTGGGGAGTACTGGCAAAGGCCTCCCACTAATGGAGACTATTTAAACTGAGTCTTCAAGGAAGCCAGGGATTCTAAGAAGTGAAGATGAGAAGGGAGAGCTCCCCACATATGGGAGACAGCTAATACGAAGACACATAGATGGGAGGAGGTTATTTGGGGTCAGGAAAAAAAATAGGCTGTTTGGACCACAGAGGGCATGGAAGGGAGTAATTTAAAGAAACTGGAAAGATAGGGAGGGGCTAGTTTCTGGAGAGCTTTCAATGCCAGAGTTTATATTTGATCTTAGAGGAAACTGGGAACCACAGGAGTTTATTGAGTAGGGAGTGTGGCATGGTCAGATCTGTACTAGGATAATCATTTTGGCAGCTATATATGGTTGGTAGACTGGAGTATGGAGACCCTTGGAGTTTGGGAAATAATTAAGAGGATATTACAATAGGTTAGAGGTTAAAAAGTCTGAACTAAATAGAGTGATAGAAAGGGGTATAGAGAGAGAGATTGTGGAGATTGAAGCTGCTACAAAATTTAGTGACTGTGATTAGCTATAGGGTAGAGAATGGGAGAGAGATATTGAGGATAACAGCAAGATTGTGAACCTGGGTGACTAGAAGCATAATAAACTATCAATAATAATTAGGAAGTTTGAGAGAAGAATGGGTTTTGAGGTAAAAAGAATGAGTTTTATTCTTGACATACCAAGTTGGAGATGCCTACAGAAATCCACTTCCTAATGTCCAGTATATAAATGGTGATCACAAAGTAGAACACAAAGTGTAGAGAGGAAAGAGAAGAGGACAGAGTCCTAGGGGCATCCTTGGTCAGTAGGCATGACAGGGATGAAGATCCAGAAAAGAAGAAAGAACAGTCAGGCAGGTCAGAAGAAAAGGAAGAGAGCCATGGCATAGGAACCTGGAGAGGAGAGAGTATGCAAGAGGAGAAGATGGTCTGCAGGCTCAAATGCCGGGAAAGGACTGAGGAAGGGACATTAGACCTGCCGTTAAAAGGCCTTTGGTAACTTCGGAGAGAGCGTGTGCAGTTGGATGATGAGGTCAGAAGCGGAATTGCAGAGGGTTGTGAAGAGCATGAAAGAACAGAAAGTAAGGGGCGGCTAGGTGGTTCAGTGAATAGAGCGCCGGCCCTGGAATCAGAAGGACCTGAGTTTGAAGCCGGCCTCTGACACTTAATCCACACAAACAAAAACCTAGCCGTGTGACCTTGGGCAAGTTACTTAACCCCAATTGCCCTAAAGGGGCGGCTAGGTGGCGCAGTGAGTAAGAGCGCCGGCCTCGGAGTTGGGATGACCCGAGATCGGATCCGGCCTCAGAAAATGAGCACCCACGCATAAATAATGACTAGCCGTGTAACCTTGAGCAAGTTACTTAACCCCAATTGCTTTAAAAAAAAAAAAAAAGAACAGAAAGTAGAGGCACTGAGTATAAGTGACTTTTTCAAGGAGTTTAGCCTAAAAGGGATGAGATATTAGATGATGGAGCTGATAAGTTCTCCTGAGGGTTTGTTTAAGGTGGTGGGGACTTGGACATGTGTGAAGGCAGCAGAGAAGGGCTGTATACTTAGGGAGAGATTGAAGATTCAAGTCAAGGTGGATGGTGGGGGACAATCTTATGGAAAAGATGGGAAGGTACAGGACAAAGAGTATAGGGAAAGGGGTTGATCTGGGCAAAGAGAAGGACTTCCCCTTCATTGAAGATTGGAACTTAGGATGGGACAGTGGGGGGTGATGTCAGGGGGAACCGACATGATAAGGGGAGAATTGGGAGCTTGGGGCAAATGATGTCAGTTTTTGGAAGGGTGAAGAATATTGGTTTTTGGAAATGAAAATAAGGTCCTATTTAGAGGGCATAGAAAGAAAACACTAGACCTCATGAAACTCTCTCTCTTTTAGTTATCTTCAGTTTATTCTGTGGATGGTGATATTGACATCTTTTACCCTGATGCCAGCTCTCACACAGGAATAAGGTACTTTTTTTGAAATATAGGAAAGAACTATATGTAGGAAATACAGAAAGAACTAATTTTTGCTCTATCATGTCCCTCTTCTTGCCAGTTTCTTATATCCCCAGAATTAATCAGATCCTTGGATCCTTGAAAGAGAGGTTGGAAGGTGAGATAAGTGTCACTTATTGTTAGCACCTCCTATTTCAATCTAGGATGCTAAAGGTGCCTCCCTATAACAGAACTAACAAAGGAAGACAGCCCAGATATCTAGAATTTTCATCTTTCAATTCATATATTCATAGTATTCCAGATGCAGCCATACCCCAACCCTGACTCCCTAACCCCAACTAAATATTTGAGTCTTTATTTCTTCTTCTGTCCTTTCTGTCCTACTCTGTTATTAAGGAAATAAATAGCCTGAGACAATGGGGCATCCTTTTTTGGGACCGAGTCCCCAAGGGCTGGTGAATTTATATTTTTTAAGACTAAATTAATTCAAAGTGATTTGTCCTAAGGTCATTACTTTATGAATGGTAAAGCTGAGACTAGAACTCAGTTCTCTTGAATTACTGCATATTCTTCTTCCTGTCTTTGAAGAAGGGAAAATAGA